>HG738137.1:14029230-14631992 GCA_000499405.2 Onchocerca volvulus | reverse complement strand
AACGAGCTCAACGTAAACATCGAGGACCTCGCAGCCGAATTCGGCGAGAACCAGAGATAGATGAGCTGGTGTTGTTGAAAGCAGATTGCCCTAGAAATATTTGGAAAATGGGGAGAGTACAGAGACTCGTAAGGGGTAAGGATGGTATATGCAGATCAGCAGTGGTAAGAATAGCTAGTGGAAGCGAACTAGTGAGAGCAGTAGGGCATCTCTATCCCTTGGAGATCTCCGACGAAAAACAAAGCCGAAAGGATCGTTCGCCCCGGGAGTGTCGCTGAAAGAAGCGAGAAAGATCATACAAAAGTGATTTCTTTGTTTTAAATGGAGCAAATTGTAACCGTTAATGGTTGCAAGAAATTTATCTCTTTGTTTCAAATTAAATGGCTTAGTTTATGGCTTTGTTAAGTTGCTTCAGCTTGCCATATGATTGTGTTAAACGTCTTAACCTTTGTTTCATTCTGTTGTAAATTATACCATAAAGGCGCTATCTCAAGCGCTAACAAAGAAATCACTTTTGTATGATCTTTCTCGCTTCTTTCAGCGACAAATACAATTCGAATACAAATATAATTAATGCTTTTCTGCAGCATCCAGGATGTAATTTTTTTTTTAATAAATCGGCGAAAGAATTAAAACCACTCCATATAAAACCTTTTAATATATATTTAATGCTATAATAAACCACAATACTACACATCAGACGCAACATGAAACAAGAATTTCTTTGAACAGCTTCATGTCAATAAATCAATAAATCGAAGATAATGCGTTAAACACTTCCCTTTTTCAGTTCATGCAAATGATGAACCTTATACCTGTACTTTATGTTGAGTTTTCAGATCTCGAAAGAAAGGGAATAAGGGAATTATTAATAGAATAACTGGACCGGCCACGAAGAATAATATTTAGCTGGTTGTATTTAGTTAGTTGTGTCACGCTTCGCATATCCGACTCCATCTAGTCCATATGAACAAAAAATGTGAATTTTCGTTTATTCAAAATCTTAATCCTCTGAAATTTCTCCAACACGTGCCTTATTTATATTAGTTCGAAATCTAAGATCTCCGAAAGCTCTTAACTATTTCTCTGAAATTTTGAGACAACTTTGAATTCGAATAAATGCATGTTTTTATATACTTTTTATATACACGCGTTGCTGTAGCTCATTTTGGTTAAGTGGTGAAGGAAGAACAGGAAAGCGCACGTTTCTATTGCGCTAATTTCACAGTGCTCGTGAGTATGCAACATTTTTTGTTGTTCCATTGCTAATAAACTATGCTTAATTCAATTTAACTTTTTTTCCATTTTTTGTTGCTCCAGTGACTACATAGATATAGAGATTGTCTGATCTGGTTTGCTAGTTGTGAGAAACAGTTCGTCTTTATGTGAAAAATAATCCGTCTCAGGAGCTAAACTGCACAATTCCAAAGGTTGGCTCTGAGCTTTGTTGGTGGTGAATGAACGCCAGTCGAATTGGGAATTGCAATCGCTTAAATTAAAATGGCATATTTTTTGGAATCACAGCAGCTCAAGGAATGAGAATATCTTCACCTTTGAAAAGTCTTCTCAAGATTGCTGTTTTTACGATGCTGCTCATTTATTTTTTCATTGTAAGCCGTGTGCCTTTGCGAAGTTTTGGCTGATTGATATTTTGCAACCTGATAATTGACATGTACATTTTCAATTGCAGCAGGTGCGGCGACATCTCTGGCAGATCGAGTGAATTCAAAGATTTTGTTAGATAATTAACTGCTTCGTCTACTTCAACAACAGTGTCGATGGACTTTTCTATGACTGCTTGTACTACAAAGTCCATGTATCATATTTTTCTTCCAGCTTCATGCAAACCCTTATCGACATATCAATTGTCTATTTCTTCTGAAGTAATTTTGTTATAGAGCCAATTCAATGTATGTGCGTATGACAATCCTTATCGATAAACTGAAGTCCGACATAATCCAAATTTTGCTTATAATTAAAACTTGTAATATCATACATTTAAGCCATTTATCCATTTTTGCGCAAAGTGGTCTTTTGTTTCTCACCATCTTATCTGCTGACAATTTTCTTTGTCTTAAGATTGCAAATGGCTGTCACCGCTGAAATTGCAAGGATAAAAGAAGAAAATCAGCGATTCCTTTGTTTAAATTTTGACCTCGCTTATTTGCTGTAGTTGATTGTGAAATCATTTTTTGTCTATTAAGTCAATAAGCTTTATAAAAGCTGTCTTTCGTCATGCGCTAACCACAAGTACAATAAGACAATAAAGGATCTTTCTTGTAGCCCGAAAATGATACCAGGATCCTTCATTTACGAAGAAAAAGAGGTTCCTGAGTACAAAAATCATTTCAAAGAATGGCAGTCATGAGCTCGGTCGGATGGTCCATCTCGTGGTATAACAATTTTTTTTTATTGCGTAGTCCAGCTCCCCTTTTTTGGTATTATTTCTTCAGAGAGTTGTCCTTTTGATATTATCGAAATTGTACTGTTGATATAATTGCTACGTCCGTTGATTAACAAATTAATCATAATAAAGGTTTAATTACCCAAGTTTGAGGTTCGTTTCCGAGTGAGTCAAACAACAAAATTGAAGAAACTGTGAGAACTGAAGAACAGGATACACCACTTCAATTTTGTAACGACCAGAAAGAAAAGACGACAGCTGCAAAACATGTTGTAAATAGTTGTAAAACATGTCAATGTTTGGAATGTTACAAGGCACAAAAAAAAATTTTAATATTATAAAAGTCTTTGTCTAAAGCCTCTAAAGCACAATAAAGGCATGTATTGTAAATGTTATGAAATGTGTCTAGAATGTCATAAGAATAAATATCATGCGTTTTATCTAAAGGATTGTAAATGGTTGTAATCATGTTAATTGTCGAATATTGTAGGGACTTAAGCTTTGTTCCTTGTTTAAATGCTTTAAGCATTACTTATCTCTTATCCTTTAGTCTTTGCCAATACCGACCCTTTGTTTGATTAATGTGTGAACTTCAGCCCTTATAAAGGATGATCATAAAATGAAGGGAACTTTCGGGAAGGAGATCATCAATGCTTGAGTATATCAGCAGCAGCGGCGGCAGTAATTTCTTCAGTATGCCTATCATTAATACATCAAGGTCAGCGGCGGGCTTCAGTGTCTACAAGTTCAGCATCGTCAGTTCATCAGCAAAAAAGAAACTACATCACGGTCTCTTCTACATCAGTATCAATAGCAATAAGTTCCCAGCCAATATCAAGCAATTTGAACGACAGCACGAGCAACAATTCATAAGGGATCATTATTGGCGTTCTTCATTTATTCGCGTATTGTACATTTTTTATTGCTTGCTATTGTAAAGTCCGATATTGTTTATAATTTCGTGTAAACTCAATAAGGGCCATTGTTGACCTACCAAGTCAGAGCAGCGTAAAAATCTCCAAACCGACAACTCGAGAACCCCAAATTACAAATCGATCAGAAGCCTTCTTTCCCCAACAATCCTCTTTTTTTGCCATTCCACAGAGTGCATTCAGCAGCGCATAGATCCAAATACGCCATGTTTTACCATGAAATCCATCAACGAATTCAGTTTTGTCTGACAACATTTGCTATGATATCATGCCTATCCATCGATGATTCACCAAAAAGTAAGAGCTTTTGTATATCATCCCAAACTGGACTACATGTAAATGTAATGAATAGGTCTGGACGCTCGTAATGATAAACATTACAATTGCATCTTGATCGTAGTTATGCATATGACTTGAACTGCCTGAATATGAAGACGGGAAAATCATTAGTCTTCCAATGTTATTTGACGGTAATACAACTAACCGTTATTTACAACTGCATCGCGCAAATGAATGCATTCATTAGACAGAAGCTTGCCTGATTCAAATGGATGAATATCAAACGTTCTGTTTCACTTTTTGCATACGCACCTACGTCATGTTGGCGAAACAACTGACTGCATTTCAAAATGTAATTTTCTCCATTCACTCGAATCACTAATCGATATGAAATAGTTCATTGCGCTACATTTTTTATTTGTTTTTTACCATTGGATGGATTTATCATCTTAACTTTGAATTAATCTATCGGCACCATCCAAAAAATTATTGAATATTGCAAGGCATCGTAGCATGATGAGTTTCTGCAACTTTTGTCAATTGATCGTTTCTTCGATGAAGAGGTTGAAATTGATCTCCGACTATAAAAATTGCCACTTCGCCTGTAGTTGAAACATTGACATGTTCTCCAGCAGGCATTTTTTATCAGCATAGAGAACAGGCTTCATGATGAATTTATCCTTTCAAAATGAATTTTATCCTTTCTGGGTGTCATTAATCGCCGGCGCAGACATTGATAACTGCTTCATTTTTTGTCGGTGATATGATTTGGTCTTTAGATTGGATAATTAAATTCTCGTTGGTCATTATTCCATTAGGGCAAAACCAATTAAATTTAACCAATATGAATTTCGATAGATTTGTAATTGTTTTAATTGACTGCCCAATTACTCAAAAATTTTAACTACCATTACATTTACGAAATGAGGTGAGCAACTAGAAGATAGAACTAGTTTAATTACACCATACATGAATTACCTTTTGTTCGGTCACTCCGACATGAGCAATTAAAAAGTAGAATTATTTTAATTACACCAATATATCGAATAACTTTTATTCGGTTGTTCCGACAGTTGTAGAATAAAAAAAAGACTGCTCACATAAAAATGTCAATAGATAATTTTTTAATTCATGTAACAAATCGGATATTTATTTAGGAATAAATTATCAATTTTTACCATTTTTTTCTCTTGTTTATTGACACTGAAATTGACACTTGCCACTTCGCCTGTAGTTTTAAAAATTTACAAGGTTTCATTATTTTCATTGTGCAATATGCGTGTGTTAAAACTTGTGCAAATTAAACAAAATTTACTTTTTTAACTCGGGAAATTGAATTGTAGGAATTTTTGAGGCATAAAATTGCTAAAAAGCATAAACAACTGAAAAATATTTGTGAATTCACTATGTATAAAAGTGTATGGGCGTCCACGTGGGTGTATGTGGCGTGTGATAGTGTTTGTAAAGTTTTTAAATGAAGAAGTTCAAATAATCGGGAAGAGAAGCTATGACTTAGTGATTGAATGAAATGATAGAAATGATTTTTTCCAAAGTTTCTGATTTTCTATAACTTCATGTGAGCTTTGTTTGTGTTACTGCTTGAAAACTGATTTATCAAAAGTGAACTTTCTCTCTTCACCGAATATATTGCATATTTACATCACATTAAATCTGATATAATTATATTCATTATATATGAAAATTTTTTTTTTTTTTTTTGAAATATACGCCTGAAGTATGAAATAACAGTTAACAATATTACGAATCAAATTATTCATTATCAAATATTATGGACGATACATGAAGTTTTAAAATAATATTAAATATTCTGATTCAACTTTTTTCTTAAATGACCTGCAAGTAGTAATAATCAGAAATAATTTATCATCGTTAAAGAAAAAACAAAAAAAATAGAGGAAAAAATTCATTGACAAAATTAGGGAATGAAATTTACAAAAAATGAATGCATTTTTCTCACAGCATTAAATACCATTATCTTATAGTTATTCATCCTGCTTAATTATTATGATTCTAAGTATATTCGGCTAATTTTATATGCTGCTTTAGTTTGCTTGATTAAAATCATATCATATTTCGAAAATGTTTACAAAATTCGAACTTCTTATTTTATTAAATGTTGTGGCAAATTTCTATTTAATAAACTGTGTAGCAGTGATTTGATCGCAATGGCTCATATCATTGATAAGATAAAGAGCACACAACGAATAATACACAGACGAAAATCACAAATATGCAATTCTTAGTAATTAAATCTACAATGATAAATTGGTATCATAATTCGAAAATTAATCAGGAATACTTAGATATGTTATCGAATAAATATAAAATTTTTAAGCGAAAAAATTTGCAAATTTTAAGCAAATTTAATTTGTTGTTAAAATAATTGAATTAGTCCTTCTTTTCAAGAAGGAATTTATCATCGATTTAGTCATTGATACGACAAAGAATAGTAATCTTAATTATTACAAAATTATCTTAATTATTACATAATCAATTTTTAATCAATTAATCACTGGCTATAAATAGAAGCACAATTTCCACCAAAAAAAAAAGCGAATAACATTATAACAAGAAAAATTAATTTCTGCAAAATTTATATTCTATATAATAAAATTTATAAATAAAAATGTAAATTCTCCCTGTTACCCTGAATGAAACTTCGAAAGTTCTGCACTAATTGTTTTCAAAATTTGGCACTGAAGGGGCTGAATTCTTTGACTCCGCCCTCCGCGCGTTCAAGAGTGGATAGAGTTATTATTCACCACGCCTTCCTTCTACATTGACTGCGGTTACTTCCTACAACGTTTCAAGTTTTTCACCAATTGATTCAACATTGTATTCGAACAGGCGCATGTTTTTAAATAGATAAGGCAAGTGATTTAAGCTTCTTCGTTTATTTTTTCCTTTGTAAGGGATGTCGATGTCATGGTAGCGTACAATGAAGTGCTTCGTTCAGATAATTTATGGATTATTTCCCTGACTTCTAATATTAAGTCATGTCTTGGATTACTCCTTTGTCGTAAATACTCGTTGTTCATTTTGACACAACGTTTCTAATCTGGCTTTATAACAAAATGACTTCAAACGAAATCGATGATGTAATATGTGCTAAAATACCCGATGCAATCTCGATAAAGATTTGCATAAAGAAAATTTGCAACGAAAAATACGATATATGGATTTTGTAGTACAGGCAGTCATACTCAAGTCGTTGTTAACATTGTTGTTGAAGCAGATAAAGCAATTTATTATCCACAGAATCTTTAAATTCACTCGATCTGTCGAAGATGCCATCGCATGTACTGCAGTTGAAAATAGACATGCCAATTATCAGGTTTTTGAAATATCAACCAGCCAAAACTTTGCAATGACAAAGGCTTGCAATGAAAAATTAATGAGCAATATCGTAGAAAAAGCAATTTTGACAGAACTTTTCAAAAATGAAGATGTCTTCATTCCTCGCATTTCTATCATTCCAACGGATATGCTATTTCAATTCAAAAGATTACAATTCCCAATTCGATTGGCGTTTGCAATCATCATCAACAAAACTCAGGGCTAATCTTTGGAATTGCGCAGTTTAGATCTAGAGATGGATTGTTTCTCCCATGGACAATTACATGTTGCGTGCTCTAGAATCGGCAAACCAAACACTCCCTTATCTACATAGATAACGGAACAACAAAAAATATTGTATACCTACAAGCATTGTGAAATTAATTTTCCCTGACATTAGAAACTCAGATCCAACAACAATTCGGATTCAACAAATAGTTTAGTTCGGAGTTTCCACACCAACAGCGCGACTGTTTTACAACGACACCGATCGATGCAGCAATAGCAATAAATCGACAGCCAAAGAATTCTATTCTTCTCTATAAATAACAAAGGAAGTAATAATCCAGTGATTAATTTGCTTCGATATTCTTAAATAATTTTGAGAATAATTCGGATGCAATCGATCTGCTTTTAATTCACCCAAATAATGCCTCAGAGAAAATCAAGCGTAGGTTGTCGTACTTGTGCAGAATGGAAATATTGCTATAAATAATCGCAAATCAAGCTGAGGAAGAATGTCGTGAATTCAGCAGAACCCACAACCAGCATCATAAGGACCATAACGAACTTGCTTCGAATATGCCATAAATAACAGTCGCTTTTCATATGGTATCATAAGTTCACAACTCTTTTTTCTTTCTCGATAAAAGATTTTTTTTTTTTTCTTTCTTCTTAGAAGTAAAGAGTTTGCATGAGTGAAAAATAAGAACTTACTATTTGAGTCGGAATGTGAATGCATGGACAATTACTTTTTATGTTTATTGTTAATACGCAAATAATTGATGATATAGTAAGAAATTTACGGAATAAAGATTATAATAACCGAGGATTACCAAATAGAAGAATTAAGGTTGAAAATATAGCAGTTTACAGTAGCTACAAGCTTCAATTACAACTTTACCTTAGTCGAAATTTTCACCATCAATAGCCAAACCAATTTTAAGAATAACCCTTCTATCCTAGATAACCGCGTGTGGTTTCTAGAATACAAAGAAGAGAATTACACAGCTTTCTCATGCTGTGTAAGAGATTGATAAAAGGATATAGTTTTTGTGATAATTAGCATATCGGATGTAAAAAGACTTACATGTCACATGATTAACATACAGGATGTGAATCTTTACATGTTACATGATTGGCATTAGGAATGTGAATCTTACATGTTGCATGATTATCATACAGGATATCAATAAGATATTACATGTGAATTGGATAACGATTCAAATAACTTTTTGTAGTGTATTTTGAGATAGAAAAGTTATTTCGGGTTTTCCGACAGCATCAACGAACAGTGAACAAGACAAAGAATGGCAATAAAAACAAAGCGGTATGCAGCTAGACCTGAGAATGCATGGTTGCGAGCATGTCGGTCGTGTTCTGAACAAATGAACGTGACAGACTGAGAATGGTGAAATACATCAACAAGGAAGAGGAGATCAGCGTCAAACATGACTCCTTGTTCAGCAATCACGCCATTACAATCGCCTTGCATTCCTTGCGGTTTGTTTTCATCGGCAATATGACTGTAGTGTGTCCTTATTGAAAGACTCTGAAATTTAATGGAGAAACAAAAGTGACATGTTGAGACGCTGGAAAAATTGAACTCCCTCATTTTGCAGAAGCGTAGAGCCGTTTAAAACTTTATTTCCCAGAAATACTGCCGATTCGAAGCATTTCCTATCTGTCATTAGGAAATGCAACTCCTAAACTGCTGCTTCCAAATGATGTCGTTAGGCGCAGAAATGGTAACAAAATTCAGGCCAATTTTCAAAATGAAAGAACAAATTTATCATAAAATCCGGCCCCCTGGCTTCACTGCGAGATGGTCAACATAAATTTAACAATCCGAAATTCAATTGAATAATTTTCTTCTCTATCAGCGACAAAGGAAAGAATAACCCAATGATCAGTATACCTTGATATTCTCTAACAATTGTTTGATATGAAGAATCATTCTTCATCAATCAATAAAACCTCTCTCAACAGGATTCATCACTGTCATAGAAGACAAAAAACTTATTGCTGACCTTGCCTAATCACAATAGCAAGAATCAGTCTCTAATTCAGCAAACTACAAATCAAATTACAAACTACCAGTTTTTTTTCCCCACGCACCAGAAACATGCACTTTTACTTTTTTCATATTAACTAGATTGAGTTACAGGAACGACTGTATATAAAAAGTACAAACAAAACGTGTTCAAATGCAACGATGTTTCAAATATTCAAGCAATAGGTAAGAATTGTCCGACATTTAAGACTTCAAATCAATGTAGATAAGGCATGTGTTTAAGAACTTTCGGAGATTTTGAACAAACGAACATTGACATTTTTATTTATGTAGACTAACTGGATCTGTCACTCTACGGATGGCCAGGTCCAGCTGGTATATTATAAAAATTGAAAATTTTTAGAAATTTTTTTCCCTTTTAATTAATTTTTCTTTCCATGTAATATGTCGGAAAAAAATATCTACTTTATGTAAAATTCATATCAATTCCTTTCTCTTTTCCTTTTTTAAACAAATTATCAATCAATATTTGTTATGTACAACATATCTCTTTGTTTTCGCTTTCCATCATGAAAAATTTCAATGGATAATTTATAGATTAGAAATTAGAAATTCAGATTTTTCAAGGAATAACTTGACAAAAAATGCCCAAGGAATCTGCGGGTGCAAAAAAACGACGAAAACCTTCTCGAGAGAATCATCATCAAATTATCACTAATTATCTCGATATACCGTACTAAAATATAAGGAAATTTTTTTGGACGCTTTCTTGCATATTTAGCGTAATGAAGATGCTTACAAGAAGTGGAAAAATTATAAAAGTTGAGAAATCAACACACTTTTAGTTTGGTTATAATAATCTCAGGAGACACTTGATGCAATCTCAGGTATATTTCTAAAATGTGCATAAACCATGATAAATCAGATGCGAATTACGTCCGCATAAAGTTCCAAACTTTTAAACTGCCAATAAATAAATGAATTTTCATTTATCACACACACACACACACACACACACACACACACACACACACATAATGTCATTTAAAAAAAAAATTGACATTTCGTGAATATTTCAATACTCTCCTAAAACAACTGGAGTTTTAAGAGAGATGTAACTAACTCTTCAACAATAAGGTTTGCTTTTTTCTTGTTTGCTTATATATGGATACTTCAGCACTTTGAATATATAAATGTACTCCATATCATTACACACAAAAAATACAGATACATCGCGTGACATCCTAAATACGTGCACGTGGACATGTAGATGCACGTACGTGTTATATCTAACTTATATAGACTTCTTGATTATATCGACAAAAAAACACAACACGTATGTAAACCGTCCCCGGCGATGATAAGCACAACTGCAAGTAACAGCACACAATGCACAATGACAAAAGCTATAGTTGTAAGTTGTACCTAAAAATTTCTTACCGTAAGCCACAAGAGGATCATTCCAAATATGGGTGAACTGATTCAGGATGTTATGAAACAGTTATTACTCTACTCCTGCTGCATTTTGTTAATATGTTATTTCAACAATATTCTTTCTCATAACTAGTTAAAATGAGGTGATTTAGTACAACTGCCTAATCATTTTAGAAATCGTTCTTAATTGTTTGAGAAATTTTCCAATTTTTTGCTCTTTGTTGGCAGTGAAAAGTTTAACATACTGCTGCAAATAAGCATTCTTTCATTAACAACAAATTGTGTTTCTTTGATTTGACGAGCCTAAATAAATGTCCAGAAATAGATTAGCAGATCCAATTTGAATGAACACTGAATTTCAATCTCTTCGAAAAGTTATTTCCGGTTTGTTTTTCTCACATAATTTATTTTCTTGCTTAGTTGCTAATTGTTTACAATTTATTTTGCTTTGTATTGTCATAATTGACTTATTGTTTCTAAGATGTTTGCGTAGGATGGAAAAGAAAATACCATAGGAATGGGGTTAGTTGAAAATTGAGTTATTCATAGCTAATATAATAAGCTCAGAAAAAAGCGGTCCAAAGATTTGATCATACGATTCAAAGCAATGACTGCGATGACGACGGCAATAATATTATTATCAGCAAAAGAAAATGATAATTTCATTTTGTCATCAAATTATTATTGCTTCTTAAATATTTATACACTTCGATCATGAATCACATTTACTAGTTCAGAAATTCAAACGCACAATTCTTTGGCAGTTTCCAGTTCAGACATTGAAATTTCATGCAAATTCAAATTTCTTCCCTCTTAACGTATTGAAATTTATGAAACTTATCGGTTAACAAAATGATTGCTCGTTCTTGCTGTATTATTGTACTATTTCTAAAATTATTTGTAACTTGCCACGAAGGAAATAGGACAACAGTATTTGACATAAGACGCGAGAATTACAAAGCTTTAAAATACACAGCTATTCTACTTTTTCTTGCTTTTTTGTTGTACGGTATTGCTAGTAACATTCTGATGACTGTTGCATTATTCTGTAGAGGACAAGAGAAGCCTTTCAGTCATTCATTTGTCCTTATTGCATTACAACTGATTATTTCTGATTTTATGGCTTTTCTCCCATATTTTTTTGTTGTACTACCTGGAATGCTACAAACTACAAACAATTCAAATGATAAGTTGTTTTACTTATTTTTCACAATATTTACTTTGAGATCATTCATTTACTCAGTTGAAGAATCGGTTTTTATGTTACACTGGTTATATCAGATGTCTTCTGTCGGCAAACTTAAAACATAGTGATTAGTAATTCAAAATTTTAAAAAGAAATTTTTGAAGCATTTTATAGCATTCTTAAACAAAAATATGTCGGTTAGAATGTTTCGATAACAACAATGAAATAAATTTTTCTTGGATAACTAATTTTGCTTGTATTTCAGTGTATCAAATAACATGGATTAACCGTATATTCTCAAGTTTGGCCGTTTTATCATTTTTTTCCGTACTTCACTTTTCGTTTCTCTTAGCATTAAATCGCTTTGTGGTGTTAATTTTACCAAAATACAACATTTTTTTCAAATCAATAAAGTTGTATTTTCTAATCACACTTGTATGGTTGTTAAATTCAGGTATAATTTATTGATATCACTCTAACAATGATCAAAGTGATTCCTCTTAAACAATATATGCTAGGCTATATATATGCTAAATAATATATGATGGACGTCAATTACACCAATGTTATAGTAATTGAAAAATAATTGGATTCCGGAAATCAAATTTCATCGAAACTACTCACTTCATCGAATAGGATAATTCTTTGCTCAAATTTTTGAATTCTTATATGCTTTATAATATTCGAAACATTTCAAAATTCCATTTATTTTTATTAGCAGATTACTTATAATTAAATTAAATTTTTAGCGGTCACGATTGGCGATTGTTATTATTGTACCAGAAAATTTTTTGCCTTGAATTTGACTTGGGAGAAAAAATGTGAGACTGAAACAGGAAAGATTTTTCAAAGGTTATTTTACAATGCAATTTCATTCAATTTTCAACAAATTTTAAATATAACTTTATCATCAAACTGCAAAGCTTCAGATATAAATTTCTGCATCCGTATTCTTTAGTACCAATCGATTTTTGATGATATATCAAAAAATTTCTATACCACAGTAATGAGTGTCGTCTCACTTCTTTATATTTTAATAAGTTTTATTTGAAAAATGTCTAGGATTGATTATTTGCTTACTATACTTTAGAACGTTTTATGCTTGGACACTGTTTTTACCTACTGCAATGTTCATTATGTATGTTGCGATATTCTATATCTTACGCCATAAACGTCAAAGTTTGCAATTTTTATTTGTTTCTTTCTTGCATAATAAAATCGACAAAGAAAAAGGTTTACTGACTATTACTGACTATTTCAAAATTAGTTATGAAAAGTTACTATGGGATTTAAGAATTTTTTAATCGTTTTTGTACTATAATGAAATAGGTTAATTATTTCATTGTAAAGTTACAAATGTTTTAGGAATTAGGAAAATGTGTGTTGGACACAAAACGAAAACAGCAAAAAATAATTATGAACGGTTGATTTTAATTCAAGCCGCGTGGAATTGCGGTGCATTGATAATTGGAGTTATTATGCTTAATTTTCTGTCATCACTTTTGACTGGAGTTTTCAGTCAAACAATCAATATTCCATCGAAAATTTTGATAAATTGTTACTTCATTTTCGAATATGCCGTATTTCCAACTATTCATTTCATTTACTGTAAAAGAGCACATAAAAGGCGTTATTTGCATCGTCGGTTTACTTGAAAAAACGAACAGTTCGAAAAGATTTCATACCGGTAATTTATATGCTTAAATGTTCCCTAATGTTAAATTTTTATAATTTTCAGTTCCAT
Source organism: Onchocerca volvulus (assembly GCA_000499405.2). Taxonomy (NCBI): domain Eukaryota; kingdom Metazoa; phylum Nematoda; class Chromadorea; order Rhabditida; family Onchocercidae; genus Onchocerca; species Onchocerca volvulus. The sequence continues at coordinate 14,618,423 of HG738137.1, read as the reverse complement.
TTCAACGAATTTGTGCTATGATAAACCATGAAAAAAATTTAGACATAAAGAAAGTTTCGATGAGTAAAATAGAAGTATTATTAAACATTAGGAATTTAAAGTAGATAAATTGATAATTATATTAATTATCGCGCAAGGATACTCTTATTTCGTTTGAAAAATAATTCCATAATTGCTTTTCTTTGCGTTGTTGAGATTGTCTGATAACAATTCCACTCCAAATCTTCATTCAAAATTTCTTGAAATACAGATTATTTGCAGTATTATCACAATTATGAAAGCTTTCATTTATAGTTTTGACATGTAACTTTTGATGCATATTTATCAGAAGTGCCATACAAACGATAACCGTTAGATGTTGTGAATTTGCAAGTTGCGATAACAGGTGGAAAAATATGTTTTATAAAATATAAAAAGTGAATCAGCAAATCTGTCTATATATCTATCTTATTCCTTTATTCATCCTTTATTCAGTATGTTTCAAACTTGTGAAAACGATATTTCTTTGCATGTTGTCGAATATTTTCTGACAATATGCGTAGGCTTAATTTATTTAAGCATTTTATTATGAGGAGAATTGATGAAATTAATCTTGATGAAATTAATCAAGAATCTATTTGCGAACAAGTAGAAATATGTTGATCTATGACGATGACGTGAGAAGCATTGTTGTTTGTGTGACTTTCTGATTGCGAGTTGACACTTCAGAGTTCTTTCAGTTTTGTTGGATTTAAGAAGTTGTTGATTTGAAAATGAAGCGAAAGAAATCTGTTACATGGAAGTACTGAATACAGGAAAATTTATTCTCAAACCATTTCCAACGTATCTCTATGATTTCATTACGATGAAATAATATTCTTACATTTACATAAACTACATTTTTAATTGAAAGACTAAGATTGCATACATGCAATCAAAAGAAATGATTTTAAATTTCAAAAAAACCATGCATACATCTTTGAAATTATACACAAAGTCATTATAAGCATCTGAAACTTGTGAAGAAACAGGTGGAGTATTTTCAGCATGGATCTAAAGTTTTTTCGAGGCTTTTACTGATGGCATTTTCATTTACTGACTTATTTTCCTGGGAATTGAATTGATCTTCAGTCTTGAATACAGATATTTCGCGGCGATCATTAAATTCATGGCATGAAAATTCAATAGTTTATAATGCAAGAAATAATGGTACTGTAGTAATAAGTTTGATTATGTTAAATACCTGAAGTAACATAACGTTTCTGACTATGTAGAATATCGCAAAATATACAGCGAACATTACAATGGATAAAAATGATAACCGTAGATAGGTAATAGTAAAGGACAAAAATTAAGAAATAATGATTATTAAGTGTTATAATTATTAAACTTCATTAAATATGATAGCGGAGAAGTAAAAATACATTAATTTTTTGTAGCCCAACATTAATTTTTAAAATTATCTTCATGAATCGCTTGATATTTTATATGCAACGCAAAAATTAACAAATTGCTAATTTGAATTTAATATTTATTTGAAATAAAATTTAATATGTCCATGTGCAGACTCACTTACGTCTTATATCTAACTAATATAGATTTTCTGGTTAAATCGACAAAAAAACAACAAGTAAATCGTCCCCGGCGATGGCAAGCACAACTGCAAGTAACAGCACATAATGAACAATGACAAAAGCTATAGTTGTAAGCTGTACCTAAAAATTTCTTACCGTAAGCTAAGAAAGGACCATTCCAAAAATGGGTGAACTGATTCAGGATCTCATGAAATAGTTTCAATTTAAATCTTTCTACACTAAAAGCTCTTTAAGGCTCTGTGCTATGATATTCAAGTTTTAGTGAGTATTTATTAGAAGTTTCATGTGAATGTAGCTGACAATTTTCGAAACATTTCTTATAAAATGAGAAGAATGGATTAACAAAGCTGCCGATATTTCTGATTTTATTCAATTAATTGAAAAAATTTTAGAAATTATTGGACATCATATTTCTGAATATTTGATTGAATCAATTAGCAGTTCCCGGACAATTATAATAAAGTCAACAATATACATTTGATTTTTCTCTAAAGATTAAGAGCATCTTAATATGAATATAATTAATATGACGATACAAAGCAAAGTAAATTGAAAACAGTCAGCCAAATATAAAGTGAAAGAAAATAAATTGAAGAATCGTTACTCTACTCTTGCTGCATTTTGTTAACATGTTATTTCAACAATATTTTTTCTGATTATTAGTAAAAATGAGGTTGTTCAATCAATTCATAGTTATTATAATAAACTCAAGAGAAAGCAATGATCATGCGATGTATGATAGTAAGGAAAAACAGGAAAAGGTGAAAAATAACTTCGAACTGACAAAACTATTTTTTTTATGTCATTACCTATTTGAAACTTGAAATATCCGCAATTTTTTGGTTGGATATTCAACCTGTTAATTTTCCTCTAATTTTATTAATTAGGAACTGTTTTTAATCTCCTTCATTCTTCAAGGGAGTAAAATTGGGTGACTTTTTTTATTTATATAATTATTTTTGTGGTTAATATTGGAACTAAATTTAAGCCAAATTTTATATACTATTAAAATTCTTTGATTAAGCAATGCATTGTCGTATTCATTGTACACTTTATATATAAATAAAAAAAAAAAAGTCACCCAATTTTGGGGTTTTAGAGAGCTACATTTAGAGATTATCACATAAATTAAACGAACTTGGAAAGGTACAAGCTAAAAATTCATTTTGAAGTCGCATCAAGAATATTTTTCAGACGAAATGTAAGATTATTGGAACAAAATCTTCAATGGTTTCTTTAAAAAAAAAAAAACGCAAAATGATTCGGTGTAGGATTGCTGCCAATTCATAAATTGGCGCAGTGAACCAGTAAGGAGGAATCTGAATATTTTTTTATTCAATCTGTGAAAACAGTAACAATAACAATGACAATATAATTAGTAATTTCTATGGCAACTGCAAAAGAAATGAAAATCTTATTTCGCGATCTAATTATTATTGCTTCTTAGATATAAAGATAATCTCATTATCAGCTATATTTATTATTTTTAGATTCGAACTAATAAATCTTAGAGCTTGCATTTCAAGCATCTTCCCTCTTATAGCACAAAGTTCACGAAATTTACCAGTTGATAGAATGGTGGCTCGTTCTTTCCATATTATTGCATTACTTCTAGTATTACCTTCAACCTGTCTGGAAAAAAATATGACAAAAGTGTTAGACATAAGAGACGAGCATCATAAAGTTTTGAAATACATAGCAGTTCTGCTTTTTGCCGTTTTTTTGCTATACGGTATTGCGAGTAATATTCTAATGGCTACTGCATTATTCTCTGGAAGAAAAGGCAATCCTTACAGTCAGTCATTTGTTTATATTGCATCACAGCTGATTATTTCTAATTTTTTGGCTTTTCTCCCTCAACTAATCGTTGTACTACCTGAAATATTACAAAATGAAAATAGTCTCCATGGTAAGTTGTTTTATTTACATTTCACAGAAACATTTACTTTGGGACTATTCGCTCATTCAGCAATTACTTCAAATAACTGTTTCAAAAATGATTTGCGAAGAACGAAGAGATCATTGCTAATGAAATATATTCGTTTTCTAATCTTGCGGACAAAATATTTCGGTATTAGGAATATTTCTAATAATTAAAGCTGTCATATTTTTTTCGAGGAACAGAAATTGAAACTTTCTTGTCTTGTAAGAGATAAATTTAGTTTTTGTGTCACATAAGTAATATCAATGTTTTTTGAGACAAATTTAGAACACAGAATTTAACTGTTATCAAAATCAAAAATTTGAATACTGAAATGGAAATTTTTAAATGTAGAGGATATTTCATTCTATCAGATCCTTCTTTCTTGTAAAAAACTTTCTAAAAATCTCGCTTTTACAGAATATCGTCATTGCATTAAGCGAAAAAACTTTTCCGAGCATCTAATTTGCTTATATTTTAGGGAACGAAACCACAAGGATTAACTACACATTTACAATTATATTTTCATTTTCATATACATCCATACTGCATTTTTCATTTCTCTTGGCATTGAATCGCTTTGTCACATTTGTTTTGCCAAAATACAATTCTTTTTTTAAATCGACAAGGCTGTATTTTCTAATCACTCTTGTTTGGCTGTCAGTTTTAGGTATGATTCATTGATATTGTACAAAGAATGATCGAAATGATTTCTTTCAATGATTGTTCTTCTTTGAACAATTTATAAATGGGTATCATTTCATTCAAAATTCTGCTAAAAGTAGATCTAGGAATGACACCTTGTCATTTTCGAAACTTGTTCGATTGTGTCATCGTTGTACTATATTAACTAATATCAAACTCCTGAAATAAAGTTTTACAATAATTGATGCCAAATTCTGGAAATCGGATTACAACAAAATGGAGCGATTTTGATTGATTTTCTTTAATCATTATTTTTTTAGTTGATATTTGAACATTTAAAATTCCAGGAATCATTGCTAAACTTATCAATAGTTTATTTGTAATAGGTCAAATTTTCAGCGTCCACATTTGGTGAGTTTTATTATTGTACTAGAATATTTCGTGTCTGGAACTTGGCTAGGGAGAAAAAATGTGAAAATTCAAGTGGAAAAATTTGGCAAAGGTTATCTTTCAATGATGTTTAATTCAATTTTCAGCAAATTTTGAACCTAATCTTAAAATCATAGAACTGTAAAATTTTAGACGAATATTTCTGAATTCATATTTCTCCAGAATATCAACCGATTCTTAAGGACGTTTTTAAAAATTTAAAGCTAACCAAATGCTACAATAGCCAGTGTCTTTCTGCTGTTGCAGTTAGTTTCAGTTGAAAAATATTTAATAATTATCAATTGCTTTCATAATTTAGAATTCGTAATTTATGGGTTTTATCCATGCCCAATATAATGTTCATTATGTATGCTGCCATATTTTACAGTATGCATCTTAAAAAACGATCTGTGACGGATATCAGTCAAAATCAAGGTTTGAACCAGCAATTTCCTGTATTTTATTTTTTCTTTTTTTTACTTAACAAGAATGGTCATTTTCAAGTTAGTTTGAAAAGTTACAAGGACGTTTGTTAAATCCGTCGTTGTTCTCTCCTATTTTAATTATTTTATAACTAAATTAAGAAATATATTTAGGAACTGGGAAAATGAATGACGGATTAAATACAATGAAAGTTCGGCGCTACGAATGGTCGGTATTAATTCAAGCCGCATGGAATTGCGGTGCATTGGAAGTTGAAGTTGTACTTTTAAACGTTCTGTTACCAATTCTGTTCGAGATTTTTGGGGAAGAAATCACCATTCTAATGAATATTATCATAAATTCCTATGTCATTTCCTATTGTGGCGTATTGTCAACTGTTTTTTTCATTTTCAATAAGGAAGCACGTAACATCATTAAAAAAAATTTTTAAATTTGAGAATTGCACATTAAGAAAAAACCCAATATTAATAATTTTAGGAACAAGCAGGGCAGTAATAGATGTTAGTATCCTGAAATTATGGGGAGGTTAATTTGTCAAATGACTGCATAATTTTCTTTAAATTTAATGACTTTCTAATCGTTTCATTTTATAATTTCAATATCTTTTGGTCAAAATATGAATGTAAATGTATTTGGCTCTCTTTAAACCTTTGGTATATTCATGATGTTCAAATGCCCAATTCCATTAATTCGTAATTAAAACTTTAGTGGAATTAAACAAAAAAAATCATTTAAAGTTTTTTTTTTATGTTCGCGATATTGTTAGTTTCATTTTGGAACATTTTTTTTTTTAATTTATTAAGTTCCAAAAAAAAAAAAATTAAACCAATTTTGTTAGTTACGAAGTTTTAAAATATACCTTCCTATTCATTTATTCTCACTACTGCTTCTTAATTAAGTTAAATTGTTTTTAATCGTTTATTAAATGCAGTTGTAATATTATTGACATCGAATTTGTGTATATTAATTGAATAAAACCATTGATTCGAAATGATCATCAAAATTCGACCATGACCAGTTTTCTTTTCAAATCGATTTGTAACTCTGATATGATTATTTATTCTACTTTTGATAAGAATTTCAGTTTTAATTCAGAAATGGCATATGTTTTAAAATCCGCAAAAAGATGATTCGTCAGATTTTCACTGACAATTACGAATGAATATTGTTATTGATATCTGCGACGAATTTATAGAAGTTTATGGAAAATCTGCCTAAATACAATCAAATCATTAAAATGGATAAAATTGCAATAAACGAGAACAATCCAGCGATATAAATGAAATTTTGATACATTATCTGCCTTGACTAGCTGAAGTATTTGGACCTTAATTTACTATTTCTACAGCATATTCAAATATGCATATTTGATATATCGCTCCGTTAATGAAATGAGCAATTCAAACCAAATTAAAATGCAATCATTATAACAACTTGTGGTTTAATAAATTGGAAACTAGTGTAATCAGTGTCTTTGTAGATAACAGTTGTTCTATTGAAGAACTAGACGAAAAATTGGCGCAAATTTTTTGCGTGTCGAAATTTTCAGCAATTGAAACTGAAATATATATTTTACACAACTGTCGTAAAAATTGTTGATAGCAATATCATTTTTGTTGAAATCAATTTCATTTAATATGATCGCGGTGTCAGTTTTGTAAAATAATTTGAACAAACACGATAATGCGGAAAATGCAGAAGAAATGCTCCGTTAAAATGATATTGCAACGATACATTTATTTCATTTCAAAAAATGATCCCATAATTGCTTTTCTTTAAATTGTAAAAAAAAATTTTAGTATTAATTCCTCATTCTTAGATTACTTAAGAATAAGCAAGGACGCAAAGGTTTCAGTTATGTCAGGTAGTATTAATTCTTCATTTAAAGCTTCTTGATGTGTAGATTACTAGTAATACTATAATGCTGTTAGGAAAATCCCATTCAAGGAGCACGTTAAAATGATCGATTACAGCTGTGAAATGATTTATGCAGGTGAAAGAATATTTTGATGAAAAAATATTTTTAATAAAATGTAAAAAATGGATCGGCAAATCTGCTTGTATTTTTCATTTTATCATTTTATTTAATTCATTTCGACCTGAGAAATTTCTTAATAGCAAATTTCTTTGTGTGTTGTCGAATAAGTTCAAGCGATAGGTTCGATTTCTTTAAAATGAAAAGCATCTTAATAGAACTATTATTAATAAATCTAATCAATAATTCGCTTTCTAAATGTTAACATAACAAGTAGAAAATATAAATTCATGCTGATTTGCATGAAAGTATTTACTATTCATTACTTGCAAGATTACCCGAGAATGAATTTACATTTTGTAGCCATTTCAACTTTATTGCATTACTCGCACTAATTCTATCTTTGGAAACAAGTTATAATATAGGTTTCAAGTGACAATATGTAACTTCGTAATTTTGTACAGAATTATCATGGATATCTGAAATTTGTAAAGAAACAAATGAAGCACTTTGAACAAGGATTTGATTTTCCTTCAGAAAGTTTATGTTCACAAAGTGATTTTATCTGGTGAATTTCTTTAAAATCAAATAGTTCTTACCTCATAAATTCTCAAATGCAAGCATAGATATTTATGAATTCTTTGTTATATGCGGAAAGAGTGATACAGAAGAAGTGCTTTTAATATGATTTGTGTATTTTTACCACAAATATCAAATTAAATGAGAAAAAGTAGATCACATGTCGATATAATTTAGAAATGACCGTGCTTAGCTAGCTGGTTAATATCCTAACCAGCATGACGCATAAAATCGCAAATTCAATTTAAAATTTTCAAGTACATGGGATTACTTTAAATCATATGTCAACTCTGTCCGTTAGAATGATTGATGTCTTTGGAATTGTTTTACCATGAAATCCATCAATGAACTTAGTTCTGTCTGATAGCATTTGTTGTGATGTCATGCCTATTCATCGGCAATTAACCAAAAAGTAAGAGCTTTTGTATATCATCCCAAGCTGGATTGATGTAAATGTAATGAATAGGTCTGGACGCTCGTAATGATAAACATGACTATTGCATCTTGACCGTAGTCATGCACATGACTTGAACTGCCTGAATATGAAGATGGCAAAATCATAAGTCTTCCAATGTTAAATTGACGGTAATACTTGGATTCATTAGTATATCCAACAAGAAAACTTTAATGGGTCTGGCGGTTTTCCAAGTTGAGAAAGTTTAATTTTTCTGGCGACGAAATACACTCCTTTCGTTTCTCCATTGAATTTCAGAGCCTTGCAATATAAAAACTCTTCAGTTCGGTACCGATGAGAACAAAAGAGCTCAAACTATAATCATCAGCTAGGTTGTACCGATTTCAAGCGATTGTAATCACACTATTGCTGAATAAGGAGTCGTCTTTGACTTTGACCTCGTTAACGTCTTTTCTACTCTTACCCCGTCGCGTTCATTCAATTAAGAAAGAAGCAGATATGAAACTGTAAAACGAGGTCGCCCTGCTCAGAAAAATCTTGCATTCGGAATTCATCAGAAGCACTTGTACCAATAACACCAACTATTTATCCTGGTTCTATTACAAACGATATACCCCTTATCGTTGGTTATTGCTCCATAAGGAGTAAAAAATACTCTATCAAATCTAATTTTCCTTTAGGCTCTGGTATAGATAGAGTCTGTTCTCTTCTTGGCGATATCAACATAAATCTTTGCAGCCTACCATAAGAGACATCGCTCCGCTGCTTTCTCGGCACATATTTAAGCCATTCTTTGTTTTTTTTTCGCTCACTCGCTCGCTGATGTCCGTTCTTTCGCAATTTTGATTGCCATTATTCATTGCTTTCGTTCCGCTGCGCGATTAGCAATTAGCATATCGGATGTGAAAAGACTTACATGTCAGATGATTAACATACAGGTTGTAAATCTTCATATGTTATATGATTGGCATAAGGAATGTGAATCTTACATTTTGCATGATTTATCATACAGGATGTCAATTTCTACATGTTACATGATTAGCATAAAGGATATTACATGTGAATTGGATAACGATTCAAATGATTTTTTTTAGTGTATTTTGAGATAGAAAAGTTATTTCGGGTTTTCCGACAGCATCAACGAACAGTGAACAAGACAAAGAATGGCAATAAAAACAAAGCGGTATGCAGCTAGACCTGAGAATGCATGGTTGCGAGCATGTCGGTCGTGTTCTGCAGCTTCAGGGTTTTGTTCTGAACAAATGAACGTGACAGACTGAGAATGGTGAAATACATCAACAAGGAAGAGGAGATCAGCGTCAAACATGACTCCTTGTTCAGCAATCACGCCATTACAATCGCCTTGCATTCTGTGCCGGTTTGTTTTCATCGGCAATATGACTGTAGTGTGTCCTTATTGAAAGACTCTGAAATTTAATGGAGAAACAAAAGTGACATGTTGAGACGCTGGAAAAATTAAACTCCCTCATTTTGCAGAAGCGTAGAGCCGTTTACTTGCCGGACATACTGCCGATTCGAAGCATTTCCGATCTATCATTAGGAAATGCCACTCCTAAACTGCTGCTTCCAAATGACGTCGTTTGACGCTGAAATCATAAAACCATTCATGCCAATTTTCAAAATGAAAGGACAAATTTATCATAAAGTCGGCTCCCTGGTTTCACCGCCAGATGGTCAACATAAATTTAACAATCCGAAATTCAATTGAATAATAACTGGATAATTTTTTCTTTATCAGCGACAAAGGAAGGAATAACCCAATGATCAGTTTACCTTGATATTCTCCAATAATTATTTGATACGAAGAGTCACTCTTCATCAATCAATAAAACCTCTCAATGGGATTCATCTCTGTTATACAAGACAAAAAACTTATTAGTGATCTTGCCTAATCACAATAGTAAGAAACAGTCTTTAATTCAACAAACTACAAATCAAATTACGAACCATCAGTTTTTTTCCCCAACACTAGAAACACGCAATTTCTTTTTTCCTTTTTACCACTTAGCTAGATTGAGCTACAGCAACGACTGTATATAAAAAGTATAGAAAAACGTGTTCAAATGCAACGATGTTTCAAATGTTCAAAGCAATAAGTAAGAATTTTCCGACATCTAAGATTTCAAATTAATATAGATAAGACATGTGCTTAAGAACTTTCGAAGATTTTGAATAAACGAACATTGACATTTTTATTTATATAGACTGGCTGATCTACCACTCTTCGCATGGCCAGGTCCAGCTAGCATATTAAATAAACTGAAAATTTTTAGAAATTTTCTTCCCTTTAAATTAATTTTTCTTTTCATGCAATATGTCTGAAAAAAAAAATATTTACTTTATGCAAAATTGATATCAATTTCTTCTTTTTCTAAACGAATTATCAATCAATATTTGCTATGTATAGCACATTTTTTTTTTTGGCTTTTGAATGCGCATATGTAAAATTTATTTTGCCACTTTATTGCTTGCCTTTTCCTGAAATTCTTAATCAAATCTATAACTTTTTAAAATATTTTTTCTCTTTAATTAACATCTCTGAATTTTTTTTCCTCCTAATTTTTTATTCTAAAGAAAGTTTTAAAAAAAAGATTAGCGGAATGTTAAGAATCGAAGAAATGACACACTTATATAAGTTTCAAATTTTCGTATTAATTGAGCAAGAGAAAGATAAAATTCAAATTCACGATTTAAATTCATTAAATTAAACAAGAAAAGAAATGAGATTTTTTTTATCAGCTATTGATATCTTTTCTAACTGATAAAATTCGTTATTGTTGTTGTTATTATTATTAGTATTGTTTTTGTTGTCATAAAAGTTTTTATTGTATGACAAATAACATTAATGACAGATAGCTGTAGCAGGAATAATAGTAATAATACCAACAACAATTGCAGCAATAACAATAACAACAATATTGGCAATAATTACTATGATAGTAACATTAATTGGCGGATTAAGAATTTGAAGAAAATTTTTGTTTAAACAAAAATAAAGCAGGAAATACTCTTTTTAAAAAAAAATAAGAAAAGAAAAAATTGAAAAAAAAATCACCACGACAAAGAATCATTTTCTGAGTAATTTCGAAAGCTTCAACTATCATGAAAATTTACATACAATAATAATAAATATATGTATATATATAAGAAACAAAAAAATGGGAAATTTAAATGAATATCAAGTAATTCGATTATTTTCGGTCAACTTTTAGATCGTAGTTTCATTTCGGTTTGACGTGGTTTAATATAGTAATAAATGAATGGACGTTTACCACTACCGTAAAACCAAAACATATTTCGCATTTTTGATGATCGATCACCGTATCGTCCATTCAATGCAACATAACCGCAGTCATTGTGCCACCAACCTCTATAATAATTTTGTATTTTCTCCCGAAGGCTATATCAGGTAATGTTTACAGTAATTGCTTAAGATGCAGATAGCTGAGATATACAGTAATCTATCGAAGTTTAAATATGCTATCTTATTCAAAAATATCTCGAAGAAATATCAAGAAATATTTCCAGCATATTTAAAAAAATATATTAACCAATTTATGAAGTTTTAATGTGCAGTATTATCCAAAAATATCTCGGAGATATATCAAAGGATACTTCCAGTAGAATTATATACCAGATATGGATATTTAAAGAATATGTTAAATTATCAATAAAGTTTTAATGTATCACCACAGAAAACAATAAAATTTAAACTTAATATTTTATTCATTTACAAAGTTTTCTAAACTATATATAGTTAAATTAATTAAAGTCACTGATAAATGCTTTCCATGGGAAAAATAAACTAGCTTTCCTTGTTAATTATGGATAAAATAACTTAATAATGAATTTTGGAAAACTTATTACAATAATAAATTAAAATAGTCGCTTTGAAAGATAATTAACATCACTGATAATAAAATGAAGGAGAAACTGCTAACCCAAAATCACGAAATTGGGCGCAATTTCCCTGAAATTTATCATTATCCTGATCAATAGTTGTAAATAATTTTCCATTATTCATGTAATGAAATCGATCAGTAGTTGTACGCTCGGAAAGATTACCCGCTAGAGCGGGTGATATCGAAAGAATATATTTTTGTGAGGCATTACCAATCTAAATCAATAAATTGATCAATATATTATCAAAAAACAAAATTAATTATTTCAGTGGATTTTAAAAGCTCGAATTTATCACCAAATAATTACAGATTTGATTGATGCATCGAATATTTAAAAATAAAATTATCAATTCTATAGATATTTCATGCCATCAAGTGATACTATTTAAAAATAAATTTATCAATTTGGAAGATATTTAATATTATCAGGCAATGAGAATTGATGGAAACTAATATGAAAAGGTCTAATTACTTCAAAATTTCATCAACAATTAGTGATTAAAAAGCAAAAGAATAGCTAAGGTTTCGCCCATAATAAAATTATCCTAAATCCAAACTCATAAATTAGCAATACGGAAATTAACTAATTCATCATTCTTGCTTATTTTTCCTTGTAATTCGGATTGATAATTGTTCACTTCATTAACATAAATATAAAGAATGAATTTGATTATTATTCATGTGTATATATCATAGAGAAAATAGGAAACTTTTTTTTTTTTTTTAGTTAACCAGAAGTGAGAAAATTATTGTAATAATTAAATTCACTTACGTTAAAATCCCATTCACCCCACCAATATCCATTTGGTTGTTTGGAGCAACCATTTTTATCCTCGCAAAGATCTCCCCGTAACTCAATTCGTAATGTTACCGGATTTCCATTATCTTTTATGCTTAATGCGTGTATCTAAAAAAGTTTTTACTTGTTACGTATATGAAACTGAAAGATCGATATATAGTATAATGAATTTAAATTTGATACATATTTGATGTTTAACATTTGACGAAAAAATGAAACATTATTGTTTAGTACAAAACATAAAAAACAAATTGTGATCAAATATTTGAATAATTCTTACGTAAATGATGCAAAATAACGTATCCTCTGTAAGAAGACATTATCTGATCAACGAAATTTAGCTACATTTGTCGGAAAACCGAAACAAATTATGATCGCATTAATCAACAACCATATTTGTCATCACTAAATTTCTTTTCTCATCCAATTACTCAGCATATATCTAATTCTCATCTTTGTCTCAATTCCTCAGCTTTAGCTTCAATAGTGAGAAATTGTTACTCATGTTCATGTAATTATTCAGGTCTTACAATCACGCCCAATCTCTAAATCTCCATTTTCGAGGAAATTTTTGTATGTAACAATGATCTCTCTTCCTTTCGATTCAAATGTTATCCCGCTCAATATTTTACTGCTCCTGCTTCTTTTAAGAATGTTTTTTATGCGTTCGTCGCGCTGTATTCTCGAGTAATTCCGGTTTTTACCTAATTTTGTGATTATTGCCGAATAAAGTATTCATGTTCGACTCTTCTATATTCGTCGGTTAATTACCCAAATTACCCAAGTTGACCCTAGCCTATTTCCCGTAAAAAGTTTCTACAAATTTCTTAAAATATTCAACTAATCATTTTATTGAATATATCATAAAATAATATGAATATTAGTAATTTTTTTCCTTTCATTATTAATTTATAGTAAAACTTACAATTTAATCTAAAGCAGTTTCTCATTTAAATTAAGCTAATTTTATCTCTTTTCGATTAGGTCAAAATAAAATTATTACTTTATCTAAGCCAAGCCAAAATGAAGTTGTCAATTCACCAAAACCATTTTCATAGTCATTCCATGTACGATTAGCAAAATATATTTGACCATCTTGTCTTCTAAAATCATTCTTTCCATAAAAATAGTTTGGAAATTTTCAAAATGTCATTTTTTTTTTTTTTTTTTGAATTTTAGTGATTGTTAGATTTCTTGTACATCTATCATATGCTTACTTTTGTATTACTGTCCAACCACCACCATTTGTTTTCATATCACAAAGAACGTTGAATTTGCCAACTTTTGGCAAAGAAACTTGATAAATGCCATTTTCAGTTTTGCCTCGGCCAAGCAAGTCTTTGCAGTCCTGTAAATTTGAATACAAAAAAAATAAAATTTTTTTTTTTCTTCCTATTTTGTTCCGCTTTTTTTTTTTTTCTCCAAAACAATTGCTTAAATGTATCATTATTTCAGGAATTTTCAAAATCTTGCAGTCGCGTGTCAGATTTTGATAAAATTTCTGATTCTAAAAGAACTTTTGATAAAAACATGAAAACGTAAAAAGGAAAATTCTTCTTTAAGTTGTCATATTTTGAATTAACAAATTTAAACCATTTTTATCAAATTTTCATAAAAAAAAATGATCTACTAATACAAACCTGAACTTCCTCATCGTCATCATCACCGTTACTGAAAAATAATGTTGAAGTAATTGGCTCTTCTGTTTGCATATCTGTCGTAATCAAAGGTGAAGAATGAGAAGTTCTGGCAATATTTGCTAAAGTTCTTACTTTAGTTGTTACCATAACTGTTGCTGTAGCTGTAGGTGAGGAATCTAGCGTTGAATCAACGTTATTCATAGGATTTTCCTATAAGAACAAAAAAAAAAGTAAAATTAACACGGGAAAGTTCGGGTAGAAATTGAAAGAATTAATGAATTTAATATAATAAATCGATATAAGACAAAGAAAAACTGAATGACTATGTCATGAATTTGCAAAATCAATAAAAATTCTTGGGTAAAAATGTAATAAAATAAAAAAAGTATAATTCATTAGAAACTTATTTTGATTTTCCATTTTGATTAAAGCAGCTCAAAACTACTTATCATTATAAATTAATAAAATATATTATAACAAATATTCGCTCAATAAATTAATCTTTTGCTAATTAAAGTATGCTTTTTCAAATTTAGCATCAGATGAATTTCGAAGCTTCTAATTCCAATTTGCAAAGAGTTGAAAAGTTTTTTACTTTCATTAATTTTGTTTGTGACTCTGAATTATATTCTTGCTTGCTAATTAATTGATCAATAAAGAAATTAATGTAATAAAATACATCATTTATTCTAACATGACACATACGCACTTCTTTTCTATATATTATTTTGAAACTTATGTGCAGTTTCTTTTTTTTTTTTCAAATTCCAGTTTAAAATTGTATTCTTATGCTAATTTAAATAAATTTTTGTTTTTAATCTTTTCTTTTAATTGATAAATTTAATTTTAGAAAAAATTGAAATCAATAATTGATTATCATTTACCAGGAATGCATCATCGCGAATTTCAATAACTTTTGGCGATGGTGATTCGAGCGTTGTTGTCGAATCAATTACCGCTATCTACAAGTAAATGTATCAGTCATGAGTTATCTACTTAAGTTTGACAGACTTAATTAAATTAATTTGAATTTATATATTTGTAAGTATTCAAGTATTTTATCGTAACAATAATGTAACAATTTTTATTTTTATTTTTTAAATGAATGAAAAAAAATTTTAGATTTAAAAAGTAATGGTTAAAATTTGATTATTCCAAACCTTTTTTTTGAAATCTTTTTTATACAAATTTCAAAAGTTAATTTTAGAAATAAAATAAAACAAAGGAAAATTCTTCAAAAATGGCATTACCGTTGATAATTTCATTGTATCAATATGGGAATTTTTTCTTTCAAAACCATGATAAATTTCCGATGTTCTGGGTAATGATGATATGTTCGTTTGTAAAATTGCTTCTTTCGATGATTTTCGCGATAATAAAAAAAAGAGTAAAACGAAAAACAGGATTAATGTAGCAATGAAAAGAAAAAGAATCAGAAGATTACGTCGAGTTCTGAAAATGAAAAAAGAAAAGTTAAAAATAGAAGTTTGAAATTCCATTTCAGCGCTTTAAAATTGCAACTGAAAAAAAATGGATATTGCAAAAAAGACATAAAAATTAAAATAATTTCATTGTTTTGAAATTTTAAGAATATTGAATATTTTCAAATAAATTAATTTTGAATAAAGTTTGTTCAAAATTATGGCGAAAGATCAAGTAAAATTCATTAAAATTTTAAAATATTTTTTTCTACAAATTGAAAATAAAAGTATAAATTTCTTTTTCTTCAATGCATGAAAATTTTCCGAAACAGAAGAAAATATTCAGATTACCTTTGTGAAAATAATACTTTTTTCATGCGAATTTCTGCAGCAATGCATGGATCAAGTTCATTTTCATTAATTTTCGCATCTTGATTATTGTATTCCCTCATTATTGTAGTGCTAATTTTTTCAAATAAATGAATACGTAAAAGCAAAAGTAAATAAGCGTAGAAAAGGGTAAAAAAAATGATAAAAGAAATGTCAAATAGCAGAATATTCAGTAGAATATAACGGAAATAGAAATGTTGGAAATTATTGATAGCGTCGATAAAAAATATACAGCGTCGATTATTACCAATAATTTCTAATGGCTATTATTTATGAAGCATATTTCAGAATACTTGTTATCCAATTTATCTTCTGAAATATTCATAAAATTGAAATTTTTTAAAATACAGTGCTTTTCAAATAATAGCATCAAAATATTAAAAAAAACTAAAAACCTAAAAAAATACAATACTTTGAATAATAATATTTGGTTGAATCATTTAATGACGAGCATTTCTTTCATGGAGCATTTTGATAAAAAGATAAATTGTTGATCATAGAAATTATATCATAATATAAATAGATGTAGAATGGAGCATACTAGAAAAGAAAATATTGGACGAAAAAAATATTGGAATAATCAAAAGATATTCCAAAAATACTCAATTTTTTTTTCGTTCATCAAGATTTTTAGCGATATAATTATTTATTGATGGTTTGTTAAATACTTTTTGATGTATGATACTTAATCACTTGATATGAAAGAAGAGGGAAAAAAGAAATGGAACGAAATTGAGTATAAAAATTTTAATTTTTCCAAATATAAGCTAGCTTTTCTGCCAACCAACATTTTCTATCATAAAATTTTTTAACAATAGAAGACAGAATGTGCAATTATGGTAACAAATATGCAAATTATCAAATCAATATTTTTAGCCATTATTATTTACTTAATTTGAATGTTTATATTAAATTGCGACAATTTCGAATTAGCTTGACATGTCAGTAAAATATGTAATTCAAACATTTTTATTATTAAGGAAGAAATGACTATTTGAAATTGCTATAATTCTGTCAAATATGTAATTTATTCGAAACGTTTGTATTTTTATAATCGTAGAGAAAGCTTATATTAAAATACCATAATTTTAAATTAAATTAATATATCTGCAAAAATATCAAATCAAACATTTCTATTTCCATTATTGGAGATGAAATATTTTCTATTTGCAAAGAAAGAAAAAGAAAATTTATAATTTAAGCGGCAAACATCAAAAGATGCAACTTCCTATTTCGGATATAAATTAACACACACTGAAAGATAAATATACATTTCGATGCTTATAACAAATTTTACAATGATTAATTTGCTATATTAATCTTCCGAAAATTTTCCCATATGCAAAATTTTTCTTTTAAAATGTTCTCTTTTTTCTTTCTGTCATTTTCAAATAGCTCACTGCTTCGAAACTGAAATTATTACAAAAGAAAATAATCAAGTTTTCAAGAAGTGAGACTTTTTCCACTGTCACTGAAGGAAAACTTTTTCAACTCAAAAATGACAAAAATGAAAGTTTAGTTGAAAGAAAAATTTTAAATAAGATCAAATCTAATTTTTTTTAAAATAGGCACTATTTCATGCGTTTGTAAGCAAAACAAATTAGAAAAAAGAACGGAAGAAACTTTATTGTGATGAATAGAGAAAAATTTTAAGTAATGAAAAAATCGGTAAACTAATTGATGACAAAAATGGAAAAAATAAAAAACATAATAAACAGTCAAATTTTTATTCATTAAAATGACAGGGAAAATTAAGTTTTTTCTGCTAAATTTACTTAAAAACATGCTTGATTAAGTAAATTAGTATTGAAAAAAATGAAATATTTTCATCATCTTTTTATTGAACTTATTAGCAAATATTTTTTAATAAACATTTATTTCACAAATAAAATTTGAATATGCCGAAAAATTTATTGTTAAGTTTGCATTTATTTTTTAAATGATTTTTCTATTTCAAAAGAAATATGAAATATAATATTGCGAAGAATTGCAACGTAACATTAATACATTTAAACAAAATTTATAATCACAAAAAATATGCGAATTATTGTGATCACGAATTAAACTATAATATCCATGACTGTAATTGATTATGTTTTTCACATATGTAGTAAAAAAATATAAAACATTCAAAACTATCAATTTTCATTTTCTGGTAAAATTAAGCAAATATTCCGGTGAATATTCCGGTATTAGTAGCATTATTCATTAATTGCAACCATATATAATATCATTCATATACGTATTCGTTTACGCATGAAATACTGCGAAAATATATATATATATAATAGGATTTTGCTTTGGTTGTATATTCAAGCAAATATCTCTCTTTCTTTTTCTTTTTTTTTTGCTACATTAAGCAATGTATAATGTAAAATCTTTTTTTTTTTTTTATATCATGAAATTTTGCGCTGCAAATGTATTGTAAGGAACCTGAATATATCACTTTATCTCGTCTAATCGTTTCAAGCAAATAATAAATTAAGAAATTCCTTTAAAGCTATGCAATTGATATTTATTTGCATGATTTTATGAAAAAACTCAATGTTCAGTTCATCTCACTGCGCCACCTTTTTTTTTTTTTTTTTTTTTACCAAAAATGGTCTACTTGGAGCACACATTCAATGTCTACGTGTCAATCCAAGCAAGCAAGACGTCACACTCATTGAAAGTTTGAGAATAGAATGAAAACGTTTTGTCTCACAATTCTTCTAATCATTCGCTTTATCGAATAAAACAGCTTCATGACGTACTTCAACTGTCCTTAGGGAAATTTCAGAGAGAACAAGCTACTAAGACTGTTCATTTAGTCTTATCCTCCAAATCTTCAGCTATTAAAATGTCGCCTTTCATCTCTTATTTAAATTTTATGCAAATCGCAAGATTTTTTAATGTAATATAAAAATTGACTTCACTGTAAATAGAACGAATGTAAATACTAAGAAATGAAAGTTATAAATTTATAAAACCAAATTAAAATAAGCTGAAATAGATATAATAGATTTTTTGCTTGTTATTTTAAAAAGGTTAGTTCGATTTGCATGGTATATTCGAAAATTTCAGCTCATTGTGTAAAATAAATTGAATGAATATTTAATGTAAAAAGAAATTGCAGAGGAATTCCTTTTTTTTTGTTTACAATTAAAATATAAAAATAGCTTTTCTAAATAGCAAAAGAATACTCAAATTTAACTATGGAACAATAAATAAGGATACATTAAATTGTTAATATATATAAATAGAATTATTCAATTCAAATATTATTACTCTAAATTTTAAAATCACATCGGCATAATAACAAGAAAAGAAATATGTAAGTAAAAAAGAAAAATAAAATAAGTGGGTGAAGAGATTTTATGATTGATAATTTTTTGACATATTTAGAATCGATCATTTATGCATTGCCATAAAAGTAAACAAAATTAAGCAGAAATGAAAAATATACGAGTGCTTTTTCCCAAATGATTTCTAAATTTTAGAAAAAGTTGGCCAATTATTGTAAGCTTTTCCTTCCAACATAACTTTCTTA
The DNA here is from genome assembly GCA_000499405.2 of Onchocerca volvulus. Classification (NCBI taxonomy): domain Eukaryota; kingdom Metazoa; phylum Nematoda; class Chromadorea; order Rhabditida; family Onchocercidae; genus Onchocerca; species Onchocerca volvulus. The sequence continues at coordinate 14,598,739 of HG738137.1, read as the reverse complement.
AATTAGAAAAAAAAAAAAATGAGTGAAAAATTTTGTAGTGAAAGGAGTTTTTTGCTCAATTTAAAATTTAAAATAAGGTCAAAGTTATTAGTGTGTTAAATAAAACTACTTTAATCGAATTTTACACAAATAGAGCTTGAAAAAAAAAAAAACGTGGAAATTGATAGAAATTCAATCAAAATTGAAGGTAAAAGAAAAAAGAAAGAAATTTGGAGACGAATCGATAAGCCATTTATTTTGTTGTTAATCAATTTCAAACCACCGAATGTTTCGTTTATTTTTACCTTTTCTTGTGAAAACGTTATTTTCATACTTTTTAAAACATTAATATTTTGATGATTCCTATTTTTAAATTTTAGCGATTTTGAAATTTAATTATTTTAATTTTCTTAGATTAAAATTCAAAAATACAATTCGAAAGAAATAAATATAAAAAAACAAATACTTGTTTAATTATTGAGGAATTGATTGTTAAAAATAATTAAGATATAGTATTTGGATATTCGAATTAATTACTCAAGCAAATTCATTTTTGGTATTAAAAAATTTAAATCATTTATTCATTAAATTTAAAAAAAAAATTGAGGCAGATATAATATTTCAAATATAACGTAAATTAAATTAATTATATTTTCATTCATTTATTCTATCATCCAATTTATATTAGTATTTCAGGTACATTTTTAGTATTTGAAAATTTGCACCAAATATTCAACTTGTTTTATTCTTATATGTTTTTGTATTACATGCTGTTTGCATTTTATTATTCATTAAAATGATTAATTAGTTAAATGATAACTAGAATAAGTAAAAAAGAAATATTTCAACTATTTTCAAAATGAAATTTTTGAAACTTAATTCTTAGTTATCCAATAAATTATTTGAATTAAACTAAAATGTTATGAGACAGAGGAATTGCTTTCAAATATTCACAATAAGCGTCGATTTGTCATTTATAATTAATCAATTTTCCTAGAAAAGAAGTTACAAAGGAAGGAAGTAAAAGTGATGAAATTTCCTTTTTTGGGAGCGAAAATTTCATTAGAAACATATGGTTGTTACCATTATTAAATTTGAAAATTCTTTTTTTTTCAAATAATGAAATTTCAAATATTAAAATTATCTTTTTGCTTTTGCACCGCAATGATGAACAGAATGATTTTGATATATTTTGATCGAAGAATATGCAAAAGTTCAAATTGTCGTACAACTTGGCCAATTATAATTATAACGCATTAACAGCTTAGCAGATAATTAATGGAATAATAAAACTGAATGAACTTATCATTCATATTCCGCTTCTTATTGAAAATATGAATAATAGGCTGGACAATTTCAAATGACTAAAATAATTTAAAAAAGTTTTACGTTTTAAATTTAATAAATGCCAATATTTTTATTTGACTCATAAAAAAAAAAATAAATCGATCCGTTCAATGACAATAAACAAGCGCATCAAACTGAGTGATAAATCTTTCGAAGTGAATTAGTTGATCATAAATTATGGTTAGAATGGAGCAAAGAGCGAGAAAAAAAAAGCAAAAAATAGTTCAATAAAGAAAAATCTTCAAAAAAAAAAAAGAAAAAAAAACGGAAGAAAACTTCTTCGTTAAAGTCATTTAAGAAAAACGTTCAAAAAAAAAAAAAAAAGTAGCACTACAGTTTAAAAAAACCATTTCATTGTTGGCATTCTTATTTAATTTTTTTTTTTTATCAAAGTATCCTAAAGAAAGCACAATAAATTATGCGAACATTTTACACCAAATTTCCTATACTTCCATCTTCTTATTTTAATGACAAAAAAAAAAAAAAATAATGATAATTAGAATTTATAAGCTAATTAATGTTGTTAGCATATTCAATTTATATAATTGGTTATAATAATCAATTCTTATTTAGCATATTATATTTACAATTCCAATTCATTACATATACATGCATACTAGTTTAATATTATTATTAATAATAATAAAAAATAACTGTAATTAGAAGTTATATGTTAATTTATATTTTTGGCATATTCAATTCATATTAATAAATTTAAGAGAAATACGTTACAAAAAAAAAATATATATATATATTATTTTAAAAGAAGAAAAAAGCACTTATTTTATTAAATAATATAATATTTAATTGGAATTACATATTTTCATTCTAATTTTATCGTTATTCTCATCTTTTTTTTTTAGTGATATTGCTACATTTAATTAATTCATATTTCCGATATTTCAGTATTTTATTACTCAATGTAAGCAAATTCATTTCAAAAATTAAAATTTTTTCTTTTTCTTCTCACGATATAACAATGACAACAAAAGTTTGCTGCTAATTTGACATGACACATATTGTAGCAATTAACATATCTTTGCAAATTCTGTAAATTTAAAAACAAATTATAAAAAAAAAAAAAAACAGTAATTCCGATTTTATGCTATTAATCATTTAAAAAGTATTAAAAATGCAAATTAGTCATAAATGTGAATTTTTGTTGATATCATTTTCGTCATCAAAAGGGCTGAGGAAGAATAATATCAACAAAAAATCAAATGTAAATTATTGTCCAATTGTGTCTTCGTTTTTTCTTTTTTTTAATATTTTCATTTTAAATCGATTTTTTGTGTGAAGAAGATTTTAAAAACTAGATTTAATCTGATGCAAATAATCAATAAATGTAAATAAATTACTGAGCAGATTATAGAATGAATATGTTTTTATATAGTCCAATTTTATTTTGTTTGCAAATTTTCACCACGATTTAACAATATTTTTATAATGGAACGCATATTTCCTAATCAATGTGGAATTAAAATTATATACTAAAGCTAAAAAGTTTAAAATGAAATTGGTGAAAAGATTAGAAATTTTTGGCGAAAAAAATAACTTTAATTTTGAAATTTATCGTTTTTCTGACTTATCTCTTTTTCTTTTTTTTTTTTTTGATTTATTGTTTTTTTTTCCAAATTTTATTATTTCTAAGAATAGCAAAAAATCGTTAACATAAAGCAATGGTTGTTTGAAATTAGTTACAAAAGTTAATTGAACTATAATTTCGAAAAAAAAATGAAATGAAATAAAAAGTAAAGGAATTCAGATCAAATTTTGAAAAGAAAAAAATGATGAAAACGATTTTTTAAAAGTCGGTCACTTTTTGATTGCACTTCGTTTAACTTTCGTTTTTTTTTGTTTTCTTTTGATTAATAAATCACCAACGAAAATTTACACGAAATAAGAAATGATTAAACTTACGATTAATATTACAATAATTTGGTTTAGATGAAGAAAGTACGCAAAGTTAGCATGACGCATTTTTTATTTCAAGTCTTTTTTCCTAAATTTCAATCAATTTTTTGTAATTAAATTTCGAAATAGAGTTAGAACTATTGTTTAATAATCATTTTATTTGTAGAAAGAAATCGCACAAGTTAAGAAGTCAATGATATTTTTTCGAACTTTTTAATATCGGAAGGAATTTAGTTATACTGACTGAAATTTAAAACTAAAGTTAAAAAATGTTAATAAAAAGGAATAAATGAAAATACAAAAATATAATTAAAATATTCATTAACATAATTTAGAATTACAAAAATTTATTAGAATTGTGTGACTGGCTTAAATCAAATGGAACTAATTTCAAATTTCGATCAATATTAATATTTCCAAGAAAAATGTATATATCAAAATGACACTAATTGTAGAAGGTTCAAAAATCAAATTTATATTTTTTCTTTTTTTTTTTTCAGATTGAATTATTAGTTTTGCATTTTTATTAAGATTAACTATTTCTAATAACTGATAAAAAAAAAAAAAAAGGAAAAAAGATATATCATATAAAAGATGATATTGGTCATACAAAATTCAAAAATATCAAACAGTCATCTTTTTTTTTTTTTTTTTTCAAATCGAATTACCGATTTTGAACTTTTCTTGATATTGATTATTTTTGACAACTGAAAACATGAAAAAAAAAATCGAAAAAGATATATCATATCAAAAGTGACATTGATCGTAGAAAGTTCGAAAATATTAAATTCCGAAATTTTTTTCTTTTTCTTTGTTTCCATTCATTCATTTGAATAAAAAAAAAAAAAAAAAAGCGATTCTTCATTTGATGATTTTTACGATAAAAATTTAATTTAAACGATCAATGAATTGTTTCAAAAATTTTTTTTTTAGTTCAAAAGTGTGAAAAGGAAGAAAAGGTAATTTGATGATTGTTTGTCCCAAAAAAAAAAGTTACCAAATTGTGTTGAGTGACAGATTGATGTCAAAAAAAAAAAGTTTTTCAAATAATGTTCTTCTCTTTTCTTTTTCACTCTTCCCCTCCAATTTCTTTCTCTCTTCTTTTTATCATTTCATATTCCTTTTTTTTTTTTTCAATTTAATTTATAAGTGAAAAAATTTAAATCGTAGCTAAATTTTTTTATTTTTCCGCTACTAATAATTTAATTTTAAGAAATTAAATAAAAACATGAATTTAAAAAACTGAGTAATGATTTTTCATCACTTTTTTGTCTAACGTGAGTTTGAACTAAGCAAAAATAATTGCTATTTTGTGAATTTAATATATTTTTGGTTATTTTAGATTGATCATATTAGTTGTAAACATGAACAATTGCAATATGTTTGAAAGTAAGCAAATAATATAATTAATTGCTATGATATTATTGTTTCAATAAATCACGAGAAAGTATTATTGTGCTAGCAAAATAAAGAAAAAGGCTTAACTAATTAGTATAAGATGCAAAGAATAAAGAAAAAAAATGAAATAATAATAGTGATGTCTTTTTTCCTCAAATTTTTAAGAGCAAAAATTATTTTTTCTTCTTTATTTCAAGTATTATATTAAAACTATATAACTTTCATAAATAATTAGCTATTTATAGGATTTAAAATATAGTAATAACTGATTTTTAAGATCAATGATCAAAAGTTACTTTTTTAAATTAATAGATTAATAGGTGATTTTCAAAGTCAGTAGATAAATAGCTATTTTTCGATATTAATTGATCAATAGTTAATTTTGAAGATTAATAGGTAAGTATGTGATTTTCAAAACTAATCGATCGATAGCTATTTTTCAATATTGATCGGTAACTGGCTATTTTTCAATACCAATCGATCGATGACTGATTTTTCAAGATAGCCAATAGCTGATTGTTAAGATCAATAAATCAGTAGCTGAATTTTTTTTTTTTCAACTTTGCCAAATCGACCGTTAAAATGCATATTTCAATTACCGTCTCATTCTTCATATCAAAATGTTATTTGCAACAATTCCCGATTTTTTCTTAACTTATACGGTTAAATCATGGAAATGATAAAGTGGCAAAAAAAAAAAAAACACTTCAATATATAATTACTCATTCACAAATAAAATGATAAATTGTATTCATTTCAAGGTAAAATTCAAGCAAAAGAAAATATATGCAAAAAAAAAAAAAAGAAAAAAGAAGTAAAAGAAATGACTGACATTTCGATTCACTGTGAATGGTGAAAAGTATCGATTAAATTTCATTTTAACCAGGAATTCAATTTTTTAAAAAAAAAAATTGACGAAACTTTTCGAATGAAAAAGTTTACGATTTTATTGCAATGGATGTTAGTATGATAATTATTCATTGTTAATTATTTGATATTAATGTAATATCGATTAATCCGATACAGGGCAATTTTAAAGCAAATTTTCGTAATTTCGGCTGCTATTTGTTCATAATTACATTTTTGTAGTTCAAATAGTTTAGTTATTATCGGATTAATATCGAAATCATTTATTATGAAATTGCGGTTACTGTCGAATTCGATGATAGAAATATTAATTGAGCTAGATTGCTGTAATCGAATTGAATTACTGTAACCAGGCTAAGGCATTATAACTAGGCTAAGATATTACAATTAGAGTTAATTATTTATTACCATATGTTTAGTAATTATAATATTTCGATTATTATTAAATCATTTGTTATTTTTAATGAAAAAAATATTAATTAGATCACGTTACTATATTAGATTTTGTTGCCATAATTAGGCTAGGATACGGTACTTTGCATGACAAAACGGTTAAAAATAGCATGTAAAAAATGAAAACCATAGTAATAGCGACGATGACTCGCTTTATTATATTGGTATACTGTAATGTATAGTTTAATATCTTTAAAGGAGGTGCATAACTTTCGATATCTTTGTATTATTAATTGAATTATTCCTGTAATATAGGAATCGAGTAATTGAAGTGAGTAAAATAGATTTCAAATTTAAAATTCAAATTCATTTCATATTATTTTTCATAATTTAAATAGTTTTGTGTAAATCACTACTTTGTATATTTAATTAATTTAATTCATTAAAATACATTAACAGCGTTAAAATGTTTAAATATAAGTGTTTAAATTTGAAATAATATAATCACTACATCTTATCATTATTATAATCACCCATAACAATTATCATCACTATAATTGTTATAATAAATTAACTCTTTCCAGTAGTGATAAACACAATCATCATTGTTATCATTACTTTAAACATGCTATTAATTTAATAATTTAATTTTTTTTGTTTAATATTTGATTAATTTAGTTTTATTAATTAGTATAATACATCTATATTTATTTCAATTTACTTTATTTATCTATCACCATCTTTTATCTTTTCATCGTTTTGATATCAAAAATTTTCATTTTTTTTCACAATACATTTCATGAAAGTATTTTCTTTAATACTTAGAAATTAGATAAAACAAAAAAAAAAGGAAGAATTTGCAAATACAAATATTAAAAAGGATAAAAAATAATTTAAAATGAAGTAATCATCGAAAAAAAAAACAACTGTATATACATGAATTACTAATTATATCATGTGGAACAAAATAAACCAATAATCAAATTTCATTTTCATTGATAAAAATAAATAAATCAAATTCGAGTCATTCCTTAACAAATAAATTATTCCTATTATGAAATTAAACCAAGTTCCAAAACAAAAATCTAATTTCTGTGAAAGCAACAAGGAATCAATTTAAAATGTTAGCTTGAAAAGTGAAGAAAAAAAAAAAAAAACGAAATTTAAAGAATTAAATTTGAACTAAACAGTTGACAAGAAAAGATAAACAAATCAAAACTTGCTGACGAATTTATCAAAATACGAAAAAAGGAAAGATTGATCGATTTGTAATTTTAAAAAAGAAGATAAAAATAGAAAACATGTAAGTGAATGAATCAACCGAATAATGCGGAATCTTTTCGTTTCATCAATTATTGTTCAAATTAATCAATTGCTATTCAATTATTCCATTATTTAATTACTAATTTATTTAAGAAAGTATTAAAACGACCATAATTCCTATAAAAACAACTCAAGTTTTTGATAATTTTTTTTTTTATTTTAATCCTAACAATTCAATTTTAAATGCATCCATAAGTATGTATAAGGATTTTGCAAATTACTTATTAAAAAATTCGAAACAATCAATAAATTATGATAATGATAATATAACAATAAAAAATAAGTGATAACGATAAATATTATTGACAAAAAATATTAGTAAATGGCAATAAATATTATTTAATAATTGTAAAAAATTATATTAATAATGAAAAAATCAATACTAATACAAAAAAAATAAGAAATGGATTGGATAGGATTATAAATAAAAATTACTGGAACAGTGAAAATGCCGAAACAATAAAATTATCGATACAATAAATGTAAAATAAAGAAAAAAAACAAAAAAAATCAATGCTAAGGTTTGTTTTAAAATATTAAATTAAAAAAAAGTATTGAAAACTTCAAATAAAAACAAAAAAGTTTATCAACCGAAAAGAATATATTGGAATTTAATTGAAACTGGTAGTTTTAATCTTCAAATTAAGAAAATAAAAAAAAAAAATCCAATTATGATAAAATAAATTACCGCCAAAAAATGTCTGTTCACAAACTCAATATTAAATTTTTTGAATTTGAGTACTTAAAATGATGTAGAATTATATTAGTGAAATATCGATTTAATCAGTACTTGATTTCTTTTAGTTCTGTATTCATGCAACAGTGAAAGAATTTATCGAAAATGATTCTTCCTCTTCCTTACAATTTTATCCATAAGACAAGAATTTCGAATTATCTTAAATTACTTTAATTTTTTTTCTTCTTTTTTTTTTTTTTTTAAATAATGTCGCAGGAAGGGGACATAAAGTTTTTTTTTCAAAGCAATGGAAATTTTGGGTTTTTATTGCAGCATTTCAGGATTTTCTTTTGATTTTCATCATCGTAAATTGATATAATTAATTTTTATTATTCTAAATATTCATTTATAATTAGATATTTGTTCATTTATAATAATGATTTAGGATAAAGATTTCATTTCTGATCGCTGATTCATTTAATGCGTTTAAGTTTCAACCTTTCCATTATTAAACTTAAAGTAATTTACTGGTATCGTAAAAGAAACTTGAAATTGATTTAAAAGATACTTAAAAGATACTAGAAATTAATTAGAAACACTAAAAAATAAAATTATGTCATCAAATTTTTCATCATTTTTTTTTTTTAATTTAAAAAATATTCAAAATTTTGGTTTACGAGTTCAAATAAAAAGTATATTTTTGTCCAAAAAGTATATTTTTCACGACTAAATTATACAATATTTGAAGAAACTAATTTCATTCGCAACTAATTAAGCAAATATTCTTAAATCTTAATCAGTAAGAGAAAAGCTATATGAAAAGCTGTGAGTTTTAATTTTGGTAAATCCAACGGAAAGATAATAAAACTGAAAAGAGGAAAAATTAATCCATTTTAGAAATTAATCTTAAAAAATTTAAATTATAAAAAGTATTAGCATGAATAAAATTGATTAAAATAATACCTATGTGCTTGTTAAATGAGCCAAAAAAAATTGCGAATAATTCTGTTATGGAAGATAAATTTATAATTGCATAAACTAAAAAAAAAAAGTTCATAAAAAAAAATTCATAGGAAAAATTCATAAATTGCATAAACTTAAATGAAATATTATTAGCAATAGAACTAATAAATATTTCAATTAAGTTTATGCAATTATGCCAAAATATTTTTGAAATAGGCAATAATTTTGAAAATTTTTGAAAACGAACTTTTTTTTGACGATTCATTTACAAGTCAAACATTTATCAACCAATTCTAATCTTTCCATTGATATGAATCATTTGAATTATTCCATTTTTATTGCTCTTTTTTTCTTTTCGAAATTATTGAAACTAATAAATTTACCTGAGTAATACTTATTTAAATAAAAATATAGATTGAACGAAAAAAAAAATGAATGGATAATTACTGAAAAAGATAGCAATATTAATTAAGAACAGGTAATACTTCAGGCAATTAATTATTGGTTAATTCATTATCGATTCGATAATTTTAGATAAGATATTTAAACCATAATAAATTTTTAAAGAAAAAAAAAATGATGAAATTATTCAGCAATGAAAATGAAAAAAAAGTATTTTATTGAGGGTAATTTGGTAGGAATGAATACTAAAATACAAAATAAATTGATAGGAAAAAATTGGAGAGAAGAAAAAAGGGTTGAGAATTGGGACAAGAACGTAATTAAAGGTAATGGACCAATAGGACAAGACTTAGAAAAGAAGGAATATAGAAAAAGAAAAAAAAAAATACTGCAATATTAAAACAGTAAACGTCTAGAAATACTACAACAATAAGACAATGACATTAAAATGTAATGCAATACTAGAACAATAAAAATCTGGATGTATTGCAATATTAAGACAATGAACATCTAAAATACTACAATATAAGAATAATGAATATCTAGAAATACTATAACATTAAGATAATGAGCAATTAAAAATCGTGCAGTAGGAAAATACTGTATCATTGAAATAATGAGCATCTAGAAATACTGCAATATTAGGTCAATGAATACCTAAAAAATACTGTAACATTAAGATACTGAACATTTAAAAATATTGCAATATTAAGAAAATGAATATCTAAAAAATACTGTAACATTAAGATAATGAAAATTTAAAAATATTGCAAAATTAAGAAAATGAATATCTAAAAAATACTGTGACATTAAGATAATGAACATCTAAAAATATTGCAAAATTAAGAAAATGAATATCTAAAAAATACTGTAACATTAAGATAATGAACATTTAAAAATACTTGGAGCATTTTCAAGAAACATTTATTTTTACTATATAGAGCTGTAAAGAATTGATTTTGTATTTTTATTAATTTTTATTTATATATTAAAGAGTTTAATGCCACTTTTCGATTTACTTTTAAAAGTAGTAAAATTCCCAAATTCCGCGTAGATTTTGAATAAAATTTTGAATTAAACAATCATGAAATAATAATTCGAAAATGAAAATTTCGAATTTATTGAAGAATAATTATTTTCTCGACTATTTATTAAATGTTAATGTATTATTATAATAGATTATTGATACTATTTTTTCACCATTCACTATAGATCAGTGATAACTTTTCGTTATTAATCACTGTTAATTATTACTAATTTCATATAACTAATCAACATGGATAATTAGAAATTTAAAATTATGAATTTTTATTTTTGAAAGCAATGTATAATTTAAATAATATATTCTCAAATAATTTTTGATTGTTTACAAATGACAAAATTTTTTAAAATATCAATTTCGAAAAGAATGAACAAAAAAATAACGATTGAATGAGTGATATGATATGATCACTATAAATTATTAATAACATTATATAAATAATCAGTATAAATCACTGACAACTTTATTATATTGTCAATTACATTAATTATAAGTAATAGAAATAATGTAAAGGAAGTTGTATAATTTTATTGTCTAGAAATAAATGTATCTTTATTTTTGAAATTAAAATTACAAAATGTGTATTAACTTCATATCTCATCAATTTCGACCTAAGACATTTCCTTTTTTTTTTTTTTTTATGGATAAATATGCGAATTACATTAATTATATTGATTGTTAATTATGATATTATTAATAATTTGTATTACTAATGATAATCATATTGCCAATTAAATTATTACTACTATCATAATTATTAATCATATTACACTTATGCTATTGAAAGGGAATTTCTTTCTCACATTTTATTTGAAAGATCCAACTTTTCGACTTCTCTAAATATATCGAAAGATTTTTACAAAAAAAAAAAAAAAAAAAAAAAAAAAATGAATAGACAAAAAGAAAAATTAAAGAAAATTTGATATGATAATATAAATTTTTAGCAAAGCAATATGAATTTTATGACAAGACATTAATCAAAACTAGATTTGGATGAATTTCATACCAGAATTGTCAATAAACGCAAAAAAATTTGATAACATTGATAGTTTAGGTTAAAATGAATAAAATAAAATCAAAATGATTGAAATCATGGTTGTTATCCCTCATATTTAAAAGTTTTGATAAAAATCGATCATCGGATTACTGTTGTAGTTAAAAAGATAATGATGATCAGAAAATTAAAAATGATTCTGGTAAAATTGCTAACTACTGAACAAGAAGATAGTTATTCATTTTTCTATTTGATTTAAATTTTTAAAAATTTTCAAACTATTTTTTTTCAAAAATTATGGCATAAAAACATTATATTCAATTTTTTTTCATTTTGTCAGAAAGTAACGAATATCATTTCTTTTTTTTTTCTGTCTTAATAATTATTAAAACATAAGTAATGTATCAATTTAAAAAATTTGCATTGTCAAATTTTAATCTTTGAAACTTGCTTGTAAGAAAAAAATCAATCAATATTGCTATCTTTTAACATGCTTTTGCTATTCTAACAATTTGAACGAAGAAATCATTCAGAATCTTTTAATTTCCTTTAATACGATGTTATTTTTGATTTGCGAATATAATAAGTATATGATTGTTTCAAAATTTCAACAATTCTAACAAACAAAAAATTCTTCGGAATATACAAATTTAAATTAATTTAGTAATATATCATTAAATGAATAAGAATATTTTTGATTCAAATATCTTCATTTAACTGATTTTATTTTAAAATTGCTTTATAAAATTTGATCTTTTAAATTACTACAAATACTATTACTGTATTTCTAATCAAAATGATTCCATCATAAATTATATAACATACTTTAAAAAAAAAATAAGTAAAAATTAAGTTACATCAAATGCCTAATTGCTTTAATCCGATTAATCGGTAATCGATATGATTTCAATTTTCCACTATATAGTATTAATTTCCGGTAATTAAATTATTTATGAAGAAAAAAAAAAAGACAGAAAAAGAGAAAAATAAACAGAAAGAGGAAGAGGGAGAGAGAGAGAGAAAGAAAAAGGAAAAAAGTAGAAAAATGAGACGAAATGAAATTTCTGGAGAATTTGACGGAATATATAAAACAGGCAAAAAGGATTGTAAAACCGGAAATGAAGGCTTGCCGGCTTTTACTTCATGATTATCCTCAAAGATTGATCCCTCTTTTAACTCTTCTTTCTCTCTTCTCTTCCTCTTTCATTCTCTCTAATTCTCACTCCTCTTGTCTAAAATTTCCACTTCTATCGATTCGTTTTTTGTTTTTCTTTTCACTTTTAAATTTTCTAATAGACTTTATATGTAGCTAAATATATGCACTTTTATAAAGATAGATGGACAGACAGATGGAAGAGATATGCATGAATGGTGACAATATATATTCATCTCATTTTAAGTAATCAAGTATTAAATTGAGTAAATATATTGATGATATTTGATCAAATATATTGGCGATATATTGATTGAACAAACTCTAACTGATCAAATATATCGACGATATATTGATCGAACAGACTTAAATTTATCAAATTATCAATTATCATTATCAATACTCATTGATTAAAATCCTTTTTTTTTTCGTTCCTTTTTCATTTTTGTTTAGTAAAGAAAAAGAGAACAAAAGAATTGCATTCATATTCAATCAATTCAAATTATTTATTTTTCGCTAATTGTAATACTTCAACAATTATTTATGTATAATAATCAAAGCAAAAATGAAAGAGAGAAAGAAAACAATTACATTAGTAATTGAATAATAAATAATAATTAGTATCAGAAATGGTAACAGAAATAATAATAATATTATTTTACCGAATTAATTTCTAATTTTTTAACGACTATTAAACGAAATTCGAAATAGAAATACATAAATAGTGTGATAGTAATAATAATTATTCAGCAATATCAAAAAATAGGAATGCATAAACAAAATATATTAATAATAATATTATTATTAATTAGAATAATAAAAACAATTATTGTTATTTTCTTTGTTTATTTATAACAATATGAATTCAATTTACTATTTATTGTTTATTTAAATTTTTAAAACGAAATTTATTCTTTTTTTCTCATTTACATTGCTTTCCGTCCTGTTTTCTCCTTTTTTTTTTGAAAAGACAAAATCAATGAAATAGACGGATGAAAAAAAAGTGGAAGACTGATTATCATCCACTAATTTCACTTTTGCTTGAGGTATACAAATAGGAAAAAAAAAGTAAAATTTATGTTTCATAAGTTTTCAAGCAATTTTGATAAATTGATTTGAATAAGAAAGAATTTAAAAACAGAGGAACTGAGTTTTTTTTTTTTGATTTTTATTTTATTTTATATTTTTACTTTTTGAAATTTTTATATAAAATTAAGGAAGAAGAAATATGAGGAAGAAAAATGAGGAAAAAAGAAATGAAATAAAAATGAATAATTTGTGACTATTCAATTTCGTCTCATTTTTTTTTTCCAGTCTAAATAATACTTTTTTTAACTTTTTTCTTTTTTTTTGTTAATCAAATTCGGATAGTTTTATTCTTATTTTTCTTTTTTTTATTTATTAGTCAAAGCAGTTTTTCATTTTTTTTTTTTTTTATTACCAGTAAATTGAAGCTTTTAAAACTGTTCATGTTCAGCATTTTTTCATTTTTTCAATTTCAATTTTCAAAAAAAAAAAAAAAGAATTATCGACCTATCAATATAAATACGGCTATTCTTTTTTGTTATTTTTTATTTCCCAAGCAATGAATAAAATGGAAGCATTTCTTCTTTCTCTTTCTTTTTTTTTTTTTTTTTTTTCAAACATGAAATCAATAAAAAAGGAATGGAAAGAGAAAGGTAAAAATTGATTTCCAATTTTCCATTTTATATATTTTGTTTTTTTTTTTTTAATTTTTTTGTAAAATGAAAAAAAAAGTCTTTTTTCCTAAAATAAAAAAAGAAAAAAAAAGGAAGAAAGGATGGAATATTAAAGTAAAATTGCTTTTAGATTATTTTATTTTCTTATATTTTTGCTTTTTCTATTTTTTTTTTTCCCCATAATAATTGCAATATTTCAAACTCAATTCATTCCTCTTTTTTCTCCCTTGCACTATCGATTTTGAGGAAGATAAGAGGATGAAAAAGATGAAAGTATTGGAAAATGATCGAAAGAAATAAAGGAAAAATTTTCTGGATAACATGAAGTTTATTTTGAAGATGAAATATACGATTGAAAGATGAAAGAAGGGGAAAATAAAAAGTATGAAGAGAGATTTTTTTCGTTTTTTCTAAACTAGATTAAACTTTTAAACCTTTTAAACTTGTAATTTAAAGATCTAACTAAATTCTTCTTTGTTTATTGGAATTCAAAAAAATTTTTGCTTTATTAGGATTATATGATCGTTGGCAAGATTACATGAAATGAAATGAGTGATAGATGAAAAATATGAATTATATAATCTTAATAAAGCAAAAAAAAAAGTTTTTTGAATTCCAATAAACATATTAAAAATTTAATTTGGTAAGCAAATATGTCAAATTTTTGTTTTGAATGAAATTATTTTATTAATTTGAAGAAAAAATCGTTAAAACTACTACTAAAAATCGATTTTATCGATGAATATCATGATTTTTTAATTTAAATTAAAAAGAATGATAAATCGTATTATATTTCGAGTTATATGATTTACGGTTATTTTTGAGATAAGCAAAGATTTTAAGATGATTTAAAGAATTTTTATTCGACAAGCAGGCATTTGAAGAAATTTTACAAAAAATTTCTAAAGTTTAAAATTCTTTTTTTCAAAGTTTTAAGCAAATGAGAAAAAAAGTGAGAGGAAATTTGTTCATTTTATTAAAACCATCAATTGTTTTTTTTTTTGATTTAATTTAGCTAATATTTGAATAAATTAATTAATCTGTATTATCGATCACAATTTTATATGAATAATTATGCAATCATTTTAATGAATATAATCATAATTAATTACTATAATAACTATGATAATAAGATTTTCATTTTTACGCATAATTATAATCATATTTTGTTGAAAAAAATTTGATAAAGACGGAAAAATCATAGTTTTATAATCGTGACAATGATTGATACTCTTATGATCCATAATAATAATGATTATTATTTTAATTATAATTGTGCTAATCAAATAGCTTAATTTATTTAGTTAATATTCAGTTAATTTATTTATTATCATCATCATCGCTATATTTTATTTTTATTATTAATACTATCATTACAAATATATTGTTGAATTTTAGTTCATTCAATTAAAATCCTAAAAGTACAATTTTATAGCAAGAATTCGTAGATTAATAAACTTGGATAAACGGAACATTTTTTATTTTAGTCGCAAATAATGGCGTGAATTGAAATGCCATATAATGTGATAATCTCAAAAACCAATTAGTAGCCAATTTTTTAATTAAAAATTTGTTTTGGACAAACAAATACTTTGAAAAATTAAAAAATCTTTTTTTTTTTTAATTCAATATCTTTCTGATCATAAATAAATATATACAAATGTAATTGCTTGCATTTCGCATTTGCTGCGAAAATTTACAAGCTTGCACATTTCATGCATTGCTAATCGCTATTTTTTTTTTTTTCGGTAAATTTTTAAATGTATAGACATTTTACATTTTTTGAAACAATTATAAATTTGCTCGCATGCTTGCATTTCAATTTCATACATTTTTTTTATTGTCATGCAATTAAATGCAAACTGCAGGAAAGATTATTGTCAGCCTAAAATTTCCATCTTTTTTCCCTTTTCTTTTTTTTTTTTTAACTTTTTATGAAAATTTTTAAAGTAAAATTAGAAGGGAAAAGTGCAAGACAAAAAAATTTAATTGATTATTTGATTATGAATATTACAACGACATATGTATGTAGAATATGAAGTATATTAAATTTTTAATTTTTTGTTTCAGAAGAAAGCAAAATTTAAAATCATTCCAATGAAGACCAATGAATATTGATTTGGAAATTATTGATTTATTAATTTAAAATATTTTAAAAAATAAATCGAAACATCAACTTTTATGCATTCATGTAGCAATTAGTCGATTGGTCGCATCTGTGAATGTTATTGATCAGATCAGTCAAATAATTAATATTTATGCAACAAAATGTAAGAGAATTTTTTTCACAAAGCAATGAAAAATTTATGAATCACAAAATTTTTAATTATTTCTGAAAATATTTCATGTATAAAAAATTCAAATTTGATTCCGGTAAAATTCGCATACGATTTTAATTATCGTATACGATATTGAAATAATAATGAATTAAAAAAAATGACATTTTAATTTAAATAGATAATTAAAAAATCGAAAAAGACAATAGAAGAAAGAAAAGACTAACTTTTAAAAAATATGAACTTTTTTCTTTTTTTTCTCTTTTTTGTCTGAAATTTTCCAAAGGAATTGTAATTTATTTTAATTGTGAAGAATTTAAAATTTTCCTTTTTCGAAAAAATTAAAAAAATTTTCCAATATTTTTGCAATTTCCGAATTTTTCTATGTGAATCGTAGAAAATTTTAATAAACACAAACTTATTTGTAAAAAATTAAAAAAAAAAAAGTATTTAAGAAAATTAGAGACGAATAAATGTTTAGCAAACAAAATAATTAGAAAGGGAAGAAAATGAAAAGATAGGAAATCCTGGATGCGATCCGTTTACAAATTAGACAATTGAAGTAACAAATTGATTTAAATGAAGCAAATACATGAAATTGTTTGAAATGGACGATTTTTTTTTTTAAGAAGAAAAAAAAAAGATTTTATGAATTGGTAAAATTTCTCAAATACAAGCAAAATCGAAAAGAATTATTTTTCCTTACTTTCAAAGAAACAAAAAAAAAAAAAAGAAAACTTGCATGATATAACAATAAACGACAAAATGAATTTTGAAAATTTCGAATTCTATTAGATTAAATTCTCATAAGAAAAAGATCACTTGTTCATTTGCAAACATAATATAAAAAAACTAACTTTATAAATAATTACGAATGAAATTTTTCAAGCACTAAATAATGCCTAAATATTATATTGGAATGATTCATAAAATAAATAAAAAACTGGATAATTTGAATTTTTCAAAAATTTCAATTGTTTTAAATCTAATTTTTAAATTCTTGAATTTCTTTTCGGGAATTTTTGTCAAAATTTTGGTAAAAATTATTTTTTCTCACAATTCTATCGTATTTTTTGATACGAAAATTATTTAAATCGTATTAGATAAGTTGCAAAATCATTTGGTTCCAGGGAAAATTTCGCCTCTTGATAAGGCATTTCTTTGCCAATTTGTTTGACACCATTTAATAATGTTTTTTGCACCGTTATAACATCAATAGATTGCAAATATTTTTTCACGGCTAACTGAAATTCACAGATACTGTAAAAAAATACTGTAAAAGGTCATTTAAAAGGATATGGTAAGAAAATAATTCCTTTATTTAATATTTCATCCTTTTTTTCAGAAGTTTTAGAAATTGAAAATAAGTAGTTCATAAAATAAAATAGATATTATTATACTATATTAAAAACCTTTTTTTTAACAAACTTTTTTATTGGGATAATTTTTGAAAAGATTATATCATTTAAATCTTACAAAAAAAAAAAAAAAAATGTTTATCTTAAGGATTCCTTAGTTTAATGTTCATCTAAATTACTCAACAAAACATATGAAAATTCATGATTTATCAAAACTCTGATAATAATAGGCTTTAATTTTTAATTAAAACAATTACAGTGCATAAGAATTGTAAAAAAAATATCAATAAAATTTAAAAAAAAGAAATCTCACAAAATGTTGAAGAATTTCAAAATTTCAAAAAATGCATTTGATTGGTATTTTTGCATTTTGAAAAATTTTATCCGAGTGGTTCACTAAGATATATTGCATTACCTTATCGTCTTAGCATTAATAAAAATTAGTAAATTACAAACATAAACGATTATGCTTTAAAAAAATTCGTTAAGTTGTAAAATTTACATCAAGCTCGTTTGCCAGACATTTCGGGGAGTTTAGACTAGTACAATCAATTCCTGCTCTGTATAGTACCATCAATCGTAGTTTTATATCAGATGTCAAAGGCCGAACAGTTAATAATTGTACATCGCATGGAAACGACTGGAGATGACGAAGTGTTAAATTTTCAAGAATTCCTAAAATTTCATCCATTTTTCATTTTTTAACTGCTGAATTGTTTTTATTAATTATGAAATTAAAAAAAAAAAATGAAAAGCCAACATTTGTTTTTTTTTTATTTCATTTTTGAACTGGAAAAAGCACTTCAATTTTTCGTTAGTTAAATTGCATTAGAAATGAAAAGATAGAAAGCGTCGCAAATACATCGCAAATTTCAAAATGCTGCATTTATGCGAATAAATAATTACATAAATCGATAAACAAAATTAACAAACATACCATTGATGATGAAAATATTTGGTTGATAAATTAGTGATTGAAGGGCTAAATGAGCATTAAGCGTATTATATGAAAATTGTCGTTCTTGTCGTTGCTATTAAAAAAAAAATTTTTTTTTAATCTGAATTTAGAAATCAAATAAAAGAAAATAAATTTTTGAGAGAATAGCTTTTTCTTTTTTTTTTTTTTTTTTTTTTTTTTTTGAAAAAGATCAAGATGAAATAGTGATGATTATTAATAATTTTCAAATTTTTTAAAATCCAAAATAATTATTTAATGAAAATTCAAATTTTAATTATTTACTGGAAACCAGAAACAAAAGATATATAGCATTTACTTTATCATCAACCTGCAGCAATTTTTCTAAAACAAATGTAAATGCCATATTAACAGGTAAATTATCAACCGGTAAACCATCATCATCATATCCCAGACCTTTTCCATCATCAGCACTTAAACGACGATCTATGAAATAAAAAAATAACTTGAATTATATATTAATTTTATGAAATTGCAATGGATAATTTTGTAACGAATCAAAAAACTATGAAAATTTCAATTTCTATAAAATTTAAAGATTTAATTAGCAATATTGTTAAATTTTAGGGTAATTTTAATTACTTACCAAGCATTATTTCAAAATTTATTTTGTCAACTGTTCTGACACCATGTGGAACATTGCTCAAAATTGATAATCGTTTTGATCTATCTTGTAGTACCATTACTGTTGGCATTGGATAATAATTCTTTTCCGGTTGATCGAATGCATTATATTCAGCTCGTTTAATTAACTAAAAATTTAAATTTTTTTATTAATTTTTTGTTTAATTAATTAAAATTTGATTTTTGCGATTAATATATCGAATAAATTTGTTAGAATTATCACCATCAGTTGATAATAACTCATCAATTGCTAATTTTAATAATTAATTATCAACTGTTTTAGATAAATGATGTGTTACATAAATAAGCAATTAAGCAAATTCATATATTCTAATTTTTCTTTGAACTTAAAATGAAATAATTTAAATTTTATTATTAATTTTTTTTACATCGAATAATCGTTTATTTAAAGCAGAATAAATATGAAAATAAGTAAATAAACAATTAAATGATAATTTGTCATACATTATCATAGGCATAATAATTGTACAATCTGAAATTAGAATGAGATAAGCGAAAATTGGAAATTAATTGATTAAAAATATATACGATCAAAGTAATTGACAACGACCGTGCAATAAATAATTTTCCGTGCTTTATTGGACTTTAAAATTTTCAAATAATAAAATTAATGAATTAACTCATTTAATTAAAGCTTACTTGTAAGCCATTACTATCAGTATAATACTTAATATCATCTGCTATCATATCAGTTGCAAATTTTGTAATCAATTCAGCGCTTGACATTTTTCGTATATCAATACGAAGTTGCATATGTAAACGGTTTTCTTCTGCTCCTTATAATAAATTTAAAAAATTCAAAAATTTTAAAGACAAAATTTAATAAACTAATATTTCTAAAGCAGCAAATTTTTTCTCAAGAAATATAAACTTGTTAAAAATTTCTGGCAAAGAAATTTAAAAAACTGTTAAAAATTTAACATAATTTGAAAAAAGAAAAACGAAATTTTAAAGATCAAATACCTGAAATATTGTTAACTGAAAGCCGTTGTTTTACAAATTTCGATAGCGTATAAGCAATTTGGCGTAACGGTCCCGAAACAATAAAGGTTTCGGCATCAATCATTTTTAATTTCTGAAATTTTGGATTATTTTTGATAAACTATTAATAAAATAGTATTGGAAAAAAGTACGTAAAGTTTTGTGTCTTTTGGAATTTGACATAAATTTTTTCTTCGACAATTTTATCAAATTAATTCTTTTGTAATTGATTACTATTAAATCTAAAAATTTATCATCGTTTTCTTCCAGTAATTGAATTGTTTCAAACTATCACCAAGAAAAGATAAAATTGATGATTGAAATTTTTAAAATATTATAATATTTCATGCCATTGAGAATCAATTTCTAATCTATCAAAACAATAATTTGCTGATAAATATTCAACTTACTTGAAGTTGGTGATTTTGAATTTTCATCACATATGCTCCACTAAAACTATTTTTATAACAGCTAAATTCTTGTTTACACTTTAATCGTTCTGTATCATTTGGTGACAAATTCAAGGATAGCGCCTAAATTTTCGTAATTTTATTATTAACAATTCTGTGTGTTTAGATGAAAATTTCATTTTTTTTTCCAACGAGAAGAATTTCTCTGATATCTTCTAAAAATTATGAAATTCATTCATTTTTCTTTTTAGTTTTTTTTTTTTTTTTTTTTTTTTTGAAATTATTCAGTGACATAATAGTTTCATGAATAATTCAACTAATTAAGTTCCATGAATAATTCAGTTAATTAAAGTTCATGAATGAACTCAGTTCATTGATTTCTACGAATTAAGCATTTTTAATTAGTTAAAAAAACGAAAGCATATGAAACACTCCAGAATATTTTGGTTTTTTCAATTTCAATTAATTCTTTAAAATTCTTTCAAATTTTGACTAAAGAATTTCATAGCGCCTCATGCTTAAATTATAATAAATTGATGAAGAAAATTCAAATAAATTAAAAAAAAACTAATTGTTTGAATTATGATAATTTGATGACGAAAATTCAAATAAATTGCAAGTAATACGTCTAATAATCCATTATCAGGATTCAATTCCACCAACATTCGTGATGTTTGAAGAACAAATTCATCCTTGCTTATTGTTTTGACATGAAAATGACTAAAAAGAAATAAATTTTCCCAAGGAATTGTTTACTTTGAATGAACTTAAATTTTCTAATTAATCTCGAAAAAATCCATTAAATTGTTTCTTTCTGATATACCAAAATGATGGTAGATCAAAACATTACTGTAAACAAAACGAGATATGTTATAAATCTCTAAATCAAATGAATTATTTTTTTTCCGGTTTAGTTTAATCAATAAAGAGCAGTCAAACCGTAACGGATAAAGAAATCCGGTAAATACGAACTCTCCTAAAAAAATCAGCAATATGCATTCCATAATCATATTATTAACTAGAAAATATCAGGTAGAATATAAAAAACCAGATGCAACATGAATAATTCCATCGGAAATCAACAAAATACCGCGGATAATTTTTAAAAATATTCGCCATTTCTTTATTATTTACATTAGCTTTTATTTTTTTTTATTAAATTCAAATTCACAAAAATAGACAACAAAATTGTACTTCGAAATATATTTTATCGTATTTGGCGACTTTATTGGTGATAAAATTTGAGCAATTTCAGTTGTTGCCGAATGAGTTTTTTGAATTTTGCAATGAATAAATGATAGGGCTTTGAGAAATGCGAAGAAAACCAGCTTAAAATTATTAAAAAAAAACAATTTTTTTCTGAATTAACAATTAAAAAAAAACCAGTGATAATTGTAGTTTCATCAATTTAATCACAATTTAATCATTCAACAATGATTTTAACTGATTTTTTTGGATGCGAATCCAAGTTATTAATCAAGTTATTTACTCATAAGCTGTTAAAATGAATTTGAATTTTTAGTCGAATTTATAAAATTTTTTAATCAAAACAAATAAATAATTTAAATTACCAGATAATTTTCCGTAAAATTACCACTGACTGTATCAAAATATGGCTCTATTTGAGCCTGAATAGGTCCATCCGTTCCAATCACAATTACATTCGGATCAGAAATCAGCAATTCGATTGTTTCCGTCCTTTCATATGGCTCATTGTTGTATATAAGTATTGTCCTATTAATTAATTTCCTTCGTTTATATTAAACATATTTCATTAGAAAGAATGGAAAATTTGTTCCTAATTCTATACTGTATCATGCATAAATGTATAATACAGTATCATGTATAACTGCAATTACAGTATCCCATTGAAGATTATTTATAGCAGATAAGTTTTTTATTGTAATTATCATATAGCTAGAATCAAAAACTAAATCTGACAAATATTTCAGATAATCTTCCATCAATTTTTGCACAGTAGGAATAGTGTTCTTGGTAAAAATTTTTCTAAACGACTATTGTATCTTTTGATGACTACTGATTACTGTATATACGTAAATTGCTGTGTAGTGCATGAATTTATAGCTGTAACATGATTATGATTGAACATGAACTTTGGTAAATATCTGATAATAATCCTTCATGAGTTTTTTGTCATAAAATAAGGATAAATTCTTGGAAAAAAGTATTTGCATACAAAAAATGAGATAAATTTTGATGAATTTCCATATTTTTAAACCTAAGTTTAAATTTGCAAATATGATAAATATTAAATTTTCCAATATTTAAAAATATCTTTTAAATTATAAACCTCAGCTGATCCATAGTAATTAACTTTTTGCTGCTACTTTCATTGTACATAAATGGAATATTATCCTGAAAATTTCCCACATTTTATTTTGTTAATTTCTATTCTTGATTTATATAGTATTTGCAAATAATACAATAGTTATGAGCGAAAGAAAACAAAAAATAAATGAAGAAAATGCAAAATTTCTTCACTATTTATGTTTAATTTGAGAGAAAAAAAAAAAAGGAGAATTTCCCTTCTTTGTTTTATAAATCACTAAAAAATTCAATTGAAGTCAGCAAAGATTACAATTTCAAAACTGTTTAAGCGCAGTAATGAACTTAATGAAATCTTCAGCACATTTTCGACAATTTTTGCTGAATCAAACAAACGTTGCGAATAATCTTTCATTACATGATTTTTGCTCGTTCCTGTAGAAATTATTTGTTTATTTTTCATTTTAAGTCAATAATTCATCAAATAAAAAACTTTCGTTGTAATAAAAATTACTGGATAAATGAATTCGTATCGTATTTCACATATATAATTTTATATATTGAAAAGAAAAATTAATAAAAATAAATAAAATTTTTTGCTCACCCGTGATAGCATCATGATGTTGGAAAAGTGCCAAACTTCGTCGAGCTATTGTCAGTTGTTTTTGGATAATTTGGCGATTTTCGGCCGATAAATACATAAAGGTAGTGGTACTTAATAAATCTGCAGCTCTTATAAATGACTAAAAAATTTTATAAAATTAAAATTTTCAGCTTTTTTTGGGAAAAAATTCCAACTTCGAACTTTTACTATTTTTTTTTTTTAATTTCTTCTTTAATTTAATTTATGAGTTAGTTGAATGAATAAAATAATTTAAAAATAATTCGAAAACATTGAAAACTGATTTTATGCTAAGTTTAGAAAGAAAAAAAGGACAGCATACTAACAAAATATATTTTAAATTAAAATTTTTAACAACAGTATCGAATTTATTTCTAATTGATAGAACAAGTAGTATAATTTTGAATTGTATAATTATTACAAATTAAAATTTCAGAAATATTTTTATTTCATACAAATACTTAAAGTAAAAATCACATAACTTTGACAATAACATACATAAGTAAATTGCTGATTTTTATTTCCGAGCAAAATTTAATTCAAAAATTTACATGTAATTCTCTCTCCTGTCGTTTATAAAATGGTCGTGTTGTATAGAAACCAGTCCAGTAATCACCTAGAGCACATTGATACGGGAAAAAATCACCAGATAAGGTTGCTAATGTAAGATCTTTAGCTTTATTGCTTCGTTCTAATGCATCAAAATATTCCGTTAATGTTCCAAATCTATATTTTCAATTTAAAAAATTCGAAAAAATTTCAAAATTATCATTTTGAAAATTTTTTCGCTTAGAACTCAATTGATGAAATAAAAGAAAATTGACAAATTAGCAGGAAAAAATAAAACTAATAAATATTTTCTAATATTTTCATACTGTTATATAAGTGAATTTAAAAAATTGCATAGAAATTTTAGAAACAAAATTGAAATAAAATTACTTAATATATTGATATTTTTTAATTTTAATTCTAATTTAAAATTTTTATCATTTTAATATATTTTAGGATAAGATATTAATTTTTATCACGAAAGAAAATATAGATATTTCACCTAATTCTCGTACGTTTTGAATTTTTATTAATATAATCAAATAATAATATCAAATTATTATGTTGTTGATACCATTCTTCCAATTCAACATATCGAAAATCATCACCCCAAACAGATAATATAATATTATTTCCTTGCATAAGTGACATTTTTTGGAATGATTTTTCCAACTTTAATGCGCTGTAAATAAGGAATTATTATCATTTTAATTCAAATTTCAGATACATTTCAAACATACATTTGTTTATTTTCACTTAATTTTCCGAAAATTTCATAAATTTCTCGCGGAAATATTTAATAAATAAATATTCATTCGAAATAAATTTTCAGACTTATATAATCTAAATACTTATTTATCTAATATTCTCCTAGCAATAAGCCTGAGCAACATTATTAGTTTGATAAGCTAATTTTTATTTCATACGGAATGATTTGAAAAACTATTTGTTTGAAAATTTAATTGACAGAATTTAGAAAATTTAATTTGAAACAGTCTCACTTACCTTGCATGAATATTTAAATTTGTGATAGGTACCGGAGCAATATTAGGACATGTAAAATGATTCAGTCGTTTGAAATCATATTGACAACATATATCCGGATCCGGTCCACAGCTACTCAGTATATCGTAATGAGTAAATGGTAATACATGCGTAAGCATTTCATGTTGTCCATTAGTATCTAAATGACCAAAAAAAAAAAAAAAAAAAAAAAAAAAATTAAAAAAAAAAAAAAAAAAAAAAAAAAAAAAAAAAAAATCGTCATCAAATTATTTTAGTACTTGATTATTGAATATTTATTTAATAAAAATGCAATATGCAAATTTTCTTTTACATACTATTTTGCTGTTGTAAAATTTTCAATTATTCAAAACAGTACCGATAAAAATTGCTTCATCTGTTGAAATAATAAAAATGTAAATTATCGTTGCTGTTATTTGGCACGTAGCTTTGCAGCTTCTGCATCGATTGTTTTCAAATTTTGACACAACGTTGCGTTCAAATAGGCACGTCTTTACTCACTTTTTTTTACCTGCCACACACTTGTGACAAGTTATGAAATTGTGACGAAAAATATGATATATGGAACTTTCGGTTTACTGAATCCAAATTCGCCATGCGTGATAGACGAAAAATGCTCTAAGCGATATCCTCGAGCATTAGTTTCCAACAGAGTTGCAGGAAACAATGGATATTCTTTTATACAGAAGATCAGCAGAAGATGGCGGTAAATTGGTGCAGAATGGCGACATCGAGGTGGGTTGCTCCATATTCTCTGCTATTAAAAACATACAAAGTGCATATAAACGTGGTACTGTATCTCATTTGTAACTAAGTGAATAAAGACAGAAATATGGCAGTTTTTGACGTTCAACCAGAAAAAATCACTTCTTTAAGAATGCGTTATCACAAATCGATGAAATCGCACAGTATTAGGCTGAAAGATATATGAGCAGCAATGAAGCTGTATGGCGAATTCTTTCATTTCCAACACGAACGAAGTCCAGCTGTTGTTCATTTAGCAGTACATCTAGAAAATGAACAATGCACTTATTTCATAGATGTGAATGTGCAACAAGTAACCTGAATCCACCAATTACAACATTAACTGCTTTATTCATATTATGTCAAAAAGACCCATTTGCGTAGACAGTGTTATATTCGGAAGTGTACTACACATGAAATGTGAGTAGAAAATCATTTGAACGACGCAAACGAGGAGAACCAGTTGAAATATAATCTGCCATATTCAAACAAATTACAGATTGTTCAACGTGCATCGTAATCAAGACGAGTGCTTCTTCTTCGCATATTGTTAGTAAATGCATCCAGTCCAGCCTCCTTCCAGCAATTGAAAATTGTCAACGGCGTTACACATGCTACTTACTGTAGTGCATGTCAAGCTTTGAATTTATTGGAGAACGACCGACAATGGGAGTGTGTATATATGACGCATGCAACATGTCACATCCAAATCAAATTCGTACACTGTTTGCAATCGTATTGACCGCCTGCTCTCCTTCATCTCCAGCGGAGTTATGGGAGAAATTTAAAACGTATATGGCTGAAGATATTCTGCATCGAATATGCAGCGAAAATTCAAATATGAACATGGATTTCACAGCATAAATCTACAACGAAGCGTTGATAATGATTGAAGATTTGTGCTTACAAATCGCTTACTAAGTTCCCAATCAATTGGGAATACCGAATCGATCTGCGTTGATTCGTTTAATGTAGAATTGCATCGCGAACAAAATTACGACACGGCTGGTCTTTTGTCGTATGTCAATCAAATATTCCTAAGCTTATGTTTGGACAAAAAGACATTTACGATCAAATAATGCCTATTATTAAAAGGGAATTGGAGAAATCTTCTTTTTAGATGTGCCAGAAGGAATGGTTTAATTAGATTGATTCTGGCAACAATTCGATCGCAAAATGACATAACCTTAGCTGCTGCATCGTCCGGAATAGCTGAAACATTGTTACCAGGTGAAAGAACTGTTCATTCCGCTTTGACATTGCTATTGAGCATGCAATTATTAAACTCCCACATGTAACATTTTTAAAGCATCCGGCATGAGAAAAGTAACGCAGAAATGCAAACTTATTGTTTGACATGAATGTACAATAGAGCACAAAAAAATGGTTAAGGCTCTTGATCGATTATTGCAAGATTTGCATGAAGACATCAGACTGTGCTAATATTGCTTGCAGGAGATTTCAGGCAAACAGTACGTGTAATCCCTCGATCGACACTAGCGGACGAAATAAATGTTTGCCTGAAATACTCTACTTTTTGGCGACGCTTAAAGCGTAACGATTCACTACAAATATGTGTGTTCAACTGCAAAACGATCGATCAGCTGGAATATTCTACATCAATTGCTGGAAATTGTGAATGGAAAGGTACCGGTTGATCTGGCCACAGAGCAAATTTCATTGCCTCCTAACTTCTGCAATTCAGTAACATCAAATGAAGAATTGGTTGAAAAAATATTTCCCGATATTCAAACCAATTATAATTGAATCATGATTGCTGAGTGGACGAGCTATTCTTGCGACAAAGAACAAAGACATCTATGAACTTACCAATATCATTCAGTCTAACATTCAAATGCAGGAACTCACCCGTCGACATTGTTTGGAAGCAAATGAAGCGTTTAATTATCAAACAGAATATTTGAAAAAAAAAAAGAAAAAAAAAAAGTTCACCACGATCTCTTAGGCATGCCACCGCACGTACTGCAATTGAAAATCAGCGTACCAATTATCATATTGCGAAATATTAATCAATCAAAGTTTTGTAACGGCACGCGATTTGCAGTACAAAAATCAATGAGCAATGTCAGCGAAGCAACAAACCTGCAGGACCTTTCAAAAATGAAGATGTCCTCATTCCTCACTTTGCTATGATTCCAACGGATATACCATTTTAATTTGAAAGATTGCAACTCCCAATTCGACTGGCGTTGGCAATCATCATCGGGGAGGAGCTAATCTTTAGAAGTGTGCAGTTTAGATCTACAGAAGGATTGCTTCTCATATGGAAAATTATATGTTGCGTTTTCTAGAACTGGCAAACCAGACAATCTCTATATCTACGCAGTCAATGGAACAACAAAATATTATTATGTACCCACAAAAATTGTGGAATTAAATATGTTAGAGACGTGCACTTTCTCTGTTCTTTCTTTACCATTTAAACAAACTGAGCCACAACAACCCGTGTATATAAAAAGTATATAAAAACATATGTGTATTCGAATGCAACGTTGTTTCAAAATTTCAAAGCAATAGGTATGAACTTTCAGAGATCTTTGATTTTGAACTAATATAAATAAGAAGTGTTTTTGAGAAATTTCGGAGATTTAAAATTTTAAACGAATGAACATTAACATTTTTATTTATATAGACTAGCTGGAATCGGGTACATGAAGAATGGCGATCCTTATAGACTTGCTGGATTGGCCATGCTCTGCTTGACCGACTCCAGTAGTACAGATAAATTTTTAGGAAAAATCAACAATGAATCAAGAAATCAAGCATAAATTAAATTTTTGTTCCTAATATTTCGTTTGATAAAACTTTTATGAAACCAACATCAAAATAATTAAGAATAATGAAGAGTAGATGAAAATGAGTAATTCTTTCAATCATTTCCAAAAAAAAAAAAAATGACAATTGATGAACTTTTTTTTAGAAATGGAATTAGAATACTAAAATTAAGAAATTAAAATTTACCAAAAAATTGTCGCCAATGAAATGATAATGCTCCGTGATTTCGTAGAAATATTTTCAAATCATTATGAATTCTATTAATTACTCCACGATTAATACCGGTTTTTGTAAATAAATATGGTACCGATGGTCCATGACCAAATGGATCATTAGACCACATCACTTGAGCTTCGACATCTAGAATAATTTTTTTCCTACTAAAAATTACTTGATTTAATTTTTTGACTTAATGCATTAAAATTTAAAAAAATAGATATCAGTAATATGATTTTCCGACGAAGGCATCTTATTCTTCATTCGGAACAACTCTCATGAAATTATTTGCCTTTTCCAAATAAAA
This sequence comes from Onchocerca volvulus, assembly GCA_000499405.2. NCBI lineage: Eukaryota > Metazoa > Nematoda > Chromadorea > Rhabditida > Onchocercidae > Onchocerca > Onchocerca volvulus. The sequence continues at coordinate 14,569,399 of HG738137.1, read as the reverse complement.
AAAAAAAAAAAAAAGGTTTTAATCTGAAAATTTTTGGCTCTTATTCGAATGATAATAGTTAGTTTACTGATATCTCTTATTAAGACTATTAGAGTTGCTAAAGTTGAATTAATATTATCATTCGTCCATTAATAGTTTTTCATATTTCGGATGAGTAAAATAAGCGGTGCACCAAAAAATCAAATGATAATTTCGTGGAAAAAAAATCAATGAAAAAAAAGCGAACAAAAAAAAAGTTAACAGAAAGAAATATGGTCAAAGAAAAGTGACCGAAGTAAATTAGCCAAAAAATAAATAATAGAAACAAATGTGGCCAAAAAAAGGAGTTAGTTGAAATTTCTGTACTTAATTCGTTGTAAACATATTGCTGTCCTTCGATAATATTATCGACAGTTGATGGAAAAAAAGTTGTTGCTTCATCTGTCATTACCCAGGAACCACTTACAATTTCCAATTGTTTATTTTTAATAAACCTTAAAAGAAATCATTTCTATTATTTCATTACTTAATTATCCGATTATTCCTCATTTTACAATGTATCAAATTATTCAAATTTTTGTATTTTTAAAAATAATGATAGAAAATTTTTTTCTATATATCTTACTGCATTTTTTTTTTCTTTTATTTAATCCCCTTGACGAAGAATTAAAAAAGGAAAAAAAAATTAAATTAATGATATAGTTAATTAAAATTATTATCAAGTACTTGATTAAAATGAAATGATTGAATTCAGAAGAAATTTTGCAGAAAGTAAGTTTATCATTATGATAAAATAATTGAAAATTTTTCGAATTTTTTTTTTTTTATTTTAAACAATAATTAAGCCAAATAAAAAAAAAAAAAAAAACCAAATTGATTATATGCTGCTATTGCAAAAATAATAATTTTTTAAAAATTCTCAAGAGAATAATAATTAAGTTTAAAAAAAACAAATCAAAAAATATCAAAAAGTATTATTTCTATACTTTCGTGTTAAACTTTTGATACTTTCATTTTGTCTCGACCACCATTGCTCCAAATATACAATTTCACACCACATGAAACGCATACGTGGATGTTGTTGCAGAAATGTTATCATATTATCTAATATAGCATTTGTATCATTCAAATAATTATTGAATGTTTTTAGCCAACCTAAAATTTAAATTTAAATTCTATTCCCTTCTTTTATTATAAAAAAAAGACTTATTAAAGTTTTCAAGTTTTTGTAGCACTTATTTGTTTCATAATTGAAGATTTAAAAAGAAATTTTAATTGACGGAAATATGTTGAATACAATTTTCTATAAAATTACCATTATCAATAACATTATAAAATTAAAATGTTATAATTTAAGTGACTAATTTGATGTAAGGAATAATTTACAAATATTACTTATTATTTAAAAAGCAAGCGATGGTTAATAATTCCAATTTTAAAGTGTCTTTAAATAATTAGTAATATTTGCGAATTAACGTTTCACTTGAATTAATAGCAGATTATAATATTGCAATATTAATATATATGCATGCTAATCAAAAATGGATTGATCCGTTTTAATGTTTCATTCTCATCATAATAAGAAATTGGATCAAAAAAAAAAAATCGATCCATTTCAAATATCGAATTTATTTCTATTGATTCATTTGTATTCAATCAAGTAAAAATTAAATATATTTTTCCTGAAATACAAATGAAAGAAATATGGCCAGAATTATAATTATCGGACTTGTTTACTTGAATCAGCATGTACTTTTTTACTTTCACCTAAATCAATATATTTCAAATTTATTTAACTAATTCAAAGTAACTGAAAGATTTATCTACCTGGATCAACATGAGTAAACGGTAAAACGTGTACTTCTGTTACATCTGAAATTTTTTTCTTTCTCACTTTATAACGATGTTGTGATGTTTGTTCAAGACCAACAATTCTTCGAAATATATCGAATGTCTAAAAAAAAAAAAAAAAAAAAAAAACAAATAAATAAATAAATTATTATTATTAAATTTTGATAAAAACCTATGAAATGGAATAATTCCAGAATTAATTATGTTTAACAAAAGAGTAATTAAAATGAATATTTATTAAATATTAGTAATTCAAGGGAAAATGCGAAAAAAAAGTAATAGAAGTCAGGATTCATATAATTATCAATAATTTCTTAAGCTTTCGTTAATTATTATTATGAATTAGGAAAAATGAATATAATCGAAATTTAACAAAAAGTTTCATCAATTCATTTGCACCATTAGTTATCAAGTAACAGAAATGAATTAAGTTTCATTAATTGGTTAACTGGCAAATGTTTAGGATTTTCTTTTTAGCAGTTTTATTTTTGAAAATTTTTTTTTCTTTTTTTTTTGAAATTCACAGTGAAATAAAAAATGTAACAAAAGCTAAATATTCTTCTTGAGTTTTCGCATGTTTAAAACTAGTTTCAGCAAATATAAATGTTAAATTTAGACAAATTTTTGAAAAATCGTAATCGATGCATTATATTAAGTCATAAAAAGAAAGTTTGGATAAAAAAAAACAATTGAATAATACAATTCCTTTTTTATTTGGAAAATTACAAAAATTACTTTTGAGAATAATCTCAAAATTATTTTTGAGGAATGTTTGAAAAATTAGAAATAAATATCTTTTTTATTGATGACTAGTTAGCCAGCATTTTAAAAAAGTTGGAGTCAATTTAACATTATAAAAATGTATTTAAATCAATTTAATTGTAATTTATCGATTAAATTATTTTAGATCTAGAATTTTGTCAATAATTTGTGATAATTCCGTTAATGATTTGCGAAATTAATATAATGCGTTAAAAATTCAACTGATGAATTTATTTTGAGAACAAAAAGCAAATTTTAATTCTTACATTAAATTCGGTCTTTGGTTCCACTGGATATGTTTGTACACAATGGAATTCCATACTTTCATTTTCTTCCTCATCATTAAATTTCAAGAATTTAAAAATAGGTGATGATGCAGGAAGAGTGATCCAAAACTTGGTCTGAAATTCCGAAATAATTTCCAAAATTAAATATCAAATTAAGTCCATTCTTTTATTCTTTTTTAATTTTTCATTAGTTTTTTTGAATATTTTACAGTAAAAATTTTTTTTTAAAAGTTATTCTTTGAAACTTAAACTTGATGATACAATAGAATCCTTTTCGTATGAGCCTAGGCGCAAAAATCCAAAATTGTTACTAGAAAATATAAATTCAAAATTCCTAGTATTATTTGATATCTAGAAATTGATGAGATTTTAATTAACAAAAAAATTAAGTTAAAAAACTTTAGCGAAAATTCAGAATACAATAAATCTTACCAAAAACGTGGAAAATATACAAAATCCTATAATAAAAATATAACATTTGATATCAGCAAATAGAAATGGACCAATTTTTATCCTAATCATTTTCCTGCAAATATGAATTATTTATTAATTTAATTAAAATAATTAAAAAATCATTCTGAAGCATTAATGTGTCATCATAGGGGCTACAGTGTATCCTAATTAAATTTGATATAATGTTTCAGGACACTAGGATAATTTTTCGTATAATTTCAGGATAAAAACAACGATACAATATATTCTGATAATGATATGATATATCCTGACAGTGATATAATTTATTCGGATAGTGGTATAAATTTATCCTGACAATGATACAATGTATGTTAATATGATAAAATGTATCCTGATAGTGATATAATTTATGCTGATAAACATATCCTAACAATAATACAGTTTGTTTATCTTGATAGTCCAGAAATAATCAATCATGAAATAAAAATTATCTAAAATTGAATTAAACGCTGTTTAAAAAAAAATCAAAAATCATAATTTTATAAATTTTGTCAAACAAAAACTATTGTTTATCATTAAAAATTTTTTTTAAAGGAAAAAGAAAAAAATAAAGCTATGAATGGAACGAATAAATTAAACAGATGATAAGAAAATAATGTAAAATAAGAGAAAAAGGATTTCTGATAAATGCATTATTATTTTCCGCCTTTTCTGTTTTTTAATTTAGTTGAAAATTAAAAAAATTTGACTTTATGCAAATTTCATCCCAAATTTCGTTATTTTTGCAAATTATCTTCGTTTTTTTCTCCATTTTTAATTTGATAATTTCAGAAAAATAGATAAATAATTTCAAATAATTTATCTAAAATATTTTAAAATATTCAGCAAATTTTCGTCATGCATTTAAAGATTACATTCTTAGCTATTTAGGCAATCAACTACATACAATTAGATCCGATTTGAATTGACGATGACTTAATTGGTGAATATTTAAAATAAAACCAACTAAACAATTAAAATTAAAACGGAAAAAAGTATTTAGTCGAATTTGTTAAATTTGAATTCGTTTCAGATAGCTAAGAAATTGAGCCAAGTTGTCAAAATAGTCATATAACATATCCTTGTGCTTCTTCAGCATTGTGTAAGTAATTTAAACTTCTATGGTGATAATATTTTAAAACTGGATTTAAAAGTTTCAGGTATTGTGATGAAAGAAGAAAAAGTTTGCATTTCTTAACTTCAAAGAGAAAAATTCAAAGTCTCATGTGTGTATGTGTGTGTTTTTTCTTTTTTTCTTTTTGGGGAAAAAAGAAGTTTAAAAGAGAAATTTTCTTAATCCCAACTTTAATTTAGTAAACTGAAAAAATCATTAACATTTCGATCGCTTATTTCCAAAAATTTTTTTTTTTTGTTTCGGAATCTGAAAGAATACAAGTTCGTCGACACTGTTGTGGAAACAGATGAAACGATTAATTATCCAATAGAATATTAGAATTTTTTTGTTTAATTTGAGATAGGAAGAATAAATGTATGGTTTTAGATAGGTTTGGACGACAAATTTACAAATAAGTGAAAATAAAATTATCGCTTAAGAAGTGGTGATTTTTATTATAATAGATTAGTGATGCATTTATTATTTTAATTGTTTAAATGGATAATTTTTTCAAAAAAGAAATAATTATTTCAAAGATTTGGAGAATTATTATTATTATTTTTTTTTTTTGATAAATGTTAGGATTATTTATAAGTTAAATTGAAATCTTTCTATTTATTCAATTTAATTTAATAGAAGAAAGACTTTTCGAGCAAAAATTGCATTGAATTAATAAGATTTCTTTTCACCAATCAAATTTGAATTTACAGCACTATTTCGAATTTCGTTGAGGATATACTTAAGGTTTCATGAAATGATATCAAATACATGTCATCGAATGACGAATATTCGATGGCGAATAAATGTTACAAAAAGACTCGAAAAACTGAATAAGAATGATGAGAAGCTTAGTCTGGCCGATAAACTTATCAATTGATAGATAAATTGATTAGCTGATAGAATAAGTGATTGAATGATAAAAATATGCTATGAAATGATTGTTATAACTTTAATAGGAAAAATAAGTGAAATATTTATGTATGTATTTTTATGTGAAATTCCTGATACCGATATTTTCGTTATATTTAAATGTGAGATATTTGAAGTCGATATTACTATTGTAAAACTTAAGTTTTTCATTTCTGGAAGACAATGGATAACTTTTTTTTTTTTTTTTGCAAATAAATTAAAGATAAGGAGAAAGAGGATGAAAAATGAGCACATATTAATTGATAAATGAATAAAATTAATGATACATTAAACAAAAAAAAATGAACTTGAAAATAGTTATTATCTTGGTGATAAAATACTGATAGCATGATTGATGCTGTATAACTATCATGGAAATTTAAAGATATGAGATTATTCGACAAGAGTGAAAAAAGTTCATCGGTAGCCTGAAGATTTGTACAATTGTCGCAAACAATAAATCAGTGCATTATTGTTTTAATGAAGAAAATTTGCAAATGCTTAAAATAACATAATAATGTTGTATAATTAAATGATCATTGAAATTTAAGCATTCTGTTATTAATTAAGAGTAGTTAAAAAAGCGAAAAAAAATAATAGTTTTTTTTTTTTTTTTCTATAATAACTTTTATTTGATAAATCTAATCAACCTTTTAATTTTTTTTTTTAAATAAAAAGGAAAAAATATCAGACATTATTAGTATTTCAAGGAATCATTTATAATAGTAATGAAAAAATATTAAAATAAGGCGAAAGGTTGATCACAGAACTGATATGATTTGAAAATGTAAATTAATCAAAAATTTACACCTATCTCTTACGGTATGTATACCATAATCCTGTTTATATAAATTATATTAAAATATCAAAACAAAATTTTTCACATAATCAGATTATTGTAAGTATGATCAATATGATCTCTTTAAGCTATGATTGTTGTATCCATTGAATTTCATTTCAATAATGCAAATTATAAGCGCCGAAAGTAATATTTTTAATAATTAGAAATGAAATTTTTGATAATTTAAATTTTAATCATAATATATATACTTTTTTTTGTTGATATTTTTAGTAACGTAAGTTTTAAATATTAAAAACGGTAAATATATTTCACTATTAATTATAGGGTTTTACATTAATTCTATTTATATTTCGTTCGGCAGAATGTATTGTTAATCCTTGTGGATAATATAAGTTGAAAATTTAAATATTGTGAAAGTCAATTATTTAAAATTATTTTTAATTTCTTCATATTACTTTAATCATTTCTCTTTTTGATTATTAATTTATAATTCTTCGTCTTCTTTCAGAACAAAACCAAAAAAAAAAAAAAAAGATAATAACTAGGTAAAAAATGATATTCATTATGATCAATCTAAATTATTGGATTAAGTTATTGGAGTTATGGATTTCTTTAGGAAATTATTTCTAAATTTAAGACAACATATTCGGAAGTTCATATAAAAGTCTTAAGTCTTAACATTATTTTCTGATTTAAATGAGTAATTAAACTAAATGATAATTATAAATTAATCCATTCTTTTCGAAATAATTACTTCATTTGAAATATTTTTGAAAATTCTTTCAGTTATTTTATCGACAAGTACCATTTTATACTTATATTTATTTAAATACCATTTTGCTTCTTTAAGTATTTACATTTCTATTCATCGTCTACAATTGCTCTCTGTTTAAATAATCTAAAAAAAATGCATTTCAAAATGATGTTTTGACAAATTTAAATGCGCCAAACATATAAAAAAACCGTGAAAGAATAATAAGAGCAATAAAATATTAAGTAAATGAAAAAAAAAAATTATAAAAGTAATAAAAACAACAGCAAATAATAAGTGCCAAAAATAAATATAAAGATAAAAAATGCAATATATATAAATATTAAATATTAAAAGGAACAAAATATGACGAAAAATACTGAACGAAATTACCGATATTATAATTATTATAGAATATTTCAACTAATGCGAAATATTTCAGGAAAAAAAGATTTATTCACAATGAATACAATTATCAGTTACTATCATTATTCTTTTTCTCACTGTTTTTTTTTTCTTATTTTTAATTCGATTATAATTGAAAAAATTCGTAATCTTTCACACCAAAAAAAAAAAAAGCAAATTTTTATATTTACGAAACTCCCTTTTCTCGGAAAAATTAAAGAACAGCCATTTCTGAATATATCTTTAATTGTAGTGAAAGTAATTTTTTAAATCTTATTTTCTTAATTTTAAGTTAAATCACTGGGGAAGAAAAAAAAAAGCGAAAATAGGAAAAATTTCGATTTAGGAGAATTTATTTTCTATAGTTCTCTCAGTTATCGATGATTGAGATTTTCAACTGAAATAATGAGGAAATAGATAAACGATAATTCAAGGAAGCGTACGATAATCTAAATTAAAGTTAATTCATGCAACAAACTATTATTATTGCGCAAAAAAGGCTATGCTTAAAAGCACACAATATACTGTATCATTTGTATGAGAATAATCGAAATGATGCCAAGAAAATATAAATTGAAATTTTCGAAAAACTTGTAAATTTCATTTTCAATAATAATAAAATAGTAGTAGCAATTCATTTTAGACGGTTTTTCCGTAAATTTCTGCAAATTTTCGACCTATTAACTTGATATTTCATTATTTTAAAATTATTAACCACTACTACGTAACCAATCACCATGCTTAGCATGGCCAATTCAGTAATTCTATCGGTGTCGGTCATGTTTCACATGTCGTTTCGAACCAGTCTATATAAATAAAACGTAAATGTTCTTTCGCTCAAAATCTTAGATCTCCGAGATTTCTAAAACACACACTTTATCTATATTAGTTCAAACTCTAAGATCTCCAAAAATTTTACCTATCTTTTTGAAATTCTGTCATAACGTTGCATTCAAATATGAGCATGTTTTTACATAATTTTCATTGCTGTAGCTCAGCTTGGTTAAATGAAAAAAAAAAAAAAAAAAAAAAAAAAAGAAAGAAAATAGAAAGCACACGTTTCTAATGTTTGGGAAAATTAATTTCACAATGATTGTTGGTATACAATATTTTTTGTTGTTCCATTGTCTGTATAGATAGAGAGATTATCTGGTTTGCCAACTCTAGAATACGCAACATATAATTGTCCATGCGAGAAGCAATCTGTCTCTAGATTTAAACGCACAATTCTAGAATTGATCCTGAGTTTTGTTGATGTAGAATGCAAACGCTAGTCGAATAGCAATCTCTTAAATTAAAATGGCATATCCGTTGGAATCATAGCAACGTGAGCAATCTTTATCTTTGAAAGGTCCTGCAAGTTTGTTGCTTCTACGACATTGCTCATTAATTTTTTTTACAGCAAGTTGCGTACGATCGTAATGTTTTGACTGGTTGATATTTTACAGCATGATGATTGGCAGTCGATTTTCAATTGCGGCACTTGCGATGGCATCTCTGACAGATCGAATGAATCCAAATATTCTGTTAGATAATTAACCACTTCATCTGCATCCACATGAGTGTTTGACGAACTTGCATATGACTGCCTACAACGCATGATTTACGTATCATATTTTTCGTCACAGCTTCATGCAAATCCTTATCGATATCGATATCTGGCATTTCAGCACATATTACATCATCGACCTCGTTTGAAGTTATTTTGTTATAGAGCCAGATTAATGTATGTGTGTGGCAATTCTTTCTTTTGTCATTCGCTGAATGAATTCAGCAGTGCATAGACCCACCATGCAATCACCATGAAATCCATCAGCGATTTCAACTTCTGTCTTAAAATACGTGCTGTGATGTCATGCCCATCCATCGGCGATTGCATAGGAAGTAAGCGATTTTGTAGATCTGGAAGTCGTATTAGCGAACCTATGCAATTGCATCTTAAGCGTATTCATGCATATGAAATTGACTGCCTGCGTGTAAAGATGGCAGAATCGTTAGTCTTGCAATGTTAGTTGTATTATCGTCATTTACAACAGCATTTCGCAAATGATTGCTGGGGTCGTTGTGAATACTTTCGTAACGAACACTGATGCTCATTAACTAACTTGTGAAATAAGATGCTTCTGCTCCAAAATCCGAATTTTTTCAATCCTTTTGGAGCTCCTCCTCCTCCTTTTTTGATCTCCAATATGTCGCCTTATGATTGGTTGATCTCACTTTGTTTATCTGTCAATCGAAGCATTTTGACGGGAAAAATGTTTGCCCTTACGGCGTTTTGGCGGGAAACATGTTTCTTCGTAATCGGAGCTTTTTGAAGGAAACATGTTTATCCTTATGAAGATACACAAAAAGGTAAGTATATTTATATGGAAAGGCGCGCTATTTAAATCCAACGTTGTGTCAAAATTTCAAATCAACGGGTAAAAATTTGAAACGTTCTGTCAAAATGAACAACAAAATTTTAGACAAGGAGGCAATTCAAGACATGACCTTATATTAGAAGTAAAGCGATAATCCATAAATTGCTTGAACGAAATATTTCATTATACACTGTCATGATTTCGACATTTCTGCAACGCAACTAAATTCCTCAGAACAACAAATAAACGAAAAAGCTTAAGCAGGCGTTTATTTGAATGCAACGCTGTATTTCAAATCAATCGGCGAAGAACTTGAATTATTGTGCAAAAATGAATGCAGGAAATAGGCACGGTAAATGCATCAAGTAAAGCATGGCCAATAGATTCAGTCCGTTGATGAAGACATAGTCAATAAACATTGTTCGCTTAGAAGGCATGATGTAAGACGTGGGTAAAAAATTCAGTTTGCTTACTTACTTTTACCTTCATGGGCGTGAGAAATAAAAAAAGAAAAAGTATATCTGTATAAAAAGAGTGTTTATTGGAATGCAAGATTGTATCAAATTTTAAAAACAATCAAGTGGAGATTGCAAAGTTACGTGGCAATCCACAGCAACGATATACATTTTTATTTATATAAATAATGATAATAACAATAACTATTATAAAAATATAAGTGATAGTAGTGATAATAATAATAATTATTATTATTATTGTTTGCTCCGTCATTTTTGGGAAATCGTTGTTTAATCAGTAACAAAAATACACTGATAATGGCGAATTTCGGATAATTTTATATCTATCATTATTATATTTATTTTAATAAAAATAAATGGTGATAATGGTATTTAATTTAAAAACTTATCAAAAATAAAAAAATTTTGCGATAAAACAAATAAGATATATAAAATGAAAAAAAAATTTTTTTAAAGTTCATTTTCTAAAAGTTAAGCAGCTGCAACTACAAGAAAGAAAAGCAAAAGATTTTCCGATATTTGTTCAGTTTAGAACAAATTTTAGTTCTTCCTATTAGCATCTATTGTTGGCAATGCAAAATATGAAAAAAAATGCTTCGATTTAAAATGGAAAAAAAAAAAACAAATTTTATTCCTTTCCTAATCTTTTGGTGATAGTAATAGTAATGGTAATATCAATGATAATCAATCATAATCGTGATAATAATAATAATAATAACAATAACAGTAACAATAACAATAGTGATAATATTATTATTAACAATAACAATGATAATAATATTATTATTAACAATAACAATAATAATAATCGCATAAATATTATGTTTTGATGAAAATTTGAAATAAAAACATAAATAAAGATTAGCCATGCAAAAGAAATTTCGAGAAAAAAAATTCATTCAGTTTTATTTAGTTAGATTTAATTCAAATATGAATGTTTTTATACCAATATTTTAAGTAGCAACAACACGAGGCAATAAAAATAAAATGTTAAAATATTTATTTAACATCTGAAAAGTCAAAAATCGAATAAATTCCAAAGCTTTTCTTGTTGGAGAACAATACACTTCCTTATTATTTCACTTTTTTTTCAGACTTTTATTTAAATTTAATTTACCTTTCTTTTTATTTTTCATTTTTATTAATATTTTGCAATTACAACAATTTAAATTGCTGCTACCATAATTATTAGTTAGGAAAAAAATTTGATTTCGTCAGTTGTAAAATTAATAAATTTATTTATTATTGAAATTGTTTATAATGATTTTTATTCCATACATGCTGTTATTAACATTGGTCGAAGATTATATTTGAAAAAAAAAAGAAAAAAAAAAAACTGACTTATAATTATTCAAAATGATTTTTATATCACAAATGCATAATTTAAAAAAAATGCAAATTTAAAAATTAATATATCACAAAATGCGTAGTTTTAAAAAAAGTACAAACTTAAATCATAAGTATTGCATTTTAAGTGTCATGTATAACTTGGGAAATTAAATTAAAATACTATTTTGCTATAAATTATTGAAAATATTTTATGCTGTATTTATATAACGATATTTTTAGTAATTGATAGTTGATATTAAATATTTTCCTTGCTAAAAGTAAAAAATGATTAATTCACAAATGATCAAACCATCTTTGGAAATTATTAATTAATGAGCTACCAATTAAAAGAAATGAAAATACATAGTTGACAAAATAATAATATTATGACATTTACTGAATTTATCATTTAGACATTTGCAAATATCACATTTCTATCTACTAGGAATTATTACCAAAATTATTTCTTTTAATTTCATTAGAAATTGGATAAATCATCTCAACAAGTCTGTAATTGATCGGTTGATTAACTGTCTAGCCCATTGATTGATTGATTAATTGATTAATTGAATGGTATTGAAATTTTGTAATTTTTTATAGCCAATTATCATATCAGCTATTGATGATAACAATTTGAAATTACTGCTGGAAATGCTTTTATATGTGTGTGTATCTATGCTTGTGTATGAGAATGTAAAATGATTTGAATTTTCGAAAAAAAAAAAATAGATTTAAAAATAGGAGACACATAATTTACTTGGATTTTAAGCATTTTTTACATGATTTTATTAAAAGTTTGAAAAGTTTTGACATGCAATTTTGGCATAAAAATTTTTTGAGTTAATAAAAATACATTAATTTACCTAAAATATATTATACTAATACATATTGAAAAAATTTTTATGCATGAATTTTTTTTTAAATTTAAGCAGAAAATAGCAAATTTTTTATTTGGATTAAGCAATATACGATATAATATACATGGCATAAGATAATATAAAATATAATATTCATGATTGGTAAGAAAATAATAGGCTAAAAAAAAAAAAAAAAATAATTGATCACTACAAAAAAATGTTGGAAAAAAATCTATCGTTTCGAATTATTGTTTATTGTTGAATCATTCCCATCAAACACTTACTAATGTAAGAAACTGAATTTTCGATCGATAATTTTGAAAGAATTAAATGATTAATAATTTTTTTTTTTTCTATTTTTATGATTTCCAAAAATAAAACTAAAAAGTCTTTTATTTTTACTTTCTTTTTATATTTATTTTTTTTTTTTTGAGATATTAGAAATTCGATTGACATAATGAATTATGCAAAATTTTATTTTTACCAAATATTATTCGTCAGGAATAATGGGTTATAATATATTTGCAATTAAATTTTCAAAAAAAAATATAACTTTTCAAATATGCTAAAATGATATCATTCATTTATAGACTGAAGATTTTGAAAAATTCGTTTAGGATTCCAATAAAGATTTTTTTTTAGAAAAAAAAAAAATTCTAAGATGATGTCACCCAATATTTTCAGTGCATTCATATTATTCATCCTTCTTTCAAACTTGAATAATAGCATTTTTGTCTGCAACTGCTGATAACATTGTAAAATTGCCAAGAAAGAGACCGTCTTTTAAAATATTTAAGTTTTTTAAATTTTAGCAAATGATAAAAATAATATATATTGAAAATTGAATTCGATTCGTATGTAAAATAGAATCATTCCGAAGATCCATCCCAATTCCAATTTTAGCAAACATTTTATTAAGAAATTTTTAGAATTTCAATTTTAGCAAACATTTTAATAACAAATTTGACTGTGAAAAAAAAAAAATAATCAGTTCAACAAAATAATTTTTAAATAGAAACATTATCAGAGGATAAATTACAAAATCAATTAATGAATTAAATATTTGCATGTTTATTATCATATATTTTATTATATTATCAATTACAAGTTTTACTGACATCATAATTAAATAACAATTCTTCTATCACTACTGATAAATATATTCCGTTATAATTGATAAATATAATAATGTTAATTAACAAAGTAGAAAGTTGTACAAAAATTAAATTATTAATAAGAATATCATCACATAACAATTATTTGCAATTTTACGATATTCTAACTAACAGTAATAAAATCAAAAATTCTGTAAATAAAAATCTTTGAATTATGTATACGAATGAGTAAATACCGATCGATCAACAATCCTTTTAAATTAAAAATTTTTGTAAACATACCTTTTATCCCTCATTTCTCATCAATTTAATGATCTATTTTCTTTTTCGAATTCACAAAATGGAATGCGTTGCTTGCGTAAATCATACCTCCTCAAATTTCCCCTCTCTTTAACGATCCATTTCGTCACTTTTCTCAGGTATATATAACTTCATTTAATGAAATTGATAAAAGTTTACTTTTAAGCTTTATACCTTAAGTATGTTTGCATATTGATCCAATTTTTAGTGCCACAATTTCATGAAAAGAACGAATTAAAGCATGTATATAATAAAAATGAAAATTGAGAACATTGCAAATAGGAAATAATTAAAAATGTTTGCTTCACTCAATCAAATTCATTTCATGGGTTGTCCTTAATCGAAATATATTACTGATAATAATTTCTTCCTTTCTCCACATACTTCACCAGTCCATCTTTATTTCCATTTTTGCTTATACTGAATTCAGTGGAAAATTTAAATAGAAATTCTCACGTAAATAAAGCTACAAATTATGTTTCGTTTTCAATTAATTTTATAAGTGTAAAATGAATATATCTCTAATTAAAACCTTAAAAATAAATATAATCATTAGAAATTTGATCATATTCTTATGGAAGAGAAAAAATATTATAGCAATTATCACTTTTATCTCAAATACAGTATTTTTAATGTTTTTATAAGAAATTTCGATTTTAAATGTCTGATCAGAAAATTGGATGAAATTTTTCCAAAACTCAAAATTTTCTTGCCATGTAGATTTTTATCAGCAGTCAAAGATTTACTATAATTGAGAGCTATTTGAAAAATTTAAGAAAAAAAAAAAGAAGAAAGAGAAGAAAATAACGACAACAATACATTATTTACAATTCACAGAAAGAGTTCACCGGTTGAAAACAATCCATTAATCAAATAAAAAACTGAGATTCACATAATCACGGATTGAATCGACGGTGCAGTGGATACACTTTTTTCTAAGTCCTTCAGCAATTTGGCAGCATTAATTGCAAAAACACTATCAGAACCATAGCTTTCGCATATCATTTTAAAAGCCTGAAAATTTTGCAAACTAAGTTGTAAATCAATTAATGCTAAAAGAGATCAAACGATATGTAAAAAAATTAGAAAAAAAACATATTTTTTAGAAAATTCAAAATAAGAATATTAAAAAGCTTATTGGAAAATTGAAAAATGTTGATTTAGTTAGTTTTGCTTTCAAGAGGATCACAAATTGATAAAGGAATTTAGATGATAACTATTGGTGTTCAATAAAAAGATATCCTATCATAAAAATGATATAAAAATAAATTTGAAGAAACACAATAAGGAGGAAATTTGCGTAAAATTCAAGAAAAAAACTTATAAAATGCAATTTCTCGGAAAAATAGCTAACCAATTTAGAAAAAACAAAATATTTTAAGAGGATCAAGAAAACAGTCAACATTAGGCATAATGGTCCAATGATTATTTAAAATTAAAATTAGCAAACCTTTCGAAGCACAGGAAGGGATTCCTGATTATTCTGTAGCATCAATAATTTCGCATATTCAAACATGCGCACAGCAAGTGAAGGATGGCCTTTTGGATAATATGTCCTGAAATATAAACTGAATCAATTGACTGTAAAATTTAGGAAAGAAAAAATACACAAAAGTATAACATTAAATTCTTCAAATTCCTTCAAGTTGGGAATAAAAATAAAAGTTTTCCAAATAAAATTAATTTTCAAAAATTTCTTTAATCTTATTAAATATAGAAATTCAACCATCTGATTTTTTCAAAATGTCAAAGAACCTATAGCAAGGGAGAGTTTTCTCGGCATACTCGACTGCTTCATCATATTTTGCATTATTAATTGCAGCGATCATAACATTTTCCGCAAATTTACAAAGAGGAACGTTGTATGGCGAAAAAACTTCTTCAAATTTGTGATATAAATCTATCAGTTCATTTACACTCTTTTCTGAGGATCCTTAACAAGGAAATGATTACATAAATAAACTTCAATGATTTTTACTAATCAAAAATAGATTTCAACCGAACATCGAAATGAAAAATATTCAGATGCCTTATTTTTTCAAACATTATAAATCTAAATGATCCTAAATTTTTATAAAAAATTTACCATGAACTGTCAGTTGCTGGTACAATTTTTGCAAATAATCAAAATTAAATACTGATATCTCGCCACAAACTTTACATCGAACTTCTGCATGACCATCTTCAATATTGTAAGGACAGAAACCATCTTTGCATTTGGTACATCGTAGAGAAGATTTCTGTCGATCCTGAAGTTCGCTTAAATTAACAAATTATCAGTGCGGAAGATCTAAAGGCAATCACGTTAATCAATGAACTTTCATCAGCAAGAAAACATCTACGACTAAATTTTTATTAGATATCAAGTAAATATTTTACCATCTCAAAATCTTGACAAAGTTCACAACTGCACACAAAGTTGTGCTGCTTTTGAAGAGTTTCACATCGTGCAGATCTAAGATCCAGCAAATCACAGTACGGAATACGTAACTGTAATTTATTTTTAATATATAATTAGCTGAATATATTAAGTCGTAAATCATAAAATTCAGAACTCAAATGAAACCCCAACTCCGAAAACGTAAACCCCTTCGAAAAGTTTTCTCAAATTTGAAGAATGCGCAGTCGTGATTTGTTTCTATCCACGCACATGATTATTTTTCACATTATTAAATACATTAACATAAAAAAAAAAAATGATAACAACAAACGTTGTCGCTATATTCCGTTATATTCTTATTCAAAGATCTTAAAACTGCTTTCGTACCATTGAAAATGATGAATGCATCTGGTTTACAACTATGATCCAAAATTGAAAGTCTAGAAAAAAAAAAAAATCAAATGGTAGTAGACTAAAATAAAAAAAAAAGTTACAAACTACAATCAAATAGCGATAGCAAATTTGTCTTTTAAGCGGAAGAAACACTATTTCAGCTGACAAGGATATTAACAGCTTATTGATAAAACTGCTTACTCAAATCAGTGGGAAAATGCGCTAGGTATTTCGCAATAAAATGATAACATGATCTGAAGAAGAAATAATATATTCATTTCTTTTCTTATTGCTGTTTTTCTTTTTTTTTTTTTTTATTTGTCTTTTGGTAGATTCTCTTTGCGTGCATTTTTGATTTAAAAAAATTATTGAACAGCAAAAAGGAAAAAACCAAATGATAAAAAAGGAATATAAGCCAGATAATTTGAGCTGGATCTCTTAGAGCTATATAAATGATAAGAATGCAATATTGTAAGATTTAGACAGAAATTGATCTTCGATTGTATTTGCAAAAAAAAAAAAAAAAAAAAAAAAAAATTTTTTTTTTTTAAAAAAAAAAAAAAAAAAAAAAAAAGAAATGAAAATAACCAACCCTAGATAAAGTCCAAGACCAATTCTATTTAAACATGAATCTGTGATTACCAATGCGTTGATCAAAACCTATAATTATTTACCCAATATCAATTGAAATTGTTTAGGGAAAAAGCAAAAATAACGATAATTATTGTAAAATAAACAATAGATCATATAATCTTTGACTTTTTTCAACAGATGGTAGTGATGAGTAATGTTGTAGATTGTCTAACGTAAAATGTACTGAAACATCATGATAATGGTATACTTCAAGTCATATTATTCTCTACATAAATGAGATTTATTATTGCCAACAAAACAATTCGCATGTCTGGATTAGTAAAACTTTTAAGATATTCAAGTACTGTATCATCTCGAATACGTGCCTTTCGAATCGCAACTTCAAGACGAATCAGAAAGATGAGTTTGAACCTTCAGAAGATTCTCTGGCTGCTCCTTTTTCGCATAAATTATGAATAATTGAGTTCTTTTAATGCTTTAAAAATAAATAAATAAATATAAACTGAAAGACTTACTTTACAAAAAATATCGAATATTTCAGTGCTGGTTGGCATCTCGCCTGGCGGAAGATAATCTTTAATGACATGTGCAATGGCTATAAATCCATTTATCTTATCCTCATCTTTTTCAATGTCACCAGCATCTTTAAAGACATTGAAATATTTGCATGCTCGATAATGAAATATTTTGCAGCATATTGATACCAAATTTTAAAACGAAATTAAAATTAAGCTTTGAAGAAAAAATCATCTATAAAACTAACATATTGTATTTACCTTCAGACACTATAATTTTTACATGACCTACCATCAAGAAGTTTGCAGTATTCAGTAAACGAAATCTTTTGCTATTGTCGATTTTTCTTATTTATCTAAATTCGTTCACAAAAAAAATTGGGCGACAGGATCTCTACTAAAACCAGGCATAGGAACTTTACGTCGAATGGCAACGGTTTGCAACGGTCAAATGAAACATATGTGTCTTAAACTTGGAAGAATTTAACGATGAAATTTTGAATGCTGACGAATCAAATTAGCAATTATAAACCATTAACACCTTTAAGCAGTAGAAAGATATTAAATAAAATTTGGTGATAGCTGGCATGAATGATTGGTGTAAAATTCGAGCAAACAGTTGAGAGAGGAATTAAACTTACGAGTTTTTAAGGAAGCAAAAATACGTCCATTGAAAGCAGGATTTCTATCACCATTAAGTTGTAATGTCGCGATTATCCGACCTATTAACCGGGGCATTGATTCGGGAACACGTGGCGCCACACGTGATAAATAAGAGCATTCTATCTGGAATAAATAATAAAAAAAACAAGCAACATAATATTATCACAACAGGGTGAATTTGGTCTGGTCAATATAAACAGATCAAATTCACTACAGCTTTCACACAGACTAAACATCCATTTTAGGTAATTATGTTTTAAAAACTAATTCTTCAAGAATTTTTTCAGATTTCATGCATTGGATCAGAACATTGGCTGAACAACTATTACCGCTCATTTACAGATCTTCAATTCTTTTCATGATTAAAGGAAGTTTAACGAACTTGCTTTCCATAACAACTGAGTTTTGATTCTTCACTAAAGAAAATTTCATTTTATCAAGTTCGTAAGATTTTAAATGCATTCTGCTCAAAAATTTTCAAGCGCTATGGTAATAGTTTTATACTTAACTTACGACTCGATGCTCATTATTTTCATTTAAAATCTCTATTATAAGTTATGATCATTGTTTTCAGAATAGATTAAGCAAAACTCGGTAACACATGAATTTATTGAAAATGAACAAACCTTATGAATAAGCCAATCCTTCTTCTGACACTTCAGATTACAATAATGAGTGAATTTACAGCGAGCACAACGACTTAGCTTCCCTTCAATATCTCTGAAAAAAACCCTTTAAACATTACATTTAAAAAGAAAAAAGAAAAAAAGTGAATAGGAAAATGAATTGAATTTGGTTGAAAAAAGTATGAAAAAATATTTAGAAACCTAATAATTATCTATGTAAAATGTTAAAAACAAATAAATGCCGAACTTGAATATTTTTTCCAACTCTCAACTGCCAACAGTTACCTCAAGTATCTTTTCCTGTATGTTCAGAGAGAAATTGTACAAATTAAACAGAAATAAAAGTTTAAATGAAAACTGAAAAATTTTAAAACTCAAACCTAAGATAATATTTTATATATAAAATATAAATATCAGTTAAATTCATCAAATTTCTCAATCCGATTTTACGTCAATCTATCAATTTTGAAATGATATTAAAGTTTAAGTTTCAAATACAGAAGATCCAAATTAATCTTTAAAGCTCATATAATAGAAATTAAAATTAAAGTTTGAAGCTATTCCAGCTACATGTGACTATCTGCTATACATATATATTTTTAAGATAATTTTCTATTGCTTCAACTTCTTTTTTTCCTTTCATCATGTGCATGTATTTCAACTTTATCTTCAGAATTCATTAATAAACTATTTATAAGTAAACAAATTCGCCGTTGAACAAGTCATTTCTAAGGTTAAAAGTTCAATCAGTTTCAAATCTTTACTAAACTGACCTAATTGATAGGAAAAATTCAAGAAAAGATCTTTTCTTTCTTGCATTTTAAAAAACAACAAAAACAGAGGTAAAGTATTTGCTACCTGCTATAACCTTCAATCGTGAACCATATGTTTAAACGATCATAAGATCAAAAGTGTACATCTTTTCTAACAGAAAAATACAATCGAAAATAGAGGAGCTACATAATGAGATATTATCTTGAGAAATAGCAATTTCAGGTTAAATTACTTAATCTAACTTAAAATTAGCTGAAAATTACCTGTCCCATGTCGGTATCATACAGTGAGAGCAAACTTTGTCAATAAATTTACTGTCAACCACATGCGCCAATGGTATTTCCTCAACCAGTGTAGTAACAGTAGTAATCATTGTCTGAAAATGATAAATTAAATAAGGATTTATGTTTTCTAAAAACGAAAATGAATTGAAAAAAAAACACGCATACAAGTATGTGTACACATATATACTAACAAACTGGTAAAACCGTAGCAAAATCATTTAAAATACTGCCAGAATTGCTTTTACAATCTGAATAATATCAACAAACGATAACAAATTCCAAATGTAACAAGTTTTTCCAGCATTTGAATGTATGTCATGAAGCAAAATTCTGGAAACAAAAGTAAATTTAGTAAATAGGCAAATTGGTTGAATATTTAGTAAATTTTTAGTGAATCGGTTAAATATTCAGTAAATTGTAAATCAGTTGAATCGCTTCGGAATTTTCTAAATTAATGCCAGAATTGCTTTTGTAATCGGGCTGATATCATACAAGATTCCGATGCAACAAGAAATCAAAGATATATTAGCAGCTGGCTCAAAGAACTTCTAAAATTAACCGTTTTGGAATTCCACAAAAATATTCTAGAAACTGCTTTCAAAATTTGGTTGTCGGATGTAACAGGAAAAGCATTAGCAACTGCCTAAATTGTTTTGAAACACTTAGTTTCAGAATCTGGATGATTTTACGAAAGATTTATATAAAGATTTCCGGATGGCAACTATCATTTTGGATCATAAAAATTTTATATCATAAAAATTAACAAAAGAAAAACCCAAATAAAATTAAAAAAGAATTCTCTCGAAAATAGAATTTCGAAAATTTTTTTTATAACACCAACTTGTATTCTTACTACTTTCAAGGAATTATAGTAAAATTATAGGAATTAAAATGATATAAAAAATAAATAAAAATTCAAAAAATAAATTTGCTGAAGCTTTAGGAAATATAACATCAACGAGGAGTGATTATAGATCAATGACAAATTGAAATTAGTGTGGGCAGAGAAGCAATCAAAGATGGATGTGTAGGATAGGTTGGGAATGAATTAATTCGAATCAGCTGGGAATTCGAATTCGATTTCGAATTAGTTTGTCATTTAAAAATTAGTGTGGTTTGTGTGATTTATGATAAGTTGGTTTTCCGTTTTGAAAAATTTGCTTGATTTTTACACATTGTAACAGACATCTCCAGGATATGTAGTACTGATAAACTGAGATGATTATATGCATGCGCTGATTAAAATATATGTATGCATATATACAACAGTTTGGGCAAAATTTATCCAACTTTTTTTTTGTTTTTTGTTTTCTTTATTATCTCGCACCACCACTTCTTTTCGAAGGAAAGAAGGAAATAAACTTTTTTTATATTGACTTGGGAAAAGTAGATGTTAATAATCGTATTTGGCCCAAAAATTATAATTAAGTTTCCTCAAATTAAAATGCAAAGAGAAAAATGCAATAAAATGCAAGTTTCGTAACAAAAATTCCAGTATAACAAAATACGGATTTGTGGAACAAATATTTCAACGTAACAAAATACGAGTTTAGGTAACAAATTATGAATTTACGTGACAAAAATTCCAGCGTAACAAATATCAGTATTATAAAAACAATAAATTCATAGAGATTTATGAACGAATTTACGTGTGTAAATTCCTATAAATTTATTATTTTAATATAAATGAAATAAATTTTTTCATGCTGAAAGACGATTAAATGTTGTGACGAAAAAATTAAAGTTTTCCAGCTATTCTTGAGAGAAGAAAGAAAAATAAGCATTTGAAGTCAAAGATGGAGAAAACAAGCATTAAATTATTTTTTTTGGTTTTTTTTTTTTTTTTTTTTTTTTTTTTTTACATTTTCAATTTTATGATATTCTCGATAGAGAGAGATGAAAAAAAAAAAGGTTCAGCATTTATTTTAGAGTTGTTTGCAAATTGATTCTAATTAGCAAATTAGGAATAATTATGAAATCATATAAATTGCTAATCATATGATTTAATTTATAATTAGAAACATGGATATTTGTAAGGTAATAAAGATCAAAGTTGATTTCCAAATATCGATTAATTTATAAATAAATTAATCATTATGAAACTATTTCAGAGTACTATTTCCTCACTAAAAGTTGTCTGAAAAAAATGAGAAAAGAGAGATAATAGAAGCGCCATTTTAATCAAATCTTGTCTAGATTTTCCATTTTGTATTAATCTAAATAAAGCTATTCAAAAATTTGCCAAGTTTAACTTAACAAGGAAACTTCAGTTACTAATTTAATCAATGATCCTATCATATTTCTACATCTTTTAAATTTCGAAAAAAAAAAAGTTACAATTTCTTTACTTAAAAAGAAAATAAAAAAGATTCGTTAATTTTTTTTAAAATTTGTTTTGTAAAGTCTTAGAAAGTTCAAAAAAAAAATGTTTCTTTTTTTGAAAGTTTACTGGTTTAGATAAAATATACGTATTTTCCCATATCTTTGTTGTTATTTTGTTAAAATAAAAAGTAATTTGACTTAATAGAATTTCGAATTTGCCAATGTACTTGAATTATTCCGGTTAATTCTGTTAAAACATTTTCTCAAAATATATTTTTCTAGTTTAAATAAAATTGTTTAAAAATGCTCAATTTGTCATTTCTCTTACCTATTGGAGATTTAAGTGACATCGTCTTACTTATCCACTGATACTTCAGAACAAAAAATCAACCAAAATTTTTTGTCTTGAAAATCATTTTTTTTTTTTTAAATGCATTTGCTTTTAATTCAAATCATTTCTGGAAAAAGAAAAGAAAAATCCACGTTTCTAATTGATTTGAAAGAAAAAAGATGAAAAAATTAATGCTGTGAGAAACTTGGTTGCAATAAATTTATGGTATGATTTATAATTTGTTCAATGAATTTTTTTTTTCTATTTTTTACACCTGTGATTTTCTTAAGAATTTGATCAGTCTGAATTATACTTGTTTTTTTCTTTTTGTTTTTTTCTCTGAAAAAAGAAGATTGAAAAAGAATAAAATGATCTTATATATTTGGTTCAAATATGAATTTTCAAATTCATATTTTACAACTAAAATAAGAGATAAGGACAGAATTAAATTTTTAGTTTTTCCTAATTATTGTTAATCATATCATCGGGAGGATATAAATGGCTGAGATGTGTTACATAAATAGTATGTTACCTATAAATATCTTTTCTTTCTTATTTTTATTTCTTCTTATAAAGGATGATATTGCAAAAATTAAAGTTTTTCTTTTCCCTTTTTTTTGATTCAAATAAAATAAGAATTTTAGAATTGTTTAAGTGTAATTAAAAATGACCAAATAATTTCTATCAATTATCATAAATAAGTGAATAAATTAATAAAAGAATTGAATAAATTAATAAATGAATTAAATAAATGAAGGAATCAGCTAATTAATTCATTGGAATCAACGGAATGAATGAATTAAATGAATGATTGAATGAATAAATTAAAAGAATTAAACAAATGGATGAGTTAATTAATTAATGAATTAATCAGCTAATTTAATCAATTAATTAAACGAATAATTAAATTAAGGAACGAAAAGAATTAAACAAATGAATGACTGAATGAATAAATAAATGATTGATTGAATGAATGAATGCATGAAAAGATGTACCATACGTGATATTACGTGATATTTACGAGAACAATCAGTAATGTCTTGACAAAGGAAATTACGCGGAAATCATTGCAACGGACGATAAATCAACAAGAATCAAAGATGAAAAATGATAACGTGGGAATTAGAGATGATAAATGCAAGGAGAAGGTCACGTAGAATTTACGGTTTGTTCATTAGAGAGCAAGAAAGGGAACGTTTGCGTGATAGCACGTGTACGTGCACGTGTTTTGTTCATATGTTACCGATTTTTGTCTTAACTACAGAAATTTATACCTATGCTTGAGGTTGTATGTCATTTCTATTTTCACCGAGCATTCAGTATTTTAAATGATAAATGTATTTATATTTATTTATGTTGAGATTGCATATCAAGTATTTAAGAAACGATTATTTTGATATTGTAGGAACAACTATCTATTCTTTTCCTATGCTTTATATGATTTCATACTTGTCTTTATTGTGTATCATCAAATTACGTATTATTGCAATTTTACTTTGGTGTTACTTGACATTATATTTATACTTATCACATGTTTACATAATATTGCAGCTACGACGTTATTTACGTAAAGTAAAAGTACGAAAAAGTGCAGCTATGCAACGTGATACGTCATCCAGTGCACCAAAATATCGTAGCTTCACGTCTACTCATGAACGTTCTCGATATTCCGCAAATGGAACGAAGTTATCACTTACAAGTTGCATCATTTTTTGTAAGATTCATTCTATAATTATCTTTCGCTTCATTTTCAATCTAAAGATTTCTGTGTGTAAAATTTAGACCTAATAAGATATGTGCATGATACGTTTAATATGTAAGGAATGCTTTTACTTCAATCATATTTTTTAAAATTATCTTTTTATTTTTTATCATTCAGAAAACGATTGTTAAAGAAAACGATTGTGCACATGCACGAATTACGTATATATATATACATGATTTACATGTATGTGATATAAGATTCTTAGCTAGTAATAATAATTTTCGAACTGCGAAAGTTACGTTTAAATTTTTCCCATTTGCTTGCATGCAATCGAGGCTGTTTGGTCATTGGATGCAACCTGACATACCTAATGTTATCGGTATAACTGCATGTAGGAGGCAGTAATACATGTAAAATTAAGTTATCTAAAAGATATGTTTATATGCAAAAACTTAATTCACAAATAGGAAACAACAATTTATGTGATGTGATTAAGCGGAAGACATGATTCGTCTAGATTTTTAAGGAAAATAATCAATTGCTAATTATGAATTCATCGCTTAAAGCAATCTGAACTGTCATACTGTCCGAAATTTGAATATTGATAGTAAAAAGCACGAAATCCAAAAAAAAAAAAAAAAAATGGGAGATAAAAATTAGTAAAATATTGACAACTATTATGTTGATACTTATTATATTCGGATATAATTTGCAGCAGTTGTGGAAGGTCGCGGTAGCGCACGTGGTGAAATCGGACTTGCAAGCATTGATGCATTATGTAGTGAACTGAATTTATCTCAATTCATTGATTCAGCATCTTATGCACGACTTCGAATTCAATTTCAAATTCAAGAACCTGTTGAGGTTTTGCTTTATAATTATTTCCAGATCATTCTATAAATTATTATTTTCAAGATTAAACGTTTCATTCTGCATCAAGAATAGGTGAATAATATTTTAGGTTTTAATTTGAGAAGAAAATAAAACGCATGTAAATAAGTACTTTGAAATTAAAATGCTCATCTATATTTCACATTATTCTATTTACTTATTTGTTATATTTAATTAAAACGGTCATACTTTCCGCAGGTTATTGTTCCGGAAACATTTGTCGAAAAGGCTAATAGTATGAACGCTGTATTAGAATTGATTCGCAGCACTTATCCAGAAGTAGAAATCACAATGATTAATAGACGCTATTTCAAGTATTTAGTTTTTTTTTTATTTGTTTGGAAAAGAAATCGCAAATTTCAAAACGAACCTTATCTTTTCGAAAATTATGATGTAATAAAAATATTGTTTGGATGAAAATACTATCAGCTTTTAAAAATTTGTAATTTTCATTTTTAGCTACCTGAAAGGGGTTGAATTATTAAAACAACTAGGTTCGAATGAATCGTCCAACATAACAGCAGAAGTGTATAAAAAGTTTGTCTCTTTTTTATAGATTTTTCAAAAATATGGGCGGAATTTTAGAACAAATTTTTGAGAATAAATCCCAGTATTTACTAATTTATCAACATTTTATGTATCATTATTTTTTATTTTATTGGACAATGTACGTTACCAATCATTGAATATTTCATTTCTAATTATATCAAGAATGTTTGAAATGTTGATTTAAGACTATTTTCATGCATTCCTAAGATAGTTTGAATTTCGAATATAGGATTTCAATTTTAAGTGCATAAAAGGTGATTTATCTTAAACATTTTTCTAACCCATTTTTCCAATCCATTGCAAGCATACCATTTTTCGGGAACAGCATAACGATTCCTTTCTTGTAATATGCAGTGTCTACCTTTTCATTAAAGACGAACAAATTACTGCTTCTAACAAATTTTATTTTCTTTTCTGGTCCTTATAATACTAATTTAAATATTGATACTTTCTTGAATTATAGATATTACTGTATGGCAGCTGCCGCTGCATTAATTAAATATGTGGAATACATACAAAATGTATTGTTTGCTCAAAATTCACTGAAAGTTACTTATCTTGTTGCAGAGAAATCTTGCTTTATAGGTAATAAATTGTAAAATTTGTAGTAAATTACTACTGAATAAATTATAAAATTGTATATATTATTAATAAACATAATCCTCCAATTCTTTTAGCTCGTTTATGTTAAAAGAAAATATTTAAAAATAACTGTTTATCTTCGAATATTATCTGACTTGAGGATTTCTTTACAAAGGATTTTAATAAACATATCAATGATAGCAATTAGTAAAGAATTGATTAGTTTAATGTATTACCAAGAAGATGTTTTTGATCAGATCAGTGAGTCAGGTTACCATGAAATGATTTGAATTATTAGGTCTATTTGGTGAAACTTATAATTTCAGACGTAAATACTATGCGAAATGTCGAAGTAGTTGAACGCATACATCTCAAACAAAAAACAGTCGGCCGCAGCCTTTTTTCGGCTTTAAATACATGTTTGACCAGTGGTGGAGTACGATTGCTTCGTAGTAGTTTATTACAACCTTCAGCTGATTTATCAATGATTGAAGCACGTTTAGATGCTGTCGAGGAACTTATTACTAACCAGCCGGTATTTTACGAATAAATTAGAAAATTAAAATTAAAGTGATATAGTAAAGCAATGGATCATACTAAATAATTTAAAATTTACAGAAATTTGATCGACTGCGAACAATTATCGCCGGTATAAGTGACATATACCGGCTAATAACAATTTGTTGTTATCTAGGAAATCAAAAAGAAACTGTTCGCATAGTTGAGAATCGCATCAATGAGGTTTGTTTCTAATTTTGCATCAAACCATAATTATTAGATTGAGTTTTTAACCTAGTAAACATGATTAAGAAGAATTGATCATAAATGGACAGAAGGTCCCTGGAAAAGTTTTCTCTTTCAAATAATTCAGGTGTTTCTTCAAATTCTAAATTGATTAGTTGGTTTTGAAATCCAAGAAGAAAATTATAAGAAGTATTATTAGTGTTATCATTTGTTATTTCGAAATCAGTGATAGTTATACTTGCTGAATTTTTCAGATTCTGAATTTACAGCAAACGTTACATTTGATTAAACCATTGCGCGATACTTTAAAAAACAGCAAAGCTCATTTATTCCGATTATGTTACAATGTATGTCTTCAACTTTTTTTAGCGTATATTTGCTCAATCAATGACGTAAATGTGTGATGTTTAAAATATAAAGTTTTTTGGTTAATTTCAAAAGCTTCATTTAAATATTTGCATGTTGGCTTGATTAGCATTCAATCTTTCACAATTACAATTAGAAGATATTGATAGATATTTCATCGAACAATCTTTACTTAATAAAGAAACATGCACTTCTGAATTTGATTTACTCATGTCAGAGTGATTATGATTAAATATGAATGTGCAATAAAATAAATACCTTCATTTATTAGAGGATCAGTGTTAATCAGCTTCCAAACTTTCCAAGAAACAAAAGGAATTATCATAACCTACATGAAAAATTGTTAGTTGCATAGGGATATTCTGGAGTGGGATAGGGACATTTTGAAATGATAAATTTATATGGCTCATATATTTACAGCTATTTTAATGGAAATTTGCTTTAATTAGATTTTGTAAAAATATATCCTCATACCTAAAATCTGTGGCTTAAAGCATTTGGATGATGGGCGATTCGAAAAGATTTTGAATATTCTGGATGAAAAGTTGAATAGAACATGTAAGGTAGGCGAACGATCCGCTTTAGCACTACGACAAAAACGATGCTATGCAGTTCGAGTAATTTTTTATCTCTTCCCTACTTTCTTTGGTATATTTTTTTCATGGCAGCAAAATATAATAATATATCTTTTCGGAAAATTTCCAATTTTTATAGGAAGGAATGGATCAGATGATTGATATGATGCGAAAAGCGTACGAAGAACTGTTACGGGACACACATGGTATGTCTTATTTAGTAGAAACAAAATTGAAAATCCTCATAGTAGTTAGAATTTTTGAAGGCCAAAGAAATTTAAATTAAAACTTCATATCAATTAATATCCACATATTCGGACTTTGCACTTTAAGATGATTGCAGTAAATAACAATCATTAAGAATAGAGGAAAGTGTTCAGAATATCAACCGAATGCTTGCGGTACCCAAGCGTTCCAAAAATATGTCGTAAATCATTGGTAATCTTATTAGACAATAAATTATGCATGATTATTTCGATTCTTAATGAGCTTAATTGAAAATCATGGAAAATTGGAGTTAAAATGCTGATCAAAATCTAAAAAAGCTTAAAATGGAACATAACGACTGAAATTTCCTGCATACTTTATATTTCTATATATCTTGTAAAGAAGTTTACAGAAAAAAGTAATGAAGATTCAAACGAAATACCAGAAGCGAAACTTATCTATACTGCAAGCCGTCGTTTTCACTTTTCCATTCCATGCTCGGATCCTATGGTTAAAATTATCTTACCATCGCATTTTATTGATATGGTCAGAAATCGGGCTTCTATATCTTGCACAACCCGTTCATTATTACGCTATAATGGTTAATTCTTTTATAGTATATCTTTTCTGTATGTTTGTAAAAGTCCGTTTTTACACTTATTTGAAATTACAAAAAGAAAAAATCAGTGATGAGAAACATTATTTAACTCCATATTAGTCAACATTTATTTCAAACAAAACTGACTTCTCGTCTTTCACATTGTCGTTACTGACGCAACTTTAATGTTATTGCCAACACACTACATAAGCGTATTGTAGATTATTCCCAATATGAGATTTTCTCGAAATCAAAAACCTCGAAGAATTATTCAAACCATTTACAGAAAGAATCGATGAAATAGTTAATGAAATAATGATTAGGAGCAATGTGATAGTGGTTGAACTATTGAATCAGGTATCTGTTCCAATTTTTTATATGATTTGAAAACAGAAATTATCATGTTAAATATTGAACGTAAACGACTTACCTCTTTTGGAATACTCACGACGCTGGTATGATATCACATTATTCGTGCGCTGAATTTCGCTCAAACAATTCGATAATACTTATTATCGATTGCTATAGAGAACAGAATTCTCTGTGTCATCATGATACAACGTAGATGTTTTCACTGATAATGATAAATAGCAGATTGAAGCTAGTTGAATGTACAAAAAAATTGGAGATAAAACCCATTCATAGATACAAAAAATGTTAAAAATTTAATTCCGAGCATCTGAATGCATTCTAAATCTAATTTGCAGTTAATGTACTAGTGATTTACCAATTTCGCTGCATGTATACTTGAAATGAAGTAACAAAAAAAGTACACTATCAATATTTCAGATCCGTTCACTGATTCCATGTTTATATCATGCGATTGAAGCAATATCCATGGTCGATTTCATTGCTTGTCTTACTGAATATGCAATGAAAATTCCATCAGGCAATATTTTTTTAATCAGAAAATTTCTTTTTCATGCATAAGTTTTTTAAATGTAAGACTGGTTTAATTAATGCAGTTTTTTCTTTCTGCAAATATTTTTTGCCAATGTATTAATTACTACGCCTTGAAAATTCAATAAAATATCGCATGCCGAAAGAAATTCAAATTCAAATTTGATTTCAAAATTAATTTCGAAATTTTCAGCATATTTTGATTACTCGATATTTTTGGTGATCTGTAAAATTATCTTTGCCGCAAATATTTATATTACTCTGCCATGAAAATTGAAACACTATTGCATAATAAAAGGAATTGCGAAATTATCGTTTTTTTTCTTATAGTTCGACCCTCATTTTCTCCTTCAATGTCGATGATTATCAAACAAGGACGACATCCGCTTTTGGACTTGGCAAGCGAAAATTTTATTCCGAATGATGTGGTAAGTTTTTTTAAGTATAGCTGTTAAATAAACTTTAAAATGATGTCACAGAACCTTCACTTTTTTTTCAAAGTTGCAGTTTTGCTGAATGTTTTTCTCACACATTTGATTTGATTCCCATATTTATATCTATATTATTCCAAAAAAAGATACATTTTTGATATAATATATATATATATATATATATATATATATATATATTTGTTTTTTTACATATTTGATATATATATATATATATATATATATATATATATATATATATATAAATAATATTATATAAATACTGAGAAAAAAAAATTAGAATGAAAAAATATTCTCATTAAATTATAGCCTACATCGCTGATGGAATGTGACACAATAATACGTTATCTTCCACTTGAAAATTAATAAAAATGGGTTTAGCTGCATTGCTTTAACAAAAGACATTTAGAATACGAGCACGACAATAACCTATAATTTGATGTTATATAGATTGGAAAAATAGATTGACACAATCTGATTATTAATTTTTTCAGTCAATCAAAATTAAAGTTACCAAATGTTAAAAGTTAAATCAAAAATATATCTTTTTTTTTTTTTTTGGAATAAATGTGCTTCAGAACTCAGTCAATTAATTAGTTGTAGTGGTTTTTGAAGTCTCCGACTTCAAATATTTATTTAATGAAATTTCAGTATTTGTCACTTGAATCCAGAGTCAATATTATTACGGGACCAAATATGGTTAGTTTTTAAAAATGTTAAAGTTTTATGACTCTAATAATCTGTATTGTTGAATGTTTCATGAAAATTACACACTACACTCGAATGATTATCAAGTTACCAGCATAATTAATAAGAGCAAGTTTTTTAAATAATATTTAAGTAATCTCTCTAATAATAATAACCCTTCCTTTTTTTTTCTTTCATTCACCTTCTTTCTCCCATTTCTCTTTAATAATAATAATAATAACCCGCCTTCCTTTTTCTCTCATTCTCCTTCTTCCCCTATTTCCCTAATAATAATTAATAATTAAATAATAATAAGTAATAATAATGACAATCCGCCTTTCTTTTTTTTTTTCATTCTCCCTCTACCTCTCATCTTTCTGTCTCGATTACTATGCTTATTACATTAGGTGGATTTATCCAAGGAAAGAAGGGAAAAAATGATAGAAGAATTAAAATGCTTTCTGATACGGCATATAAATATAAAATTTTTGCATTTGTAACAAATCTGAAAAAGAAATTTTAAATACATTGGAATTGAAGTTGAAATTAAAATTGAAATTGAGATTCTTTTTTCTTTTAATAAAAATTAGCTTAATTTTTTGGAAAAAGTCATCAATTTAATCTAAAGAAATTTTATTACATTAAATCTAAATATTTCATAGCATCGATCTTTTTGCTCAACTAATCTTCCCTGACTTAGTTCTCAATCAATTGAGAATGCCATCACCGACCGATCTGCTGCTGCTTCGTTCGACGTAGAATTGCGTCGTAAACAAAATTACAACACGACTCATCTTTTGTCATGTACAATCAAATATTCCTAAGCTTACGTTTAAGCAGAAAGGCATTTGCGATTAAACAATGCAAACTATCAGTAAGGGAGTTGGAGAAATCTTCTTTTTAGATGCGCCAGAAGGAACTGGTAAAACGTTCCTAATAAGATTGATTTTGGATCCCAAAATGGCATAGCCTTAGCTCTTGCATCGTCCGGAATAACTGCAACATTGCTTCCAGCTCATTCCGCTTTGAAATTGCCATTGAGCATGCAATTCATTGAAACTCCCGCATGCAACATTTCCAAAACATCCGGCATGGGAAAAGTATTGTAAAATGCAAACTTATTGTTTGGCTTGAATGTACAGTGGCTCATAAAAAATCGATCACTGCAAGATTTGCTTGGAAATATCAGACCATTCGGGAACACACTAATATTGCTTGCAAGAGGTTTCAGGGAAACGTTCCTGTAATTCCTCGATCGATACCAGCGGATGAAATAAATGATTGCCTGAAATACTGTACTTGGTAGCGACACGTAAAGATGTTAAAATTAACTACAAAATGCATGTCCAGCTGCAAAACGATCGATTAGCTGGAATATTCTCACATCAATTGCTGGAAATTGGAAACGGAAAGATGCGGTTAATCTGACCACAGGACGAATTTCATCGCCTCATAACTTATGCAATTAATTAACGTCAAAAGAAGAGTTGGTTAAAAAATGTTTCCCGATATTCAAACCAATTATAAGAATCACAACTGGCTGAGTGAACGAACTATTCTTGCGGCCAAGAACAAAGACGTCAACGAACTTAATGACATAATACATTCTGACATTTAAAGCAAGACAGTCACATATAAGTAAGTCGACATTGTTGTGGAAGCAGATGAAACGGTTACGAATCTAGCAGAATTTTTGAATTCACTCGTTCTGCCAGGGATGCCACTGCACATACTGCGATTGAGAATCAGCGTGCCAATGATCATGTTGCGAAATATCAACCAACCAAAACTTTGCAAGGCATGCGGCTTGCAGTAAAAAAATTAATGAGCAGTTTCATAAGGCAACAATTTTGACAGGACCTTTCAAAGGTGAAGATATCCTTGTTCCTCGCATTCCTGTGATTCCAATGGATGTTGTCATTTCAGTTTAAGAGATTGCAAATTGGCATTTTCATTCACCAACAACAAAACTCAGGGTCAATCATTAGAACAGGTTTAGATCTAGAGACGGATTGCTTCTCACATGGACAGTTATATGTCGTATGTTCTAGAGGCGGCAAACCAGACAATCTCTATATCTACACATTCAATGCAACAAGTAATATTGTATACCCACAAGTATTGTGAAATTAAACACATTAAATGTGGACGAAAACTGAAAGATGTTAAATAACGCCATTACAATAATTGTGAACAAGAAATACTAAAGGTCAAGTGGCACGACATAGTTTCATAGGGGCGACAAATATGTTTACCATGTCGTCCTTTTGAAATTGTTTACCAAAACGCTCCAAGTCACAGATAAACGACAAAGATCGACGCAGCAACAGCAACAGTTCGGAGTTCCGAGGGTTCCAGTTCAGCAATTCAAAGCGATACAATAGTAGAAATAATCGGACAATTCACTTGAATAGTATTCTCTATTACTGATAAAGGAAAGAATAACCCAGTGATTAATTTGCCTGAATCTTCTTTCATAATTGTTTGTTACGAAGAAACACTCTTCATCAATCAATGAAACATTTCTCAACAGCATTCATCTCTGTCCCACATGACACAAAAAACCTCTTCACACTTATTGCTGACCTAGCCTAATCACAGTAGCAAGAATCAATCTTCAGACTAACCAAACTACAAATCAAATTAAACAAAGTACCAGTTTTTTCTCCCAATACTAAAAACATGCGCTTTCTCTTTTCTTTTTTTCCACTTTAC
Source organism: Onchocerca volvulus (assembly GCA_000499405.2). Taxonomy (NCBI): domain Eukaryota; kingdom Metazoa; phylum Nematoda; class Chromadorea; order Rhabditida; family Onchocercidae; genus Onchocerca; species Onchocerca volvulus. The sequence goes on along the minus strand of HG738137.1, from coordinate 14,535,799 downwards.
CAGACTGAGCACGCGTCGGCTACGCGTGTATAAAAACATACGCGTATTCAAATGCAAAGTTGTGTCAAAATTTCAAAGCAATAGGTAAGAACTTTTCGATATCTAAGATTTTGAATTAATATAGATAAGGCGCATGTTTAAGAACTTTCGGAGGTTTAAGATTTTGAACAAACGAACATTGATGCTTTTGTTTATATAGACTTTATATAAACTATATATAGTATAGTCTACATATATATATATATATAATATATAGTACATATGTATATAGTCTATATATTTATATAGACTTTTTATTTATATTTATATTCTATGGAGTCGGACATGCGAAGCATCGCCGGCTCCATAGACTAGCTGGATCGGTCATGCGGACGTGGCCAAATCCAGCTAGTAAACAAATGAGTAGTAAATATGAAACGTCAATTTTATATTTGTACTTTTTAGGCTGGAAAATCAACATATTTGAAGCAAATCTGTTTACTGCAAGTGTTAGCCCAAACAGGTAGTTTCGTACCAGCAGAAATGGCTTTATTTCCAGTTCTCACCCGAATCTTTTCAAGAATTGGACATAATGATGACTTGACAGCTAACTTATCAGCTTTCGCTGTCGAAGTAAGTAGTTAAGAATAATGAAAAACTTAATGAAATTTTTATTTAAAATTTTAAAAATATTTAAAATTCTAACTTAACATTATTAATTACAGATGTAGCATGATTATTACATCTGATCACATCATGATTTATTTATAATCGATATAGGAAAAAAACTTGTGTAGATCCAAACATAATCAAATTTTCCATATTTTTCTTTTTAGATGTCGGAAATGGTACCCATTTTACGTACTGCCGATTCTTTATCACTGATTCTTATTGATGAACTTGCATGTAGTGAGTACCTTAACCAAATTTTAATGTTTTAAAAATTTTTTTAATAATCTTAACTGTTCCTCAAAAGATTAGGTAAAGTGATAAAAAAATCCTTTATTTTTTGGATACAACGATGAAATGATTCGTCATTATCTAGATGTAGTGAAAAGACAGTCCTTTGCTTTTCGCTATAAATTGAAACCAGCGTTCAAAATAATCTTTTGCTACTGATCAGAAATTACCGTTTTTTCCGATCGAATACAAATTTTCAGGCACAGCATACGAGGAAGGTTTAAGCATGTGCTTTGCTGTATGTGAAGAACTTCTGCGAAGAAAGGTTACATCTTTTTATTGTTAAAAATTTTTTCCATTTAAATAATTATTCATAAAAGTTAAAATTTTTGTCTTGTTGGTGTTAACTAGCCATTGAATGAAAAAAAAAGTAATAGAAATAATTGATTTGATTTTATCATTTACTTAATAATATTGCCGCATCCGATATGTTCAGTCAAAGATATGTTCAGTTTTTGGGTACTTTTCTTTGCTTTTTTATGTAACACCAATAAGTTGAATATTGACAGATTTTTAAAAATTTAACTTACAGGCATATGTTGTATTTGCTACCCATTATCTCGATTTGACATCACTGGCAGTAATGTATCCTGCTGTTGCAAAGTTATAATTTCTCCTTTAATTTTCATTGTATTACAATTAATCTCTTTTATGGTGATGAAAACAATTTGTCAAAGATAGACAATTTAGGATGACTATACTTGATATACAATATTTGAAATGCGACCTTCAAACTTATAATTAATTATCTTGCTGTTGATCTCGATATACTGAGATATGAATTTATATCATTCAACGGAATATACGCTGCAGTAATAGCGTATAATACTTTCTGAAAGACAGCAATATTTTATAAATTTTCATATACAAATTTTTCAAAGCAATTTTCAATTGACCTTACTGTTATTACATCAGATGATCGCTATTCTTCATTCAATTAGATGATTTTTAGCTTCCATTTTTCGGCCAGCATAGAGAAGATCAAACAGGATGATGGTAACGAAGTGGAAAAATTTCAGTCTTCTCATAAACTTTATACTGGTCCATATAATGGTCCACTTTATGGTAAGTACATATATCACATATAATAATTCCCTTTTTTAATTCATTCATTTTGTCTTATTTCGAACTCCCAACTGCGCTTTCTATTTTTTTATAATAATAGAATTGGGCATGCTTTTGCTATTTTTTTTTTCTTTTCTTTATTTGTAACTCGCTGTTAATTTATATAAATCAATGTATGTGACAGTATCCATTTAACACTGTCAATTATTCAATTATTGCCAGAATCACGAGGACTACTTGATTTTGCAGTCTAATGTGCCTTCCATCTATAAGATGATAGCATCCATGCGTGAGCCCTCATGAATGAAACTTTAATATCAACTGGAAAGTTAGGATTTCTTGCTCTAATACTAATTTTGTAATTGATTGAAGAGGAATGTAGATTGAAATAATGTTAAAAACACTGTCATTGTGAATTTTTTCAGCATTTAATTTGGCTGAGTTGACAACTTTCCCAAGAGAAGTGCTGGATGAGGCACGTACGTTAGCCATGTCTTTGCGTGCGCAACGTAATTTGGATGTCGAGATGGATCATGAAACACGTCAACGTCGTGCTATCATTCGATTTGCATGCAAATTACGTGCCATGTTGCCAATTTTAACAAAACCAGACGTCGATACTAATGCTGCTGCTGCTTATGTTTCAAAATTACGTGATCAACTTTTCCGCGAAATTCTCCCACTGACAAATGATTAATAGTTGGAAATTTGTCTAACATGCAATATTTTCTTTCATGCATATCTATCAAAACATTGTAAATGTAAAAAGTGCAGAGTTGCGATTAACATTTCCATCTGCTGGATGTCATATTATTTTGGTTTTATTCTTATTAGTGATTCATATTTTTGAATTTCAAAGAGTTTTAAGACTGATAAAGTTCTAAAACGAAACTATTTGCTCGAAACAACGACACCTGAAAGGATTACATTCAGCGGATATTAATGTGACAGTAATATCGAAAGTAGTATTTAAGGATAGAATGATGAAAGCAATTTTTAATTTTTGTTAATTTTATTCCCATATATTTTAATTTTCTCAATATCTTTCTTTGTTAAGCATTTTTCTGTTCTGTTGAATTTCAGTTTGTTTTATGTGATATTTGAGTTATTCTTTATTGTCTGTATTCACAATGACATTCTGTTTGCATTAAAGTGAACTTTGTAAATAAATTACAAATATTATTTTGAAGACATATTTTTTCACATCCACCATCCAATATTTGAAGTCTGGTACTTGAATATTTGAAATTGATAACTATTTTTTTTTTCGTTTCTTTTCCCTCTTTTTTTTTTTTTTTTTTTTTTTTGAATTTAACTCCATTCAGCAAAAGTCATCTGAATAGTTCAATAATTCAGAAAATTTTCGATAATTTAGTATATGCATTTCTAAAGAACGGTTTAAACTTACTGGACTTTTTATTTTTCAGGAATCAATATATCAATAAAAATCACAAGTCAATTTATCCCAATTCTCAGTGTGTCGTGTATTTAGAATTTTTATAATATCAGCAATATTTTCTTAGTTTAATTAAAACTTCTAGAAGTATATTCTACCTTTCAATAAATAATCGTATCGAGTTTTACGTGAAATTAATTTAAAATTAAAGTCACCGGAATAAGAAGGACTGTCTGGTAAGAATATCATAATTTATTGCAGTGAATATCATACTTCATTGCAATTTTATAAATTTGTTCTTATCCTATTTTTCGGGGCAATGTTGTAATTTTTTGAAAAATGAAAGTTGTAAAATATCTATAAAACAAGCTTCTTCATTTGTTCGTATTTCAATAATTTCATTATTTTCTCGAAATGCTAAACAAAGTCATCATCAAAACTGACAACTAACAAATGTATGATCATTAGTACGTAATTGTATGAATGATGAATGTCAAAAATGGGATGCCTAAAGGTAATAGAAATGCTTTAGAATAAATCTAAAATATTTTCTCTTTGATTATATGTATTTTCTCATAATTTTCTGCATTTTTATTCATTATCAAGAAAATTTAATTTTTATTTTTTTTTTTGTTCTTTTCCAAATTTCGAAATTTTGATAATTGTTCTTATAGTGAATCAATTCCTTTCTTTCCTTTTTTTTTCTTTTTTTTAAAAACTGTGGATGAAAATGAAGGATTATATATATGAAGCTTTCATTAAAAGAATTCATCAAAAACAAAAAGAAGACAAATTAAGCATATTTTTATTTCAAATTTCAGTCAGTATCGTTAAAATTAGGGTATACTTCAAATTATTGACCAAAAAAAGTGTTGGCTAGATATGAATTTAGTTCGGAAAAAAAAAAAAAACATTGCAATAAAAATTCCATAGCATAATTATTATTATTAGCAAGTAATAATTAAATAGTTTTTTGCAACTTATGTTTTTGTATTTTTGCAGCGTGTGCTTCTATAAATTTTTATTTTTTTGCTTGAAAATTGATAATATTTCATTATTATATTAATTAATTTTTGACATAAATCAAATAATTAAATTAAAAGATATATTAGGAAGTACATAATTACAAAAACTTTTTAAATGTCAAAATTCTCTTAATTGTTACCCAGTCGGTAAAAGAATGTATTCTCTCTAATCCATACAAAATTGTCGAAATACAGCAATCATTAATAAGGCTGATTACCCTGAATATAGAAATTAAGCCTTATCGTGAAAAAATGATGTAGCCGAATAGCAATTCGACACATCGGAAATTTCATCGCTCCCGGGTGGGCTTGAACCACCAACCTTTCGGTTAACAGCCGAACGCGCTAACCGATTGCGCCACGGAAGCACTGAGGTTTGGTGAACCAAAAATTCTTTACAAAATGATTTTCAATAAATGATAGTAAAAATATTTGCATGGAATTTTGTTAACTTTTTGAAATTATTAAACTAAAATTTCTCTCTTTAAATTTTACTAAACAATTAAGCAAACAATTTTGCTAATGAGAGAATTTGCAAGCAACAAGACAGAGAGAGAGAGAGAGAGAAAGGAAGAGAGGAGAGAGAGCTGTAAGAATTGAATTGATCTTTCTGAAACGAATCCTTGAATACAGGTGTTAAAAATGTTTTGTTTTGTATTTTTTTATTTATTGGTATTTAAAAATCTTTTTTTTTGCATTGTTGCAGAAATGGTGAATTTTAGGTTAGGTTGATTGGTGGATGAAGTTGGAAGTTAATTAGATTAGTTAATTAACTGGTATTAATGCTGCAAATATTCCTAATAAAAATATTCCAAAATATATTGTATTTTTTAAATGGAAAGAAAGAAAAAACGACTAAATTCCGGAATAGATTTTTTTGATCGCTGTTCTTGAATTTAAGTTTAATTTCTAGTTACGTTTTGAAGAAGAAATCGAATACCAACTTAGATTTTTGTTTGTATTTATGAATTTGAAATAATTGTTTTGTCTATATGTTATCAAAAAAATATGCGTCATATTTGTATGGTATTGATTCAAATATTTAAAACCAAGTTTTTTTTTTTTTTTACAGAAGTTCTAGTATCATCTTGTATTATCTGTGTAGTAGATGGAATTTTGATTTTCCTTTTTGATGTGATAGAAGTGGATGAAGTAAGAAGAAATTCGAATTTGATGGATGATGAATTTCAACTGGGCTAATGAATTAGCAAAAAATGCCTTAAAAACGGCGCAAAAACGTATCGATTCCGTTCTCGATATTACACCAGAAGATGAAGTTAGTTCATTCGTTTTATTCTTTTTCGATGAATGAAAGCTTTTTTTTTATTGTTTAGATTTTTATTAAAATCATAATAAATATTTTGCAAATATTTTTTTATGAATATAATAAACTGTAATATTTGTTAATATTTTCATCTATATTTATATATTTTTTCTTATATTGTTCTCTTATATATACGAGAGAAAATTGCAATCAAAGTTCAATTAAATGATAATAAAAATTATCAGATTAATATTTAGAAGACAAAAAAATTATACTAGTTTCATTGTGTAGGAATTTAATTATATAATTTGTTGATAAATATTTGTTGATAACATTTTCCTTTTATTTTTGATTTGAATTTTTTTCTTTTCTTTTAAGACAATTTTTGCAAAGAAAATTAAAATCACATTGAAGTGAAGAAAGATAAACAAATGTTGGAGTATGTAGTTTGTTTTTGTAGTGAAACATTATGAATGCAATTTTATAAGAATTAAAATGCACATACACAAATTCTTCGTATGCTTAAATTAAAATTAGTCTAAAAATTTCGAAATCTGCCAATAATTTAAATATTTGATGAATTGAAGTATGTTTTCTTCTCTGGATCTATCCTTGTTTTTGTTAATGCCATCATCGTGAAATATGATGTAGAAAAGGAATACAGAAATACTCCAAATGGTCATGATTAAAATTTCTTAATTTATTATAAATAATAATTTGTCATTTTTTAAAATACTGTTAAATTTGGCATATGATGAAATATGATAGATATCATTCAGGAGATTTTTTTTTTTTTTTTTTTGCTGATATTAGGTTTAAAATGAAATATTACTAGTAATATTAATTTATTTTGATGCATTATTATGAATTAAATATTCATTATTGAATAATATTCGTGGATTTTAAATTTAAATTTCAATTCATCATTTATGTTCATTTATTGTAAAATTTTTTCGATTTTCAAATTTTGTAAGATTGCTTCTGGTCATCTTATTATCACTACTATTAAAGGAATACTCAAATTTAGGTAGAAAACGATGAAGATGCTAATGATATAATAAATGCTTCTGTAAATCAAACATTGGAAGAACAGTCAGGACATCATGAGGAATGGGTTGAACCCAACTCTTCGTTCACTCCCGTATACGATGAAACTTCCGTAATTAATTTATCTTATTATTATATATATAATACAGTATATCATGAATTGACATTGTATAATTAAGTTTTATAGAGCAATTTTCATATAATGAACTTATTTATTGCCAAATTTTATAGCATGAATTTTATTTAATGAACTTATTTATCATTTTAAAGAAGATATTTTGAGAACACAAAAACGAATTTATATTAATTTTTGGAGATCATAATATTGTACATATTGCTGAGGAAACCAAAAATAGAAGTCCTCCGAATGGGCATTTCAATAAGTTCAATAAGTTTAATGCTATTTTCTTGTATTTGTTGAATTGATTCAGATCAGTATAAGATTTACAATATTAGAAATTGCCTACTGTTATTTCTAGGGCGTTGACGTGGTCGATTCGGAACCTAATCCTATTCGTGACAGTCACCATGCTGGACTGTTACCGCATTCACCGTGTTCGGTAAGAGCTTATGAAACAATTTTGGACGTGGGTTTCGGGGTTTTTATGTCACAATTCAAAAAAAAAAATTTTGAGGTAGTAGATACCCTCAACATTTCATTGTTCTAATTTATGTTCAAAAAACTGGAAAATTTTTTTTTCGCTGGCAACATTTAGTGGTGATGGTGAGCTATTTAAAAGAGATTATTGAGTTAATTATTTGTAGACAGTAATGATTAGTTAAAAAATCAAGACTCATCTAAATCAAATTTGAAACAAAATTAGATTTAATATGAGTAATCTTATTGAAATCTTTAGTGATTACTGAAGAATATACTGATAATATTGTTATTTCGAAAAATCTTGACTGTTTATGATTTTTTATAGAATTCTCCAGAAGAAGAGTTGGTATGCAATGAAGAGCAAGATATCTTACGTTCAAATGATGCCCAGAAGCATAAAGATTCAGAGCTGTTAGAGGTAGGATAGATTGAAAGTTATCATTCGCATTCAATGTTTTTAATATTATGAAATGCTTTATACCTATAGAAATCTATCCAAAAAAAAACTTTTTTAAATCGAGCCAAAATTACTGATTATGAGCATAAATAACGGTAATTGCCAAATAAACAGTTGGTTGAGCGTAATGTTCATTTCCTTTCATCTGACTTATTATTGCGCCATGATCTCTAGACTAAGCAAATCATGAAGTCAGTTATTAGAATGCACTACTATGATGGGATAATCACTTTTTTGATATTGGATAATGATTTTAATTCTGTTATTTCATTCTTTGGTTTCTTAACTATTACTGTTACAGTTAAGTGTTTAGGAAGACAACAAGCATTTTGTTACGGAGAATTCATCGAATGGGAATGATAAACATCATGATGATACTTTAACGGTTATATCAAGTGATTTTGAGATACTTCGTCAGAGCGATTCGTGGTACGTTTGTTTGGTTTTTCATAAAATTATCGATTCTCAGAATTTTAGATCATTTAAATTATACTGCATCTAATAGAATTTTTTTTTTTTTCTAAAATAGAATGCTTGGCTTTAAATACTGATTGTAGTTCGATGGCAAGCAGTGTACCGCCAAAAACTTTTCCTCTTTTATCAACGGATGCATCAATAACAGAAACCCACGATCAAGTAATTAATATTGATATGTATTTTTGCCTAATCATTTTTGAACATTTTTTTACAAGCATTGATCGCAATACTTATGAGTGTCGAATTATTTGTTGCATACATTTTTCTAGTAATATCCTAAGCGTAGACCACAAATAATATTAGGAATATATTAAAAAAATAGTATCGATATTATTAATATTTTTACTGGCTTCCTAAAAGAGGTTTTTGATGTTAATTTTTCGTCAAATTAGTCTCTAGTCTAATGTGTACACTTAATGTTGGTTTCTGTTGATAAAAGTTAATATAGTTTAGGTTTCCTTCTCATTTCTCAATACTATATAATGTTCTTTGATAATTTTGTCACTGCTTATAATGATAATATCATGTTGGTAATACAACATATATTTTTATCGACATATATTTCGGCACAAGAATCATGTAAAAATGTGAAATCAGTTAGAAATTCCGAAGATTTGCATCTTTTCTCCAGAATATGGTCTGATATGGTAGTAAGCAGTAGCTTTTTCTTTCCGAAAAAGAAACAAATTTAATAGTCTACTGATTTTATAGACAAAAGAAGAAGGCAATAATAATTTGAACGATAAGCAACCAAGCAGTGCTGAAATAGCCCATTTGAGGACACAAATTCAATATCAAGAAAGGCGAATTCGTGATCTTCAGTTCCAGAATCAGAGGCTGGAAGCAAAATCTAAAGAATTGCTTTCTCTAAAAGCAATGCGGACGCAGCAGAGGTATTTTTGAAATTCTGATAATTTTTTGGAAAGATTTCTTACATTTAAAAATTCATATCGATGAAAATACTTTTAGCACAACAGAAGCAAAACTTCTGAAGAAATTGAACGAGAAAGAAACAAAATTAGCAGATCTTTTGCAGGAAGGTAAGTTTTCTATTGATTAATTAATGAGATCAGTTTTATTTCTAGAGAAATGAATGGAATTATGATGAACACTGTTTTTTTAAGTTTCGATATAATTTTAATGAGTTCAAATGCAGGTGAAAAATTAGCTGAGATGAATGGAAAATTGTCAAGAGAGCTAAAGAAACTTAGAGCCGGCCTTGCTGAACAGGAGCAATTAGCAAAAAAGAGCACCGAAGCTGAAACTGATCGAGATCTTGCTCGTGAAGAAGCAAGAGGTCTTTCAGCAGAAATTATGAAACTACGAGGTAAATTTCGCATGCTTTTTTTTTCTTTTTTTTGTTACTTTGATGAAATTAATCAGGTGATTTTCCAGCCATGGTAAAATCTCTAGAAAATGATTTGGCGGAATTAAAAGTAGCAAATGAAGGTTTAACAAGTGATTTGAAGAGGAAGGATGAAAAAATTAGTAAACTGTTGGTAGATGTACAGCAATCAGAAGCGAGCCGAGAATTAGCTCACGAAGAATTGAAGGTAACATGGATTTTTCGAGTGCTCGAAATTTTCTGTCTTATTCAGATTCCAGTTTGTTAGCTATAGGTCTTTTGTTAAGTGATTGGTAGTACGTTAACCATATTTTTAAAAAGATAAATGAAATTCAACAAATCTCGAATTACCATTATTTGTTTCATTATGCAGCAGGTACTTTTGGATATTAATTAGTTGACAAAAGTTCTTGTATTTAGATGTAGAGCATTCATTTGTAATTTGTCTGCAGAGAAATTTTCAGAATTTCAGAAATGCAGTAATTTGAATTGTCATCTTTTTTGCAGAGGTTGGAAACTGTCTTTGAAGAAGTTTCAATCAAAGTAAAGCAGAACGAAATGTCGTCAAAAAGTATCGAAGAAATCACTCGAGGTGGTTCATCGTCATCATAATTACAAAGCGATTTCTAGTAGATTCTTTTGTAATGATAATTTATGCAGAAATTTAATACAATTTAGTTTCTGCTGATAGCAATGTTGAGCGTTAAAAATGTCCACGTCAAAACTATGGGAAAAGGATTAAAGTAGCAGCCGTTTAATCTATTAAATTATTGAACCAGTTATGAACTGATACAGTGTCTGCATGCCTTTTTGGAGCTTCTGGAACTAATTCTAGTTTCAACATTATTAAATGTTATATCAAATTTTTGAAACTTCAGAGTTTTATTCCAGGATTAAATGCAGATCTTGAAGACGAGAAAAAGAAAAATGAACAGCAATCAGTTTATATAGATTCACTAGAAAAGGTTTATTTTTTCATGCATTCAATTTATAATTCTTTTTTTTTTCTTTTTTTAATATAATTTTTGGACAATACGAAATTGATAAATAATATATATTATCACAATTTTTTGCAACTGTGGCAATATGAATGGAATTCGGTGGAAAATTTTATTGTTATAATAGTTTGAAAACTAGCATTATGGCATTGTCGTGCAATGCATTGTAATATGCTAATAACGAGTCACTTTTTTTCACTTTAGTCTCTGAAGATTCTCTTATATTTTTATCATATTTATTGCTATCTTAGAAGAGATTAATAATAATGACAATTTCCAATATTTGTTATTTTTGTTTCAGAGACTTGGTGAAATGATGGAAACACAACAAAATAATGCTGCGATGATTGCTGCTGGTAAATTCTATGTTTTTACCACGAATTTTTTTCAAAATTATATTTTACTAGTTATTCAATTTTCAATACTTCAAATTTGTGCCTGAAAATTTTTAATTTAGTCAGTGCTCCGTTGCTGGAATCGATACAGCAGTTAGAGGAAAAAGTTTCTTCAAAAGATAAAGAATACGAACAAATCGTATGCGAAAAGGAAATAGCTATAAGTGCACTAAATTTGGAGAAAGGTATTTGTTTATTGATCAGTTAAATATTTGTTTACAAAAATTGTACAGTCGTAAGTGGATGAAGGACTGTTATGGTTTTTCCTGACAAAATTCACAGTCCGAAGCAAAAAATTTCAAATTTTAACTTTGAACCTGCTAGTTGGACTATGCATAATCCGTTCATCTGGTGTCAGGCATCGAGTGTTCATATTTTTCGGACATGCATGCAGCTCGTCGATGTGTACTCTCTTCTTGTTTCACATTACATATGAATATATTAGATATCCAGATTGAAAACAAAGAAAAGAAAACCAAGAAGTTCTAATTTCAAATTGCTTTACTTTCTGTCAATGAAAATTCTAGATTTCTTTCCTACAAATTTATTTGTGAAATATTTCTGATGTTAAATATAGGGATCATTCTTTATGCAAAGAATCCTTTTATTTATCTAAAAATTTTCAAATTTTGATGCTTATTCAGAAAATATTTAATTGTTATTATACAAAAAAAAATGTATTTGTTACTTTTAAATTGTGTTCCGGTTTTTTTCAGAACAACTTTCAATTGAAAATGAGAAAAAAAAGAAGGAAAATGAAGAGGTGAGGATTTGTAACTTGTTGAAAAAGTGTAATAGTGGAAGTGTTATTATTTTTTGTTTCTAATAGGTTACACATTACTAATTATTAGTTTTTTTTTTTTTTTTTTTTTTTTTTTTTTTTTTTTTTTTTTTTTTTTTTTTTTTTTTTTGTGTCATCTTCTTGAGATATGAACAAATCATCGTTGTGATAAATTAGTAAATAAAAGTAATTAGATAGAAAATAACAATAAAAAAGAATAGGAAAATGGTGTCAGATCGATCAGATCGAAGAGAGAGAGAGAATGCGAGGGAGAAGGAAATAGTTAAAGCGTCGGAATAATAATGAATTTAAAGAAAAGATAGGGTAAAAGAGAAGATACTAAGAAGCGATATGAAGATTTCATAGTATGGATGATATTAGTTTTGTTTATCTATAATCTTAGAGCTCGCAAGTTTCAATGTACTTTCTCTTAATTATAAATATTTCAATGTCTTTACGATATTGATCTAACACTTGCTAATAGGACCTTAATTCCATTTTGGGTATAGAAATAAACTTAAAATACATTATAACTTATTGAAATGTAAACTTTATTCCGAATCAAACTGATGGATTGTATTGTTGAACAAAGAAGGAATTTAATGTGTGAGTGAGGGCGTCTCTTGGTTCGTACATTGTTCTATGATTTGAGGAATTTAATCAGAGTTGTTTTGCAAATGTGAACCTAGAGACGTCGAGGCATTTTGATCATTTTGAACAATTATTAGTAAATGCTCGTGCCGAAGCGTCTCTAATTTCACTATTTGCAGGACGACAAGAATATTATTGCTGAAGATATGACATGTCATTCTGATACCATCGGTGAAACGAAACGGTTAATAGAAAGTGATGAGAAATCAAAAGAATTAAGAACACGATCAGATTTCATATTTTTAAATGAAGTGGGTGAAGGATCATTTTCTACGGTTTATCATGTCAAAGAAAGAAGTACAGGAAGAGAATTTGCAGCAAAAGTTTGCTTCAAAAAACAAATAATCCGTGAAAGAAAAGTCGATTATATTTTCCGGGAAAAAGAAGCGTTAATACGATTATCGAATAGCGGTGGAAAGCATCCATTCCTGACACAGATCATGTGCACATTTCAGGATACAGAAAATCTTTATATCATAATGACACTGGCTAAGAAAGGTGATTTACTGAAATTAATGCGAAAATCGGGTGGAAAATTTAACTTGGATTTAACTAGATTTTATATCAGTGAAATTGTCGCAGCAATGGAACATATGCATTCGCTGAAGATAATTCATCGTGATTTGAAGCCGGAAAATATTCTAATCTCTGAGACGGGTCATATTCTTGTTTCCGATTTTGGTTCTGCTAAGATTCTTGATCATGCAAAACCAAGTAGACAAACAGATAGACCGGAGGGTCAAAAACGACGAGGTTCGTTTGTTGGTACAGCACAGTTCGTTAGCCCGGAAGTATTGAAGGGTGAACCAGTGCAACAGGCTTGTGATTACTGGGCTTTAGGTGTTATCATTTATCAATTGCTTACCGGTCAGCATGCATTTCACGATGTAGCTGAATATCTCATTTATCGACGAATCATGAATGCTGCCTATAAAATTCCGAATGATTTTCCGGAACTTGCGGCAAATATTGTGCGGAAATTATTGGTTGTGAAAGTGAAGGATCGTTTGGGTTCCATTGAATCTGGTGGAGCGGAAGCTGTAAAGAAAGAAGCATTTTTCGATGGCATAAAATGGGATTCAATTACGGAAACAGAAGTACCACGTTTGCCGTGTGACTCTGAATAATACTGACATTATAGGATAGTAGTAGTTCTCATATTCTGTGATATTGTGAAATATTAAAAATGTTAATTTTTTTTTTTCTTTTCTTGAGAAGAATATGTCTCTACTTTTCACATTTGTCAGAATTAATAATTATTCAATTTTATAAGATAATAAGATACACACTCTTGATTTGACCTTTTAAATCTGTTTTTTTCTTTTTTCTTTTAATATAAATTTCAGTTTGTTAAAATATTGAGTGCTTTATCCATCATCATTATTTTGCAAAAATAGTGAATTTCAAATTTGTAATAATTCATACTATTGCTTTAGGAAATACTTTTTATTACAAGTATATTTATATACTAATTAAAATTTACTTCTTTTTGTTTATATTCAGTTCCTTAGCTACCAAGTGAGAGATAAAGGAAGCATTGTGGAATCATTAATTTTATTTATTAATTATCTGTTCTAAAACATCGTATTTTAAATTATTTTTTAGCAATAATGTTATATCCTTCCTAATTAAATTCGCTTTCTAATTTAATATTTGAAAATAATTTATTTCATTTGTATTTGTCGATGTTTTAATTATTTTCAATTTGTTCTACTTCTACTCCGTTTTTTCTTTTTTTTCTAATATGTGTGTGTATATAAATGATAATCATAATGAAGAGGAGAAAAGATAGGAAAGATTTTATTTTAAATATATGAGAATAAATAGAAAAAACTGCTGGTGTGCGGTTAACATTGTACTGCAAGAAATTTTAGATAAAAAAAAAAAAAAAAAAAAAAAAGTTTAAATCCCATTTGTTTCATATCATTCATTGGATTAATTGAATTAGTATGTGGTATTGTTGCAGCAATTTCCAAAAAATTTAACAAAATACATCGTGTGTTGATTGATAAATATGTCCTTCATAGTATTTTTCTTCTACAGAGTTTTGATTTCTGTATTTGACTCGCAGAAAAGTCTGAAACTGTTTCTTTCGATGTTCTGCATCCTTAAAAATGGTTAATGATTCAGTTAAAATTGATAGGAGAAACTTGATAAACTTGTGAATTTGGTATGTTTGATAAAAGCTGGGTATCAGAATTCAATAATGTTTTATTTTGGATTTTGTTCGCTTGGTATGAATGACTAATCAGAGAGCTATCATAGTTTGTTAGTTTCAAAATATATTTTGCCCCTTGTATAATGTAGTTATCATTTACGTTTTCATTTCTTTTGTGCAAAGGATATTCTTGAAAAAATGAAATAACAAATTCACTTGATTTGACTCATTTTTCATTTTTAGCTCCGAAAACATGTACAGAGGGATTTGGCAACAATAGAAAGACTTAATGAACATGTTCGACGAATTGAGCAACAGAATTCGATGTTAGTAATTTTGCGAAAAAAAAAAAAAAGGCAAAAGAACTTTCATTTTTCGTTTTTGGATACATTTTGAGAGTAATTATATTCTTGAAGAAAAAGAATTATTGATTGTGATAATTATTAAATATGAAATAATTTAATATTTGTTATAATTTTTTCATTTCTTTCTATCATTTCTAGTATAGATGAGCAATCTTTTATTTATTAAAATTTTTATGAATTAATTTAGTAAAAATGATGAATTCCCGTGATAAAATAATGACGAAAAAAGCTTTTTTTAGATTGGAAATGAATTCAAGTAAGTTACTGCACAAAATAGAAGAATTAACAAAAACATTGAATGAAAAAGAAGATGAAATTGAGAGAGTTTCCGTACGATTAAGCGATGAAGCGGATGCATTCGAAAAACGTATTATGCAAAAAGTACGCTATTTTCTTATTTGATTATGTTATTTATTTGTCTAAATAGATTTTAAGAATTCGAAAAGATTTTTAAAACTGTATTCTGGTTTTTAAAATTCTAAATTGCATCTTTTAGAAATATTCTTATCGAAATTAGTTTTTCCTGGCCTTATTATCCCTTCAAACTGTGCAGAAATTTGAAGCTGTTATATACATATATGAAAATTTTATTGAATGAAATACGACAAAAGAAAATAGTTTTATGATAATCAAAAGATTTTTATGAATGAATGAATTTGAAATTTTAAGTTACCATTCCAATTATTTAATAATTTTCAAATAAAAGAAACAAAATCTTTTTGGAAAAATTCTAGCAAAGTGAAGTAGAGGATGCCAGGAAATACTCCGAAATTTTGGAAAAAGAATTGCATCAGTCGAAAATACAAAATGCTGAACATTCAATGAAGCAAGAAAAGATACAAGACCTTCTACCAAACGGTGGTTCTTTTATGCTCAGTATACCAAGTCATGCAGTTCAGGTAATTTTGTATTCTGCTTTTAAAGCAATTTTTTATATTATCAGTTAGTAATAGCTCGACTGTTGAAGAAAAGATGGTGTAATCTGTAGTATCATAATACAATTTCAATACAATTTTCATGATGCATGAAGTTGTTTTGTGTAATCAAAAGGATAGGAAATTTGGGCCGAGAAGTAATGGTTAAAAAAAAAAAAAACGAAACTTTTTAAAGACAAATACAATCGAATATCTTTAGGAATAATTTACTGTAAGGACTGAAGGAAAAATTTTTCGATTAATTTCTAGTTGATGTATTCATTTATTTTGTCTTTAAAAAAAAAAAAATAGTACATTTCCTTCTACCAATTCATTTGTTTTTATTTGTTAAGGTAGAGTTAGCTGATGCTTTAAGCAAATATGAACAATCTATGCGGCAAATTTCGTCACTTGAAGAGAAAATTTCCTCAATGGAAGCCGAAAGTCAATATTTAGGCTCACTTCGACATGAGTTGCAGGTCTGGTTTCTAATCTCATAAATAGTTTTATTCATCAGATTGCTTTATCATTTGAAAGTTGAATCTGTTTTAGAGGACATCCTAATACCTGTAAAGAGTTTCTTCTCATTTAATGAGAAGTTCAACTATAAGACAGTTTGAAGACTTAAGTTTTTAATTTTCTGGCCAAAGAGGGAAAAAAATTACTCCCATACGGTTCCATAGTAGATCTTTGACATAACTAACATTATTATATTTGATTAATTACTCATTCTCAATTTTATTGGAAATCGCTCCTTTCTGATGATAGCGTGTTGAAACCAAAGTACAAAAGAAAAAATTTACAGATATCAAGGATGCGCTATGAAAATTTATTGGAGGCACATGGTGAAAAAATTGAACGAATTGAAGAGCTTGAGTTAGATTTAGCGGATCTGAAGAAATTACTAAAGGATCAGGTAATTATCCGAGTCCTATTCCGCACTAGTATCTCATGTAGTTAGATGACATAAAGAAGATTTATTCCATTCAGAATATTTTGACTTCTAGAAAATTAACTTCTTTCAGCGATAAAGTTACCACTCAATAATAGCGACCTCGAAAAAACTGATTTTGTTCAATTAATAATTTAAGCGAATTTGGTGAACGAAACTATTAGTAAGACTGATGTAAGAGTTTGACCGGTTTTTTCTCGATCCATTTTATATGTATTAGATTAAAGAATAAAAGGCTTTTGTATCAGAATGAAGAATAAAATATCGACAAATGACTCATTTGACTGACAATATGACAAGTAAAATGAATTACTCAAATTTTTTTTTTTTTTTTAACATTCTGCAGACGGATGACTTCTACACCGATTAGTTTTCCCAGAATTACTTTTTCGGGATTCTCTTATTCCGTTTATTATTCAGATTTTCCTGTCGTTTTTTTATCAATTAATTTTTCAGACAGAATATTTCTTGGGAAAGAGCTGAAACGATTGATTCTTGATTCCTCAAGATAGCTGTACAATAAATATTGATCGATTGGCTAAAAAATATAATTTCGCAAGAAATGATTCAGAAAATGGCTGTTTCATTTCAAATATTGTTTTTCATTGTCCTTAAGTATTAGGAAAATAGCTGGAAAAAGCCATTTGAAACTCAGATTATGTTGTCTGAAATTCAAATTTAACTCAAATGACAATCGGACATATTTAGCATCGTGAGTCATAACATATTTTAGTTTGATTTGAAAGCTGTAAAAAAGTGGCCCGGAAAAAAACCAGAACTTGTAAAATGTGTTATTTGCATGTATATGTATGAAATTTGGCGCTTGTTAGCTTCGTTTTAGGTTTATGTATTTTTTAACTTGAATATTTTTTCCAATACATACATAAATGTTAAATTTACTGGTCTTCCCATTATTATAGTTCTACATTTATTTATTTATTTATTTATTTTTTTGAACTAATAATGGATTATATTGTTAAATTGGAGAACTTAAATTAATGTTAGGTTAAGGAAAAATAAAGATATTTTCCCAAATCTTATATAACTTTTGCAACCATTATATGCCAGTATGTCTGTGATATGTTAACCTTCCCAATTCGGCAAATTGTAATTAGCTCAAACGTGTTTCCAAGAAAAAAAAAAAGGAAAAGAAAAAATCATTCTAAAGAAACCCAGTACTTTCATTGCGGATATCTTTGTAAATGCAAAAAAAAGAAAAAATTGTTTTCATATTCTTCTCGTTTTGTACGACAGGAAATATTGATTTAATAAAATCAGTTCATACCTCTCAATTGAAACTGGAGTTTTACACAGTAATAAACAAACCAAAAAAAAAAAAAAATTGTTTTGCTCGCATATTCAAAAATAATTACGAACATATTCGTTTTTCACATAAAAGTAGCAATATAATATTAATTATTACAAATATAAATATAATATTACAAATTGAATTCAGAAGATAAATTATCCATAGTTAGCCGGACGAAATTGTAATAATTTTGAAAAATATTGGTAGGAATTTACAATGATTATTTTCGTACCATTACGTAAAATATATCATCATGTAAGACATATCAACAGTTAATTTTTCGAATTACTATTCTATTTCATATATACAGTATGCAATCAACAATTCTTGCAAAACTACTTGAATTATAATATTACAAACTTTCACATATATCTTGCATTTATACATTTATTATAATTTTACTGCTGCATGTAATTACATAATTAGCGGAATTTTTACATGAAACATTTGTTATGTATATGTATTTGGTCGATTTTTCTGTATGAGTGCAATCAATATTTAATATCTCAAACTTGTTACTTCCCTATTTAATTAATTGATTAAATTACATCAATACGAAATGTGGCTCCAAGTTTGAAATTTTTCAGAAGAAACTTACCAAAAAATTATTTGAAATTTAAAACAAAATGATGTAATAAAAGAATGCATAAGCTATGATCTGAAACGTTTCATACCGTCCCAATAGCAAAGAATGATCACGAGCGATGACGTCATCGGTCGATAAAATGCACGAGGCATCCATGATAGCGATCGTTTCTTCCGCGTCCGTCGCATACGATTTATCCGTGATGGATCTGTTTGGCATCTCGAGCAATCAATGACATCACCGGGAAATCTCGGTCCAACATTATCGATCTGCGCACATCTGTTCAATGCAGCATTATCCAAACTAATCATCCAAGCATATTCCAGACGAGACCAACAGGGAATCGTTTCGAACACCGCTAAAAGCAGAAAGCTATAACGTATTGGGTTTTGGTTAATTTGGTGGTAAAATACGACGAATATTCCCACCACGACGATATATGTCTGAAGGTTCACATTATCAGGGATTTATTTCATTTTTTAACTTTAAATTTTTAAAAAGTTCAAACGTTTATTTGAACTGATAAAATGAAAAAGACGAAGTAATTCGCCGGAATCATCATTGGAGAAAGATATAACAGCTAGTAACACATTCATGAAACCATTTCTGTTAGAATTATAATGTCTCGGAATTAACCGCCAAATAAAAATACAGTTCATAGTAATTAGTAGCATATTCATGAAATTAGTAGATTTATGTTATAAGGTTAACCCAGCTTCTACTGTAAAAACTATTCCTGAGCCGTTCTTAATTTTTATTATAAAAATATCTTTGTTATTAGCTGTTGTAGTTTCCAATTTATAACTACAAAGATGAGAGAACTTTGCATTATTCTGCAAAATCAGTACCATAATAATATATAATATAATATAGATAAACTACTTATTAAACATATCATTTCTCCACTCGACATGATTGTAAATTATTCGATTTTGATAATAGAACTGTTTAAAAACGAGGGGAATTCTAAAAAATCTTTACAAATATGAAGATTATGGTATGACATATGTAAAATTTCATCTTTTTCATATCAACAAATAGATAGACGATGTTATCGTATAAAATCTGCAAAGAAAAAAAAAATGCGAAAAAATTTCATTATCAGAGAAATGAAATCAGCGGATAAATTGATTTAGACAAATTTAAATAGTTTCAATTAATGAAAGCTGGCATAATTCGGAAATAGCCAAGATTAACTCAAATTTATTCATTTTTTTCGATTTGTTACTTTTATTTGCTATAGAAAATGAATGCATTTTTTGTTCTGACAATAGTTATTAATTTATTAGAAGTTACAAATTTCTTTCCGTTTACCATAGCTGATCAAATCGTTGAAAGACATGAACATCATTTATTTTTATATAACAGTAATATGAAAGCTTTTCGCAGATAGCAAAAGTCCACGAAAGGTACGTGTAAGAGGACGAACTGAAGAAAAGAACGATGGTTTCACTCGTGAAAAGTAAGCGACGGAAATATTTGTCTAAAATAGATGTCATACAATGTATAAATGATCGAATCTTTTTATTTCATCATCTAAACATATAGAAAGATGATTATGGTTATTTTACTATAACGTATCTGGATTTGTCCCTATGAATTTATGGTCATATCACGCACGCTTATTCAGAGAAACTTGCAGTTTTCATAATTTGTATAATTAAATATTTTATTAAACAGCAGTAGTTTGCATCTTTTAGCCTTAATTTTCAAGCATGGCAATATTTTATTAGAAATTTTGCATAAAATATACGATTTTTTTTTAGTTCTAGTCATTTTGCTAACTGTGGAAAATATCCAGCGATATCTTCTCCGATCTTCGATAAAACTGGCATTACTCTTTAAATATGATAAGCAGAAACAGATTTAACTAAAATTCTGGGAATATTGTTTTAGTAATTGATCCATCTCAATATACATGATCATTTTCTTGATGTTATCACTGGTAACCCGTGCTAGATCGGATTAACTATTTGGTTTCAGGATTAAAGATCAAGACATTACTATCACAACAAATGAAGCAACAGTTGAATCAGGTTCAGATTATTATGTATTTTTCTTCTCTATTCCTTTTCCTAGATCGCTTACATATTTTTTTACACGACTCCAATCCTTTACTTTCTATCTTTTTTGAATCATGGGACCATTTGATTTCATTCATTAATTTTCCGGCAAATCTATTTGAAGCATCTACTCAAATATTTCAGTTGATGCTGGAAGAAGAACCAAAAGAAAATCATTTTCTGATATTCAGAAAAATTTACGAGTAAGCTTTTTTGACGACAGTCTTTATTAATTACTTTCTGATAATTTTTTTTAGAATAGTAAGCATGAAAAAATATTATCAAGAAAAAGAGAAAGACATAAGATTCGTTAAGCGAAATATATGGAATATTCAGACTCAGTAATGATATTGATTATCATTTGATAAGATGATCAGCAATCTGATGTCACTATGTAGTTTAAGATGAGCGGCTCTTTTTTCGGTTTAAAGAATTTGTTGGACCAACTGAATGTCCATTTGCTTCTTCATAAGTTTTTGGTCATAAGGACTCACTTTTTTCTTTTTATAAAACAAACTATTGGACAGAAATATGCTTTTACTGCGCAGAACTGTAGCAAGCTATTCATATTTGCATATTTGTACTCTATAGAAATAAAAATTATTGTGCTTTAATGTATAACCTCGATATGCATATGTATGCATAGAATAAGAAGTCATTCTTGAAATATACTGACATATAGAAGTTAAGTTAATAGTTAACGTTAATTCTGGTATTTTATCTTTATCAATAACAAAAACCATATTAATCATTACGTATAAATTAATAGAGATTATGTTACAGCAGTTCATTTTTTTTTTTGCAATTTAAATTTCAGAATCAACCTGAAATTGGTGAAGTGTGTTGTGAGCATGAAGAATCCGTACGTTCAAGTAAACGTTTGAAAAAATCTGGTTTTGATTCTGGTCGCTTGCTTGTTCAAAGTGATGAAGTTTCGGTAAAATTTTCTGCTGCTTAACAATTAAATTTCATAATTTTTAGGAAAGATAGGGTTATTTCACTGCTCTTTCGATTCTATTTTATTTTTTCAGAAATTTTCACTGATTTTGAAATCTGTTTCTGTTAGGCTGAAATAAAGTCGTGAAATCAATATTTTCATTCTTTTCAGCTTTATGTTTTTTATGACAGTTTTTTTTTCAGCGTAATAATAGGTCTTTTTTTCTTTTTTTTTTTTTTTTAAAGTGCATGATTTTTATCAAATCTGATTTTTAAGCTGTCAGTTTTTTAAGTCGGTTCTCTTTATTACTCATTGTAGCATTCTGTAAACATCTTTAGTTTTTCTCCGAATTTGTTCTCATATTTTGATATACTCATACACTTTGAAAATAAACTAATATCTTCTCTGAAAAATGTGAACTTAAATTTTAGTTATTTTAAAAAACATTTTTAAAGACTGTATCGAGCAAAATTAGATCTTTAGTTTGCAAGCGAAAAATAATGAAATTTTAAATATTATGAATGGTGAAACAACTTTATTTTGATAAAATAATTTTAGAAAGCACAGATTATGCATCAAGAGAAAGTTGGACATAATTATGAAGATGATGCAGTAGACGTTGTCACCAGTAATGATGATACGTTGACAGAGCTTAATGTCGAATCATGTATAGTTTCCTCTTTTGTTTTGTTTTTCAAACTTGAATGAAAATATTCGAGCAGCAAAAAGGCAATAAATTAATTCGAGAACTTCCGCTTGCTTTAGAAGTGGTCACCAAAAGCATCGTTGTCTCATAGACAAAGTTATCTGTAGGTGTGTTCGGTTATACTGCATATGTTATATTTCTTTTCAGCTGTTAAAAAAACAACGAGTGGATTTGAAAGTCGTCGGAAAGATGAATTAGGAGAAGGTTACCAACAATTTATTTTAAATCAAACTCAAAAAGGTATTTCGCCAGCAAGGCGCGATATATTTGTTGATGATGATATCCGTTATGGATATGATGGGCCAAGTGGTAGTGGTACTTCGAATATGTTACGACTGGATCGAAAACCTATACCAGCAACTGCACCCCTATTGACAACCGAACGTACACATGTCCGAGTTGCAAAACGTAAACATGGTGAATTTAACTTTTGAGTGAAACAGCTTATGAAATTGAATGCATAGTTGAATGATTTTTCAAAAATGCGTGCTGTAATTACTCACGAAAGTTTCAGATGAAGCGGCCAAACAAAGAGAAAAGAGATTACAAGAAAGGGAATTACTTCATAGAGATGGACGAGGCAGGAACATGAGAACCAGGTGTGTTTTTGACATTTTTGCGTAGTAAAGAAATTGAAACATATTTTTGGATGCCTCATTTTTTGACTTTCTTAGGTTTTACTGTTTTCAGTAGTGGTTCTTCAGTTGAATGTCTTATTAATATTGTGAATTTTTAGGTTCGTAGTTCGCCTCATCATGTAATTCTTCTTTTTTTTTTTTTTTTTTTTTTTTTTAACCTTTTTGTAAGCTAGAAGGAATCTTTCATTAGTAGAAGAAGAGATTTTTCACTGAATTAATGCCGCAATCTGACAAACATAAAGTGGGTTTTCTAGTGACGTTTAATTCATCATTTTTTCTGGAAGTAACCATCAGTTTTGTTAATATCATTTGAAGATAGGACATTTTCTTTAATTTTTAAGTGTTAGATCTATGTAACCTTTATACATTATAGATGCCAAAATTTATATGAACTCAATGATATTTATATTCTCCTTTTCAGTCGATATTATTACGAAGAAAAACCAATGTTGGATGATGTTGATGATGTGAGTTAAACAATTTATTATTCATTAGAATTTCTTATCTTGATTAATATTGGTAATCATGTTTCACTTTTTTACCTAAATTTTTTTTGCTTGATGCAGCGTTTTTTCAGTACCGATTTTAATGTTTGTTTTGTTTTGAAGTAAGCATTTTTATATAAAGTATTGATGGTTAGATCAGACCTACAAATAATTCTATGATTTTTTGGATTTACATCACAACAGTTCCAAAAAAGAAGTGAAAAATATTCCACAAATTAATACGACTTCTCAAAATTTTCTTAAAGGTAATGTATGCTGAGATTGATCTTGGCGACAGTGATTTTATCGAAACTAGTTTCGAAGAAGAGGAACTAATATACGCAGGTGGCGATGATCTTGTGGCTACACATGCAAATGAAGAAAGGGATAACAGTATAGGTGCGGAGCGCATCCGAAGTCATTCTACTCAAGAAACGCAGGAAGAAGGTAAATTAGATTTGTGGCTCATGCTGTTAATAGATTGGAATAGAGAATGCCACCAATTTCATCAGCAAGGAAGACTTAATAGAAGTCGCTGCATCCTTTGGAAAGAAATATTGCGGGACAATGGATTTGCCAATTGCTTATTTCATTTTAATATAACTCCATGTGCTGAAATACCTTGTTTTTCTTTTCAGTTTTATTATATCATAAAAATCCATTGAATTTTAGGTCGTACATTACCAAAACAAGAACACATGATCGAGCATGTTAATGATGATGTGGAATCTAACGACGATGAAGCACCACCAGAATTAGAACCTCAGAGTCCTGCTCTGCAAAAAGTTGTGCAGCGTTCAAGTGCAAATAAACATAATGTATGTTTTGGAATAATTTTTATTTGGAAATATATCAAAATTTTCTATTAGCGTATTCATTTATTTATTAATTTAAAGTTTTTAAAGATATTGTCTGCCTAATTTTTTAATCTTTCTCTCGTTTAAAGGAGACAACGAATTTTACTGACGGTATGAATGAAATGCAAGTTATCTGTGTTCAAACACCAAATGGAACGGAACAATTCATACAGCTTGCCCCTGGACAAACTCTTGACGGCAAGTTGTTCTTTTATCTCAAAAAGATTTTTTTTTTTTTCGTTTTGAAATTTGAACATTTAGTTTGTTAGATTTGTTTTAGAAAGCGATGTGCTTAGATTTCCCAACTCCGAAATTTTCAAATATTTTCATTTCGCGATATACTCACGTTCTGTCAACAATATCGACTTCTCATATGATGATGAATAATTTAATGATTTGAGTTTTCACGCTTCAAGTCACACTTCAGTGCTCTTTGTTTTGCATTTCTGGATGCTAGTTTTTTATCTCTATACTAACTGCTTTCTTGAGAACTCATATGAATCTGCAGTACATATAACATGTTGTTATGATTGTGGAATTCATTAAAAACACGTCTTTACTAGTGCTTGTTATCTTTTAGACGATAATGCTTTGTTCATGAGCGAAAGTGATAATATTGAAGCGAACGCACGCCATGATCTCCGAGCGGTTGAATTTAGTTTCTTGGATTCAAAAAATATATGTTGCGGTTTATGTGGTGAAATTGTTCTGTATGATTTGTTATTAAGCTCACATATTCCGCAGCATCATCCTGAGGTAATGGAAATCTCTGCTTAACTTTTACACTGTTCCCTTTCATTCATTTTTCCGATGGAAATTTCTGAGGAATTAACTACCATTTTTTCGATATGAGGAAAATGAATAGTGATTCAGAAAAAGAAGTGTTACTAAGTTCGTCTTGATTATTTTAGGTATTAGAAGAAGGCGTAACAGCATTCGAAGATGTTCCATACGAAACTTGGTTGAGAGAAAAACTAAGTGAAGAGAAGCGGCGAATAGAAAATAGTGTTTGCAATATTTACGATGATGTTCCATCTAGTCATAATTCCAGTCGTATTTATCGAAGTGTTTCTACGGTAAAAATGTTCAAATTTTAATTCGGTTTCGCAAAACTATGACATAGATATTACTTGAGAATTTCATTCATTGTTATCCAGGATAGGATTCTTGGATAGACTAGTTGCCGAACTAAATAGAAACTTTCCAATATATTGTTTAGAACTATATCCTAAATAATATACTACGAAATTTTTATTTCTTTTTTTCTTTTTTGTAAACTGAAATTTTAGCTAGCACAACCAAAAGAATATTTGTCGTAATGATATTTTAAATTATTTACACGTATAAGAATGAAAATTCAATTCCTTCGAAGTATGACGAAATATGAAAATGTCGATCCAGTTTTCACATCACTTTGACAATTCAAAAATATTGTATTGAACTGAATAAGCGTAAGAGGAAGTTTTAAGCATTATTGCAACATATATTATTATTCTCAGATTCGCGTCAATCCAAACGAAATGTCACTCAATCAGTTAATAACAGCACTGAAGAAGAAAATGTTCGAGAAGCTGGGTCGCGCCGTATGTTTGCACAACTATCTTCTTCGCTGTATTTTCTGGATAGACGGACGTGAGAATCAAATATAGTGATAGAATAAAGATTACAGTAGATCGAAAACTTTAATCATTATTAAAATACCTGCATTATCTCGCGTTATAGCGAAGGGTAAATTTCTATTGAGATGCGTACAAAAATATGAATACTTTTTCTAGATTATATTTGACTTTAATTTCATTTGTTGAGTATCGATG
Source organism: Onchocerca volvulus (assembly GCA_000499405.2). Taxonomy (NCBI): domain Eukaryota; kingdom Metazoa; phylum Nematoda; class Chromadorea; order Rhabditida; family Onchocercidae; genus Onchocerca; species Onchocerca volvulus. Next base: position 14,509,574 of record HG738137.1, on the reverse strand, counting down.
TAGTCTTTTATCCTTTTTTGTTTGAAGTTCATAAACTATTAAAATCATCATGAGGAAGCGAATAATACCACAAACTCCCTTAGTTTTTCATTTTTTAAGAATCTACCTAATTTCTTTCCTCTGGATTTACTTACCTGAAGTGTGATCTTTCTTTCATGGATCATTGCTGTAATCCTACATTTCTCGAGAGTACGGATTCAATAAGGGGCGATCTTTAACACAGTGATAATATCAGTGAGATAATAAATGCCATTACAGGTACCCGTAACTCTAGTGGATAAGCAGCATGCACGTTGTGGTATTTGCAATGCAGTAGTATCGCTTAATCGTAAATTTGAAGTTGTTCATCTGGTCCGTCATTTCAATGCATGGCATCCGTCCATTCATCAGTGTGCAGGAAAGTGGAAACTGAAGGTTGAAAAATGTTTATCCTCACGTTTCGTAGATTTTAGCTAGTTTCAAACGTAGATAGGCTTTCAAAATTGTATTATGAATAATTTCTAGATTATTTCTTGAAGATTCAAAAAATTTTTTCTTTCCTAGGAATCTGCCTAATTTCTTTCATCTGGATTTACTAGTCTGAAATGTGATCTTTCTTTCTTGGATTATCATCCTGCAATTCTCGAGAATACGGGTTGGATAAGTTGTGATCTTTAATTTATCAGGTTTAATGCGAAAATCTGTGGACTTCGTTCTAGAGATGTAGATAGGTGTCGTTAAAAAACTATAATTTTCGTCTTTAGCCATAAGTTCACATTTTTCCGGAGAAAATTCATTTTTACTCTCCTTGAGCACTTTTTATCACTTTGATCGTGTAGCAGTACTTATTTTCATTTATTTTCTATACATTATCTGTTTTTGGTTAGAAGCTCATTATAATGACGACTTAACTGTAAAATTTACTTTATATCATGGCATATTTTTTTTTTAGAAGGCACAACCGGGACTCGGAAAACCTTTATCAATTCAAGATTTTGCTATCATCGATACATCCCTTGATCGTGGTGCTAATTTACAATGTATTTGGTGTGGAATGTTTATGGCAGCTGAAGCACTTGCTATGCATTTCTCGGAAGTCCATCCAGAAGAAGTTGAAGTGCCAAAATGCAATCTTTGCCTGCAAGTACATCTTTTTGATCTCTTTGCAACATTTGATTTATTTATAAGTCTGCTTACATTTTTATGATTTATTTATTTTTTCCCGAATTTCTACAAAATTCTCAAATTTTTTTGGCTTACAGTATTTTTTAAAGGAACTTGTTATTAATGCTCGTTTGCTGGAGAAATATGGCGATGAATTTGACGTTTCAATGCCGGATGAACATCGCATCAGATGTGGGAAATATGGTACTACGCATACATCAGAAGCTCGTTTACATGCCGGTTTGTTTTGTTTTGTTCATTCCTATAAATTTTACTTTTTTGCTGTCTTCTTTTTCTTTTTAATGTTTGGCGTTAATCCTCATTGAATTATTCCGGATGATTTTGTAATAAATACTCGGAAACGGTTGTCAAAGAAATTCTTCAGCTATTTTGGAAGAAAGAAAAAGACAAAGTTCTTGTATTAAGTATCATTTATCGTTAAGTCATAAGTGATATTTTTGTAGCCATAGAGAAGCGACTTAAACTTTGTGAAGAAGGAAAAAATGCGAACGATGTCGAAGATGATGAAATGGAAGAAGAAAAAGCTACAAGTTATGTCAATAGTCGGATGACATTCGGTTAGTATAATTGCTTTGAATTTCCAGTAATGTTATGATTGAATATAATTAATGATTTCAGGAAGGTATGTCACTCTATAAAGAATTTCTGAGTTTTGCTTGTTTGTCTTTTTTTTTTTTTTTTTTTTTTTTTTTTTTTTTTTTTTTTTTTTTTTTTTTTTATCTCTCCTTTCATTCAGTTTAATGCAGTCCCGCTTTTTTTTATGTTGACCCTTTTGCTAAAAATCTTATCGATTGCATTAGATGAAAACAGCATAACTGTTGTCCGTCGTACTCTGTAACATGATGAAATATAAAATGATGTCAAACACTTTCTAAACAATCAACAGATGATATCATATCTCCAATTTTTTTCCCTCTTTGAGGTCGCCGAAGTAAGCCAAAGCGACAGTTTATAATGCCCGCGTTACGACAGGCAGCACCGGTGAATAGCCGATATGTTGAAGCAGTAAATGATTGTCACTGGAAATGTAAGATCTGTAATGGAGATATCTTAGCAGCTGTAATAAGTGCTGGAGCAATACGTCATTTTCGAACTGAGCATCCGCATCATCTACATAATATGCAATATGAATTATGCAAGGTCAGCAATTGATTTTTTTCTTTTCAGTTTTCTTCAATTTTTAAATCGTATAGATTGAATGTTCTCTGATAAATGTGGAATAATCGATAGATCACTGAGGTCTTTGAATGTCTGAAATTCCACTTTGATCATAGTAAAATATTTGATTCAAAACAGTTTTCCTCTTTACATTTTTCCATTTATCATAATTTTGAAACTTTTCTACATATTGTAATTTATGTTCATTTTCTGTTACTTTCTTATGTTTGAGAAGTATCATAATGTGGACATAATAGAGATGCAATATTTTATGTTGATCATCATTACATCTGATATTAGCTGTTAGTCGTAACGCTACAAGAAGTTTCTGTGATGTAAAATTTAATAATTTCTTTTTATTGCAGACAAGATTGGAAAGGATTTCTGACGGATGCATGGAATTCATCAATCCACAATTGATTGAATGCTTAGTATGTAACATGACGTATATGTTGCATCGGCCGTTTAATATGTGTCGAGCTATTCGTCATCTTCGATCTAAACATCCTGATTTAATGCCTGAATTTGCTTCTACTTCGGACTCGGTAGATTCGTTTGTTTTAAAAGATGTTACTAAAATTTGCTTCAGTATAACTTCATCCATCGTCCTCAATCAAGGAATGAATAATACAGTTGCTAAAATAAGTGCATCAGTAGCTTAAAATCACTAACAAGTAATAGCAGTAAATAATGCTGCCTAGTCAGAAGCTTAGTTCATATAAACGGCACCACCAATATCAGTAGTTCTTCCTATATTTTTATTTAAATGATAAATCTCCACTAATTGCCAATTATATTACGACTGCATGCATTTTTTGAACACCAAATTTAATCAGATTTATGAATGAAGTTCTTATTTGAAGGCATCACGTTTCCAGGGTAATAATTTGCAACAAAAGCGATTGCTGCGAGGCCAAGGCTAGTCGAATTTGATTTTTAGTGTCAGTTGAAGCATTTGAAAAAAATTTGTAGTTAAGATGCCATCACATGAAAAAAGGATTGAGTTGTTTGTGTCAACTGAATTGTCATCTAATTCAGTATGTGTAAATACTCATATTTCTTTCTATTTAAGTTCTTTTTTTATTGTAGAACATTCTGAAGGTATCATCACTGATCCAGCCACAATTGCAACACTTAAAGCGCAATATGGTGTCGACTTCAAAAAAGTTTGTTAATCAATTTCAGCTTTATTTTATATGATCAAAATTTGAAATAATACTATAGTTAAAGCCAAAATTTATTGTCTTTTATCATCAAATTCTTTCTGTTTTTAGGTGCAGGCTTTGAAAGGTGCAAATGGTGAACCAGTTTATGTACTGCTGGATGAAGGCGATGAGATAGATCCGGAGACTGCTAATCAACTCGCTGCTTCTGTTGCAGCTGGAGATTTTGATCAGGCTAAACCAGAAATACGGCATGTAAAATCTACGACTAATGCTGCTACTGGAACTACTAGTACTGTCGATACTTATGATAAAAATGCTTCATCTAGATCTACTTCGGAAGTGAGTTCTTCATTTAAAGTTCTCTGACAAAATGAGCTATACTTATTATATTTCCTCAGCTATATTTACATGATATTACTATTTTACATTAGTATTTATATATTTTCTCATCTATTTACACTCGGTTTTAATTTGACAATTGATGAGCCTATATTTTATATTTCATTGCACGATGATGCGCGTACATTTTAAGATTTTAAAGTGCCTGTAGAATTATCCATAATAAATATGTTGGATATTCAATAAAGGAAGCATAAGCATATTTGACGAACAAAACTATGACGATATAGCATAATTTTTTTTCCGATGTTATGTAAATGTTTTGCATTTCATTTCGATATTTAATTAAATTAAATACATAGATTCATGCACCGCTTTTGCTGAATTTGATTAAATGATGAGAAATTTTTTTGTGATAATTGAAATTGTATTACTGCTTTCCTTTTGCAGAAAATTGCACGAGACCAACAATCAAAACAACAAGTCAAATCCGGTTCAGCAAAAAATGCTGGAAGTTCAAATTTTGAAACTAGTAATTTTCAAGTTTATTTTTTCCTCTCCAGTCATAGAATATCTAGACGAGGAAATTAGAAAGTTGCAAATGCAGCCTAGCCTATTTAGATCTTCATTCTCCAAATCCTTGAAAAAATTTGTTTTCAATGTTAAATACAATACATCAGGCTTGCCGTAGACAGAGAACAATCTATTCTATTTATGATGCAAGAAATTTTAGCTTGCTTTTCGACCTAGTCATCTGCAAGATCATAAATTTTGAGTTGTTTGACAAATATTTCGTTATATTTTGCATTTATAGATGCAAAATTGAATGTTCATTAATCATATTCATGAATGAAATATAAAGCAGCTTTCTAAAAAATTATTGATGCCGTACATGACGAAGTATTAATTTTTTTATCAATAACTGTTTGATTTTAAGGGCTCGTAAAGAAGAAATTAGATGAAGCGACGGAACAGTTTATTATTGCTTCGGATTGAAGATTACTGTGAATGTAGAACTTTTTTTTACCTGCTTTGTGATAGATATATGCTATAGGGACAATGTTTGTCGTATCTGTTTTGGTGAATTATGATTGAGCGAGAATGTTTATTGTTAAGATAAGGATTTCATTTTTATTTTTCCGAAATTTGAAAAACTCGCTGTCCTTTTTTCTTTTTCTTTATTTCTTTGTTTCTTTTTTTTTTTTTTTGCTTACACTGAAATGGCCGAAGTATGAAAGTTCTTATTTTTTTATTAAGATGAACTGCATCTTTTTCGTTTACAGATAGTCTTATGTACATTGTGGGAACTTATAGAACTATGATTTCGATTTTATATTTGCGAAAAAATATATGAAAAAATTTTATATTGATAAAAGAACTCAATGAGTTATTATTTCGATTTTATTCTTTTATATTTTATTGAATTATATTTCCAAATTTTTGTTAGGAAAAATCCTTCGTAATTATTTCTTCGATAATGAAGCTGATAATGATCTTAAAAACTATCACTGATTATTGATAGAATATATTCGATTAAATTTGATAATGAATGCAAAGTAAATGCTAAATGATATTTCTCCAGAAATTTAATACCATCATGTTCTCTTTTTTCTTGATGGTATGAAATTTTTTAATGGAGGACAGTGAAATATTTCTTATTTCCAATCTGTGAGTTTTTCTTTTCGGTCTTTTCTTTTTTCTCGGTAAAAACATTGAGATGTTTGTCATGATTTATATATATATATATATATATATATATATATATATATATATATATATATATATATATATATAATATGTGATTTTTGGAATTGATAATTTCGCAGACTATCATTTTTTATTAAACTTACAGTTTATCTCAGATTTATTCAATTTATTGAATAGATATCATAATCTGTTATAGACAGTCTCGAATGAATATTGTAATTTGAGTTCATAAATTTTCAATTTTTGTATGATCGACATTTGTCAGTCAACGATTCCTTTGTAATAATTGTTTTGTGATGATTACACATATAGCATAAAGGTTATCCATCATAAGAAATAATGTATCAATCATTTCGTCATCATAACTGAGGCCAGTATTTTTTTCGTTTTCAAGGGAAAGCGAAAAAAATAGAAGTGAGCCAATATTAGTAATTAGTTGTAAGGTCCTTTGAAAAATAAGCAGGACGATTTGAAAGATTAGTCAGATGATGTAAATTATTCATCTAACCGGGAATTTAAACTACTGAACATCTAAAAGAGCATGTTAAGCAAAAAACAAAAAAAATAGGGAAAAGTGTATATGAATTTCCCTTTCTTACATGTGACATACCTTTAATTAAATGATGTTTGACCTTTTGCTTAAGAAATAATTCCGCAAAGGAGAAAAACAAAAAAATTGGAAGGAGGAAGTGGACTAGATTTTACGCTAAAATTGGTCTTCACTGACTAAAATTGACAAAATTGACTGAAATTAAAAACTATATTTATTTGAAAAAGAAGTAAAGGAAAAATGATGGAATTCTTCTCTTGCGTTTGGAATTACGTAAATCACATAAAATATTAATGAATAAGTAAAGGTTGTAATTTTAATTTTTGCGAAAATGAAAAAACCTATAGTTTGAGCAAAAAGAAATGCAAATTAAAATAAAAAAGGGAATTTAAGAAATGGCTTGAGAATGCCATCCAATCATTTCGATAATTGATTAAAGAGAATCAAGTGTAATATTTCGTTTTTTTTTTCCTTTCCACTGCTAAATTGATTATAACAGAATTGATTCGTAAATTAATTAATGACATTAATCATCAATTAATTTTATCTAATGGAAATAAAAATATCAAGATTAGCATTATTTGATTTATTTTTCAAACTTTATTGGGGGGAAATATTCACAATTTCTTCATAATTTTAAAATTAGGAAAAAAAAATTTCATCTCAGGAGAACTGAAAAAAAGAAAAAGTATAAAATTGTAGTTCTTGCCTTAGTTTTTTAGTTATATATTTGCAATTAGCGCAAAAGCAATTAGAAGAAAAGAATTTGAGTTTTTTACTTCCTGTTCCGCTTTTTTTTTTTTTTTTTTTAATTTCGAAAATATAATTTTAAAAGGTTTTTTTCTTTTTGTTCTCGGCGATGATATAATAGAATAAATTTTAATTCCACTTTTTTTCTTTTTTTTTTTTTTTTGGATTTAAATCAATAGGGGATTATAGGAACGAACAGAAAATAGTAAAAGGACAAAATACAATATAATTACTACTATTGGTAATAATGGTGTTGATGATACTGATAATGATGATAATCATGATAGTGATGGATGCATTTAATGAATTATTACAAATGATAATTAGACAATATAAAATGATTCCATTCATTCCCTAAAAACATTTCCAATTAATACTTGTTTCATGTATGATTAAAATATTGATAATAACAAGTTTTGATGAATTACATATGATTATTGTATCAAATATAAATATTCGCATGAATATTTGGCAATAATTTAATAATAATTAATTAAGTCAAATCCTTTTTAAACAATATATGAGAATTTTATATCCTCTTTCTATTGTACATCTAGATATGTCTTTGTTGCACACAACTTATAACCAATAATAAATTCTTTTATCATCATCAAACTTTCACAAATCATTAATACAATTTGCTTTCTTATTTATCATTTCAATATATCATTAACAATTATTATTGTCATAATTTGTTATCATCATTATTATTATTCATTATTATTATTATTATTTCACAAAAATTCGTTTGTATATTTTGCTTCCCTATTTATCATTCCATTATCAATCATTGAATATTAATTTTAGTTGTCATCATTTAGTATTATCATCATTATCAATATTATCAGCATCATCATCATCATCATCATCATCATCATCATCATCATCATCATCATCATCATCATTATTGTTATTATTATCATCGTCTTTCGTAATGTTATTTATAGCAATTTACCCGGGTGGACCAATTTTTGTGGTTATATTTGAAGAAGAGAATGTGATTAGGTGGCAAATGATAGGGATAGTGTAGTTTGTTATCAAAATTTTGCAATAATATAATTTGTTAAGGACAGGAAAGGTGAGGAGGGGGAAGAAAATGATTTTCTGATCAATTGAGAGTCCCCACCCATATACCCATCACCCATTTATCATATCGACCGACCCATTATCATCCGATCATTTTGTTGGTTGTGTTAAATTGTAGTGGTGCTCTAAAAATTCAAATATAAACATTTTTAACCGCGCCTACCTACCTATCCTACAATTAATCTTATTTAATGTGTCAACTTCAATTCATACTTCTCCTCTTTCCAATTACCTCAACTTATCTACTCTTAACCGGATTATTAGTACTACAAAATATTCATTCGAATATTGCTAATGTACAACAAGATCGAGCTGAAATTAATGTTCGTGTTTCGGGTGCATGTGGTCCAGGTAAAAAAAAAAAAAAAAAAATTTGAATTTTTTTTTTTTTTTTTGCATTTTAAAATTGTTTTAATTTTTCCACTTTTTTTTTTCTTCTTTTTCTTTAAGAGAATTATTAAATTATTAACATATTAAATGATTAAAATTGGTAATAATATAATTATAACAATAATAACAACAACAACAACAAAAAAAAAAGGTACAATATTTATTGATTTAATAAATTCAAACAATTTTTAAAATATCAAATAAGTTACAATAGTTGAAAAAAAAAATTCTTTTTTTTTTTATTGTAAATTGTAAAATTAGTCATCGATGAAGTTTAATTTTAACACCAAAAATTTTGATTCGATAAATTGTAGCGAAAATTTTTTTTTTTGTTTTTTTTTTTTGTTTTTTTACTTTATTCCTCTTTCATCATATCCTGATCATTCTTATCCATATCAATTCATGCCAAATTCATTCTTATCTATTTCAATCTTTATCAAAATTATTCGTACTCGTATCAACCTTTATCAGACTTATTTTTAACTTTGATAACTTACATCAGATGTATTATCTTCCATATCAACTTACATTGAATTCATTCTTATCTGTGTCAACCTGTAAATTTTTGGCATTCATCATTACATATGTCAATTATGTCACATTCCTTACCGTTAATTTGAAATATTACTTATTTTTTGTATATCTATGACATGTCATGCAACTTTACAATTGCTAAAAAATTACAAAAATTATTTTAAAAAGTTTAAAACACACCAAATCCCAAATTTGACAATTAATTATTCAAATAAGCACTTAAAATGCACTAACATTTTTAGAAAATAGTGTAAATAGTAACGTAAAATTGTAAAAAAAAAAAAAAAAAAAAAAAAACGATGAAACGAGAGAGTTTTGATTTTTTCTTATTACCTTTGTATTTAATTCTTTTCATGTTTTTTTTTTTTTTTTTTTTTTTGGATAAATTAATCAATAATTGGAAAAAATAAATGAATTAAATATCATTGTATAAATTTACTACTTAATTCATTTTTTGATTTATTTTTTAGCAGTTATGTTATTTGCAAGCAAATTTTTGCATAATATAATTGAGAAATTAGAAACATATAAAAAAGGAGAGAGTAATTTTCGAAATTTATACTTATAATAACACATGTAAATAATTCAAAAATTTTCAAATATGATTTCCATCAGATTTTTGATTTATAATCAAAAAAAAAATAAAGATTACTGAAAATGGGAAAGATGCCAAATTTCTTTTTTTTTTCATTCGCTAAATATTTTGGATGTTACTTCTCGAATAAATAATTACTTTCTCGTATTATCCTCTTTGATCATTTATTTTCGAAAATATGCATATTTATGAGAAATATAAAAAAAGCTAAGAGAAAGAAAAATTTAACATACAAATACTATTATTATAAAACAACAACTAATTTGCGAAAAAAAAAGCAAAAAATTTTTAAATATAGCTGCGACTTTTTTTTTTTTTTTTTTTTGCAGTGTAGTTGGAATGATGGCATTTAATTTATTATTATTTTCAAATATCTTTCTGCTTTATCATACGATTTTTTTTTCTTTTTGAAATCAAAACAAGTTTAAAAAACCGACGAAAAAACAAAAATGTTTCAAAAAACAGGAATTGAATGAAAGTTTGAAATAGTCATACCCTCCCTGCTGAAACATTCCATTGCTGTATCATTTTAGTTGCAATTTTTTTATGAAAATAAAAAAAAAACTGGGAATAACAATTTACGTTTAGTAAATGAAAAATTTCTTCAATACAAGAATTACTTTTAATAAATAAAGAAAATTTTGACTTTGTACTATTTATAATGAATACAAATATTCTCGAATTTCGAATTGTTTTATTTTAAGATATATTTTAATTTCATATTTAAATATAATTAACTAAGTTTAATAGTATTAGGCAAATTATATTATCTCATTTTAATTTGAATATTCTTTAATTGCAACAATTCGCATTATTTATCGTTTTTGTTGAACCATTATGAAATGAAAATAATAAATTTTTTAAAAGATCTTATTCACATATCTTTCAAAAATTTTATTCACTATTTTTTCATGTCAACTTTTTATTTATTCCTATTAGCCTAGTTTAAATATTATTATTTTTAGCTCAGGCCATATTTTTTTTGCAAAATCAGCATGGCCTAGTTTTTAATTTTTAATATCCATTTCTCTGACAATCTTTCGTTTTTTTTTCTTCTTTTTTTTGTAAAATTGAAAATGTAAATTTCTATTTTTTTGCAAAAACTTTTTTCTAATTTTGGTCCTTTCATAGTAATACTTTCATATTTCTACTTCATTATTTTATATTAATACAATATAGGATGAAAAAATTCCTAGTTTTGCTCATCGTTTTTCCATTAAAAAAAAGTTGCAGGTTGTAAATTTTCATCTTTCCAACGGATTTAATTTATTTCATTAATTAGCCGAATAATTAGGATAGTAAATAAGTAGGTCTGATTTAGATGTCAAAATTCTCCAAAAATAATTTTAAATATGAAATCAAATAAAGCAAGCCGAAATAGTACTAATTTTGATTCTACTGAGCTCTGCTAAAATTTTAATTTAATAAAATATCCATTATATATGCGTATTTTAGTCGAGCAAAAATGATGAATTATTTTCCACTTAAAATTTGGTCTCTGTAGAGAAATGAATAAATTTTGAAATTTTAATTTAAAATGTTCAATTTTATCTTTTATCCATTGTCACGTACAAAATAATTGGAATTATTTGATAATTTTTTTTTAAATAAAACAAAAAATATTCATTTTTTAGTTATATATTCTAATCCAGAACTATTGTTCCATCAAAATTTTTTCGAAAATATGTAAATTAATTTGATGGATAATTTTAATCAAAATTCTTTATGACTTCAAATAATTCAAACTAAATGTAAGAGGAAAATGAAAAATGCATAAAATTTAGTTTGGATGAATTTTTCTATTATTTTGAAGTTATAATAAATTTTCCTGAAATATAGCACATTATAATGAAATCAAAAAATAATAAATTTTTTTTTTCTGATTTTTTCATGACAATAAACGATTTTTTTTTGCTCTTTTTGATCATAATTTCAGCATATCTGACAAGGAGAAGTATTGATCCGATGAAATATCGGCCAAAAATTCGATTTAATCCGGATCAAGTCAAACTAACACCCAAAAATCCCACTATACCTGGATGCATTAAAATTAAAGCACTTGGTGTGGAAATTACACGACCGGTGAAAAATTTAATTGCGGAAATTGAAATGCGAATTGGTGGTATACCGGATCCATCTTATCCGGCATTGCCATGTTCCGAAAAAATTAACAATAAAATTAATCACTGTCCATGTGCAAAATTAGATAATACCTGGTAATTAATTTAATTCTTAATTTTCCTCTATTTTTATTTTAAAAAAAAAAAAGAATGAGATAAGAATGAATTGATAGAAGAAGAATTTGCATGTCTTCATCTGATCGACAATATTCATTTAATATTTTAATGCTTCAAAATTATATTATCATTTTTATAAAAAAGCACAAAAAAGTTCATAATATTAACTTTTGATAAATTTATATCGCAAATAAAAACAAAAATTTATGAAATGATTGATCGGATATCAAACAAAAATTATTCCATTGATTAAATAAGATGATAATAATTGAAAATAAAAATATAACATTAAAATAAAATATATGCTAATTTGAATTGATAATATTAAGCATAATGTTTTACGATATATTTCTATTAATTTAGCAGAATTTTTTATTAATCACTAATCAGCAATGATATTTGATATTTGCAGTATATTTTGCGATTTTTGCAAACAAATGCGAAATCAAACGACGCATTTTGCTGTTACACAAAGAGGAACGCTCCAAAAACCAATCGATAATGATTGTCAATGTGAGGTGTGTAAATTTTTTCAATTTCTTTTTCCTAATTTCTCAATTATTTAATTAATGATTGAAAAAGTTGGCAATATATGTATAGCTAACTTTCATCAAATTTGCATTTTAACATTTTATGCAAAGAAGAAAAAATTAATAGGAATGAGTATAATAATGAATATTTCGTAATTGAATTAATCGAATCAGATATGTTAATCAGGTATTCTAACATTTTTCAGGATATTTTCTTGATATATCCAAAATTATTAGTACTTATTTGAACTTAATTTAATCACTAATTACCAAAATTATTTGCTGTAATTTCATCCTAACCATTGAAAATGATGAGCAATTTTCTCGTATAGATGAGCAATTTTTAATATTTTTTAATGAACAAATTTTAATTATTTTGAGTTATTTCGAAAAAAAAATTTTATTTTAATAATTAAAAATTGATGAAATCAGCAATTTTAAAATAATCGTATATATGATATTGTCATTTCGAATAATTTGACATTTAAATTATATCATTCATAATTCATTTCCGGTATTAAAATGTTTAATTATTGGTAAAATTTGAACTGCTAGCATTTTAAATGTATAAAGGGGAAATTTACAAATTTTATCAGCACACAACAAAAAAAAATGGAAAAAGAATAAATTATTTATCATTTCGCTGCTTAATTTTCATTCCAATTCGTTAAAATGATTCTGCTGAAACTATATTTCATCCAATAATTAATAATATAGGTTTTAAAAATAGTCTTCTAATTGAAGGAATCATCTGAAATTCATTCATTTTAATACAAAAAAAAAAAAATCTACATTTATGAAATAATTAGAGGAATATTTTCATCCTATTAAGTATTCGATTTATGATTTATATTTAATAAATATGACAAATACATAATACGGTGATAATATTTATTTCCGTGGAGTATTGTTGTAAATAATCAAAAACATTTTTTTTCTTATTCGTGAAAATTTTTCATTAATCTTGAAAATTGAAAATCTGTAAGAAATTTTTAGCACAACGGCATGAACACTTTTTATCATATTTATCATAATTATCACAGCTTTGATAATCTAATAATTGATTTGAATGATAATAAGAAACAATAAGTTCGAATTATTACGATCTATCAAATCCTTTTTTGTTGATATTAGAGTCGGATTAATTATAAAAAGTGATTTTTAATCAAACAGCTAAGAAATTAATAATAACTTCATATAACTGCTCGGATTGTTCATTTTTGGCATGATAATAGATTTAAAAAAATAATGATAGTAAAAACTTACAGTATTAATTAAGAAGATAATTCCAGTAATGTTGAAAGATTAGAAAATATGAAACTGAAATACTCATAATGATTGATACTTCATGGAATTTTTTACTGATAAATTAAAATGATATGTTTTGATTATTGATCTAGATAAATTGATGCTAGCTCCTACATGATATAAAACAGTATGTTAAAAGATGAAAAGTGATAATTCATGATTTTTGAAAATAATCAAATTAGGTTTAAAAATTAGCTTTTTTGGTGTAATTATAAATTCTGTTGCAAAGTGAAATTAGAAAAGCACAAATTTAAAATCTTTGAATTCCTCCTTCCAATTAATGTTATAAATTTTTAAAAGTGACATTTATTTTATGCGATGGTTCTTAAGAAAGTTGCAAATTTTTAATCAGATAAAGTTAAATAGAGCTTTTTTTTTTGTAAAATAAAATATTTTAAACTGGCCAAATTTTTAGCTAAAATTGTTGCAAATTTTAGCAAATTTAAAAAATTTGCTGAAAATTTTTCTGAATAAATTTTACAAGCCATACTTTAGGAGATATAGCTGTTAATTTGAATTAATCATATGAATTGCTAAAAACAGTCATATTTTTTACCATATTACCGATTTACATTGCTTAATTCTTGTGATTTTATGCCTAGTTTTATAATTAATTAATTTTTTAATTTTGAAAAAAGTCGTATCAAAAGTTTTAAGTTTAAGCTAAAATTCTTAACTATAGAATAAGCTTACTGCTTATTATTTTAGGCACTCTGATTTTTATAATTTATTTTTTATGCCAATTTTACTTCGTTACTATACATCAGCAGACAAAAATGATTACGCAATTACGGATAACTGTTAAATCATTTCTTTAATTCGGTTTAATATTTTTAAAATATAAGATTTAGCAAATTTTGCAATTATTTAGTATATGTCACCTTTTCAATGAACATATTTGTGCAAATAATAATAATTTACCGAATTTATTTGCGTTCATTTAATCCTCTTCGACTCAATTTCCTCCAGAATTTCCTGCATGTATAGTGTAATTAAAAATAAATTATCCAATTTACTATATTAACTTATTTTTTTTCTAATAAAATACAAGAACGATCGATTTCACAATTATCAATACATCAGTCTAATGCTAATAATCAATTCTTAATAAATCTATTTTCCTCTTAAAATAATGATCATATTTGAGATGTAGATATGATATCAAAAAAATAAAATACAATTTCAAATAGATGAAAATTTAGAATTTTATCTTCAATATTTTTATAATCCCATTAGCTGTCAAGAAATTCTATATTCATTTACCGTATTCAAATTATTCCCCTACAGTATGTACCCTCAAATTCTTTCCCATACAGCCATACAGTATGCATTCGATAATGTTTGCTACCTGAGGAAACATTATTAATTTATAAGAAGTGCCGTAAATTCTAAAGATCTAATTATTAACATATTTTAGAGATTATCAATTAATAACATTTATCATTGTTGCACAAAATAATTGATAATATTACTTTCCTATTAAATAATGCCTAATTTTTTTGCGACAAAAAAAAAAAAAAAAAAAAACGTATTTTGATTTGCTAAATATATTATAAAATTTTTTGAGCGATGTCATCGAGCAAATTATTTCTTAATATTTAATCATTTATTTTATATTATTTTTTTTTAACATATAAACTAGTATATTCAAGTATCTCTTTCATGTAATTGCGAAAAAATTTGGTCGAATTTCATTGACCGGATTAAAATTGAAATCGGGCTGCAAACTTAGCAAAAAAACGATGTCGACTGCTAATTTTTTTTCATTTTTCGAATTTAACTTCATTTTTCTTAACATTCATCGAAAATAAATAATAAATTATTATAAATTAATAGCAGTAGATTAAAACTTTTGACAAAAAAAAAAACCTTTACTTATTGAAAAATGGCTCTTTAAATAGCGGAGAAAAAAAAAGAAATTTATCAATTAATGCAAATGAAATCGCATTAATTGATAAATTTTTATCAATTAATAATTTTATCATAATACAGGCAAAATTTTTCGTGAAATTTGCTAAAAATTTTTAAATTTAATGCAATTTCTAATATGAACAAAAAGAAGCCATTTTTTATTTTTATTCTTTGCTGAGTAGATAAATAACTACCCAAATGAGTAATCGAGTAAGAATTAATTTTTAGAATTCCATGGTTGTAGTTGCAAAAAGTTTGGCATATTCCTAAAATATTTTAACTCCCATTTTTCTGTTTCATTTTCGTTCTTCAAACTATAGATTTAAATCGTTGATTGATTTTAAAAGTTCCAAAATTTTTTTTTCCTCTAATTTTGTTTGATAACTAACATTTTAGACAATGAAACCAGGTTTTTATGATATTGAAACAGAAATGTGTACACCTGAAATGGATGATGTAAAGCAATATATACCACCAGAAATTGAGAAAAATATCATCGAAAAACGACCGGTATCGAATTTTTATTTTCAATTTTAAAATTGGATAAAACTACAAGAAAAAATGCGATGCTTTCTGCGAACTTTTTTATTTTCATTCTATAATTATGAATATATTATTTTCATTGACAGTGTTAAAATAATTCAATCGAAGAAGCATAATTATACTATAAAATTATATTATATAAATGATAATTATATTATAAAAGTAGATAAATTATCTCAAACGAATTATGCAAATTAAAAGGTCATAAATTACTGACCTTTTTTTTTCAAATTATATTTGTTATTGTTAAAAAAACCTATATTTTGTGAAAAAATTTTAGAATTTAAGCACATTAACATATTTCAAAAATTTATTGACTTGTATAATTAACAGTATAATTTAATTTGTATGAATTTTTATTATTATATATCATAAAAGCTCTATTATTATCACTTTTATTATTATCATTCGTTAGAAATGATAATATGAATAAAAATGCGAAAATGTTACAAAAAAATGGGATTATTTGATGTTTACAGTTGGCCAACAAACATATGCAAAAAAGAAAAACAAACCCGTTGGACAAAAGTAGACAAGAAAAAGAGAAACTGATTTGTAAAATGTAATTAGACAATGTAAAAAAAGATAAGGAAATAGAAATTAAAATTATTTTTGAAGGTTAAGTACCTGAAGATCAATTATTTCCATTTTGATCTAAAAATAAATGAATAAAAATGAAATACCCCTTAAATCATTACTTATTTTATTTATTTAACTTCAATCTAAGTTTTAGATTTCCATGTTTATAACTGTTTATTTAATGGATCTCGAACAGAATAGCAAAGAATCATATATTTCTGAATTCGGGAAAGCATTACTACGACGACGTATGGCACAAAATACAATTGCATGCTTTTTGATGGGAATTGATGTGAAACTTGCATAAATATTTTCATTTTGATTTAAAATTTTTTCTCCTTTTAAAGTATATGTTTCATTTTCTTCCCTTACTTTTTTTTTTTTTCTTCTTAGTTTCTATGAAAAAAATATGTATGACATTAATTGTTTCGTTGTTAGTTTCGTTATTTGCTTATTATCGTACTTTTTTTATTGTATTTTTTCACCGTATTTTGTTTTACATATTTTTTATTTTTGAATAATGAAATTTTACAATTATTATTACTCATTGTATAACACGTTTTTCGTATAGAGCATTTGATTGTAAAAAAAATGAGAAAAAAAAAATTATCACTCTGATCAATAATGTTATACAGTTTTGAATGAAAAATATTTGAATAAAATGTTTGATGTTTGTATTCCAAATGCAATTTAATTTCGAAGGAGAATTTTTTTTCTTACTTTTATATTAATTATTTTTGCAATTAATTTATCTTCACTTGAATTGATCAACACTTATTTATCTTCTTGACTAGATAGCTCACTAGAATGGTTCTTCTCTGATTGATTATCCATTATTAGCAAATGATATTTACTGTTGAAACATATTTGAATACTTTCAGGAAAGTATATCTTAACAATATTTTTAATTATCATCTTAATTAATCGAATCGCAAGAAAGATTTCATCAAAAATCTAAAAATTATTGGTTATTTTACACAGGAATAAAACAAGAAAAAATTTATATTGTAATATAATAAGAGAAAAATATAGCATAAATATAATTTAATCTGATAATGGATTATATAAATTGTCATTTTTAAAAATAAAATTGATAAGTAAATAAATAAAATAATTAATCAATTCAGAATATTTTTTCAAAATTTCGCTCCAAATTTAAATTATTGTTATATATTCCTTATTAGCAATTATTTTCAATTTATATACATTAAAGTTGAAACTAATATGCATTTCTACATTTTCAATGCAATAATATTAATAATTAATAATAATAATAATAAATGAATAAACAAACAAATAAATAAATAAATAATAGCAATATATTATTTGCAATAATAAATAATATTTTGATAGAGTGAAAAATTTGATTTTATATGAGCATTCCTCTATAGTTACTGAAACAATAGTAATAACAGTGATAATAATTAATAATAATGACAACAACAACAATAAGAATAAATAAGATTGATAATATTGTGATAGTAGTGAAATATTAAGTTTGCTTTAGTTTTATCAAAAAATTTTCATCAAATTAAACATTTGATTTTGATCAGATTATTGAAAACTTAACTGCTACATTCAACTGTAATTTATAGATGAAACTGCCCTATCCATTTAATCTGCGTATTTTCCATTTATTTGAATAATTTACGGATTTTTATAATTCGTCTCATTTTCGTTTCAATTTTCATGATAATAGGTAACTTGTTTTCAAATTCAATTCAATTATTGGAGTAGTTCAAAAACTGTTATCGAAATTAAATGATAACAAATTATTGAAATCTTGATATTCTTAATATAAATATATCATAACTAGTCCTAAGAGTCGTTATCGATAACGCTTGAGTGAAATACATACTTTAATCAACATGTTATTTATCAAATCGCCAATTCTGTTGTCAAAAATGGCGTACATGGAGCACACATTCAATGTCTACGTGTTATTCAAGCAAGCGACAGGTCATACTCATTGAAGGTTTGAGAATAGAATGAAAACATTTCGTCCCACAATTCTCCTAATCATTCGCTATTATCGAATATAACAGCTTTATTACGACTTTGACTATCCTGAGGGAAATTTCATAGGGAATCAATTACTAGATTGTTCGATTGATCTTTCGTCTTTTATTAAATTTTTATTAAAATCAAGTGATTAATTTGCAAATCAGAATCGTTTCGGCTGTCATAATAAGCTTCGTCCAAGTGATATCATCCAAGTCCAAGTAATGGCTAGGCTATTTATAAGCATAAAGATGAGTGTTTAATCACAATATGGCAACATAGTTTATCTTCGATATAATGTAGTTTTCACTTAAAGATATTCCTAACTAATTGATACGTCTGATTTTCGCAGTTCATTAATCCATTTAAGTATATGTATAAAAATTTACGATAATGAAGTAATAATTTCATTAAATATTGAGTCTTTCCATGCAATTAATTATTTGCATCAGCTAATTCATGCAAAAGCTACAGTACAAATTTTGTATGATATATACTGTACCACAGGGAACTTCTCGTCATTTTAAAAATTTAACGAAAATTTAACAAATAATTTACAACTTCTTGTTATCATTTAATTTTTGCAAAGTAAATAAAAAAAAAAAAAGATGTTTAAATAATTTTTGATATACTGTTATAAGTATATCGATTGTGGTAAAATAATTGTGGTTATTAGACGAGTAATTATACCATAATTCAACAACTTGTTTAGCCTCGAAATCATAACATACCCGTAAAAAGCAATACCTTTTTATAGTACAACAATTATGGATTATTAAACCTGTAATCATTATCATAATTCAATAATTTATCTGACCTCAAACCAAAATATATCCATCAAAGTATTGGCTATGAACAAAAATTAATAAATTTCAACAAAATGATAACTGCCATAAATGAATTTTAAGGAATTCACAAAAATATAAATCAGAAATAAAAGTCTTATGCTCATTCGAATATAAATATAAAGCAAAATAATTAACCTAAGCTAGGTTCAAAAATAAAAATACATTAGGCAATCCGAAAAACATTTCAGTCCTAGAAATTCTGAAAAAGATTTCTGCAACGAAAATTTTCTTTTTTTTTCTTCTATAAGAAATTTTTAAAATTTATGATGCCAATACAATCACTAAATACGACAAAAATTCAATATATTTCAAAATAAAACTAAAAAAAAATAAATTATGCAATATTTGTGAAAAAGAATTTTTAAATCGAAAATAGAAAATTTTATTTAAATATGGATAAATATATATGTTTGCTATATACAGATTACACCTTAACTAGAATTGTATATACGACTGCAATTTTAGTTAAGCTGTAATCATATATAGCATTATATTATGTGTTTTTTTGTAATCCAATCTTTATTGTCAAATTACGGTATGATCAACAAATAATCCTTCAAATCTTCTTCAGTAAATTTTAGCACTAATAAACATCATCAATTATATTGATCATATTAAATGTAAATATTTAGTATTTGGATTTGAATTCTGAATTAATTTAGGAAGCATGCAATCACTGCATATTTGTTCAAACTAGAATGCGATGAATACGCATGAAATGACATATTTTATTCCTATTGTATTTGTTTGAATTATAATTAATCAAATGTGATTAATACTTAACAATGATGAGATAAATGAAAGAATTTGTAAAATTACTTTTAGCAATTTTGGCAGGAATGTGTGCTTGCACTCGAAATTTCGCATCTTTTAACAAGCAGATCATGATAATAAGTGTATAATGAATTTATTCTATCAACTTGCTATCTTTGCAGAAATCAAAATACTTAAAAAGTAACGAATTTGCCTTTGAATATTCATAAAAGCACTGATCAAAAAGCTCAATTATTTTCTAACTTTGTTGAGATTTATTAGAACGGTAGAAAATTTTTAGTTAACAAAGTGAAAATTCTATTAGTTAGTTTTGAACAAAAAATTGAAAAACTAAACCCAAGTTTTTTTTTTTTTCATACCATACATGGATAATTCTGTGACTTATAATTAGGAGTATTTCATGTGTTATATTGGCTTACTCAATAATTTATGAATTTTTTGTATATTTTTTCTAATTTTAAATCTCTGTTTGTTCGAACTTTGTGATATGAAATATTAGAGAATGATAAGCACAATGAATAACAACATATCAGTATGTTTAATTTTCATCTGCTATTTTGCATGTAATCGTTTATTTTTAATTTTCTTAATTATTTCCTCTTTGTTTTTAATTTTTTCATGGAAAAAGAATTAGTGAATTTCAATTATTTCAATTCCATATTTTTGGTTTTGATAACTGTGCGAGTAAGAAAAAAATATAGTAGAAAATATATCTTTCATTTCTTTCTTTTTTTTTTTTTTTTATTTCTCAACATTACAAATCAAACAATAGAAATGAAAAAACCTGATTTTTGACAATTTTTTTTCTTCTTTTTTTTCAATTCTTTCCTTTTTTTTATCGTTACTTCAATTTTTTATTTTAAAATATTAATGATAAAAGGAAAAAGAAAGTAAATGCCAAATGTCAAATTTTAGGTAAGAAAAAAGTCAAACTTTTAATTTGGCTTGAAAATTAGCAAAATAAATGAATGTTAAAAAACCTTCTTAGTATTGATTTTTTTTTTTTGTTGACATAGATTATGATGTATGAAAAAATTTATTTTTTTCTCAATCATAGAATGATTTTTCAAACTTAATTATTTTTACAATTAGAAATAAGATTTTAGACTTTAATACTTTAATTTTTTTAATTTTCCAAATTTTTTAATTTTCAAATTCTAACTTAGTTAAAATTTGAAAATTAAAAAATTTCTTTTGATTTTCTCATCAAACAAATTTAAATTTTTTTTTTTTTTTTTAAATCGTTTAATCATTCATTTCTCAACCATAGTTTTTCTCAATCTCTTATGTTGATTGTTATTCTTTTCTTTCAATTTTTTGATTATTTTTAATTTTAAATCAACTGAGACTTGCTTTTCTCTTCGCATTGTTCTTCTTTGTTCGTCAATTTCATCTGCCCTGTTAAATCTAATCACTTATGTTAATTATCATTGTTTCGACTATCATTATTCGAGCAAATTCCCAAGTATAATATGCAATTGAATACTTGTTTTAAAGTTCGTAACACATCGATACTAATTTTCCAGATTCAATCCATTCCTTTCACTTCTTTTGTTTACTGAAAGTTGCTCAATCTTCTTCATTAATTAACATTTGCGCAAATAATTAATGAATTGAAAAAGCAAAGATGTTCTTACATTTCATTTCACTAATCGATACCATTGAACTAATTTACTTTTAAAAAAATTGAAAGTTTTTGCATAATTCAATATAAAAATATTTTAAAAAAACAATATGGAAATATTTTTATTATGTAGAACGTTATTTTATTAGAATAATGAATAAGATAAATTTATGATTTCAAAATTACATGTTATAATGATATGAAAGAGTTATAACAGTTAAACGGTATCAAAATATTCATAGTATTTTTTAGAAATCTCAGTCTAAAGCATATTTTTTAAGTTTAAATCTGATAATTTCGAAAGCATTTTTGCCAGAATACCTGTAATCTTATAAATCATTAGGAGCTAAATTTTAGAATGAGTAAAAAATCAGTTGCTCAAGAATAATGATAATTTAAGCGTGATAGGAAAAGATATTGTGATTATTTTTTGAAAAATTATTAATTTTCTTGAAAATAAATAGCTGTTTGAAATTTAAAAATGGAAATTATAATAAGGGATCTTAGTTGAAATCAAAACCTGTTATAAAGATCTGCAAGTCGGGAAAAAGTAATGATATTGTGAAACTAAAAATAATGATAACAATTGACAAGAAATAATCATTTCAAATTTGTACGACAATGAAAAATTGAACGAATAGTTATTTCAATAATTTCATGTAATTTATTTTTTTGATGAAATATGCATAATGCAAGAAATCTGCCGAATAATACATGAGAAATTTTGCAGAGTACTTATAAAATTTATTTGCATTATATTAAAAAGTTAATTAGAAATCTTTGGAATTTCAAATATAATTTTAAATTTATTTCAATCGAATCTGATAAATTTTTCAAAACATATTTTTTTTCAAATAATAATCAGCACATGACTTGTATATATTTACAAATGTACTATTGGTTGAATTTTTATTTACTGTTGGCTAAAACAAATTATGTTCATTAATAATGAATTAATTAATTAATTGGTCAATAAAAATATTAAGATATATTGATCGAATTTTTGTACTAAAGTGATCATAGGCGAAAATGATGCAGAAGAAATTGAAAAATTGCATTCATTGAATCAACTTTTTACGTTCTCGTTGGAGAAAATTTCGTAACATTAAATGGATTATTTCTTGTCTGTTTTTTTTTTTCGAATAAATACTGTATTATTAAAAGTATACTGTATGAATGTTGCAGAATACTGCCTTGAAAGGATACTGTATTAATATTGACAGTTACTGGAATCATGCCTTCATATTGTAATTCGTAAATCGAAAAAAACATTATTACTTTTTTTCGATTTCATAAGAATTTTGTTCAAATTAAAATTTGAATTGAAATTTCAGTCAAAATTGAAAAGAATAGCTATGATGATGCATTCATAGATTGAAACAAACTTTACCTCTTTTTTTCGATTTTATAGAAATTTTGTTCAAAATTCAAACAAAACGATTATCGTAATGCTCGTAAATTAATATAAATATTGTTGGTTTTTTTTCTTCGGAATTTTATTGTAATTTAAACTCAAATTATAGCCAAAATTCAAACAAAGAGATTATTTTATAAGGTTAATCTAAAATAAATAAATAGTGTTAATTTTTGTTTACTAGTTTTTAAATCTATACGCAAAATCGACCAAAATATGCGATATTGTTATCTTTAAATCATTTGTTATGCATTTGAAATATAAAAAGAGGAATAAATTTAAGAAGAAGTTTCAAATATTAATCGTTGATCAAAATTTTATTTAAAAATATCATTAAATTAGCATACTTTTATCTTTAAAAAAAAAAGTTATAACAGAGAATTTTGTTAGTTTTCAAACAGTTTCGTCCAGTAATTTGATTTCAAAACCAAAGCGCAATAACCTTTTTTTTTTTTTTCATTTAGATTACACCAAGAATTAATTTCCAAACATCAATCATACAATTCACTAATTGAATCATGACATCAATCAATTGATTTCGATAGCTATGGATCATAGTTCGCTTTCAAATACCAGAATTTCTATTTAAATACGATTTTAATTTACGAATAAAAGAAAGAATACAATGTTGACAGTCATTCTTTCCTTTCACTTCTACATTTAGTCTATCAGAACAATTACTATGTTTGATATGACAATGAACAAAAATTAATCGGACGATTTTATAAAGGTAAGATTTAAATTAGCAAATAAATGAATAAAAAGAATTTGGAAAATTGATTAGATAAAAATAAACATATTTCTTTTTTTTTGTTATTAAATGCTTATGATTATGTAAAAAATAATAGAAAAGGTGAAATTTAAATAAGCAAATAAATAAATTTTATTATATTATCTCTTTGAATTTAAATGTATTTGAAGATTACAAAAAAAAAACGAAAAAGTTTCAAAGTTCTAAAATTTAAAAAAAAAAAGACAACCTTAAAATGAAGCTTTACAGTGAAATCTTATTTATCTGATCCATTTTTAATTATACATGTAAAAATTGAATTTTGTTCAACAACAGAGAAATATTAAATTGCAATTCCCATCAATTATCAGAAATTTATAGTTATTCCATATTGGAAAAAATTTTTTAAATACAAAAATTCAGCCAAGAATTGTTTCATTCACCCAATATAAATGATGATTTGTTCCAGCTTATTAAATTATTAAGGAATTTAAAAAAGTTGCAAATTAAAAATTTTTTACATCATGATTTATTCTTTGATCGAAACAGAATACACTTTAACTGGAACTAAAATAAAATAAAAAATGCATAGAAAATTAGGTAATTTAATTAATTTAATTATGTAATTAAATTAACTAAATAATGGACGACATACAGATTTTAATTCTCATTACTTTTTTTTTTTTCTCACGCGTAAATTTGGCATTTTTATTACGATATGTATTTTCAACACGGAAGTTTCAACGTTGATGGAAGCACAATCCCGAATTCCTTCAGTTTATAGATAAAACATTTATCAAAAAAGGAAAAATAAATAAATAAATATTTACATTATTGATTCGAATTTTTGAAAACTAGTCTGAAAGATTTTAGCAATTCACGAAATATTTCAAAAATATTAAAAAACCTGAAAATTTCAAAAACTTTACACAAATTTCTGAATTGAGATTCTAATAATTTCAAAAGGATTATAAATGGCCTAACTGTTGAAATGATCATTTTCATCAAAAAAAAAAAAAAAAGAAAAAGAAACAAATAAATAAAAACAAAAGATTTTTAGAAAAAATTCGATGTCGATATGGGATTGTTTTTCGAATTTTCAAAAAGTAGTGGTTCGATATAAAATTTTTTGATTCAAATAATCTCAAGAATGGAAATGATATGATTAAGAAAATAACCATGAAGTATTGATTGTACAGTATTCAAGTATAATTAAATCGATGAATTCATTTTTTGAAATAATCCATTGCTATCTGAATTTGATTAAATTTATCATTTAATGCAGAGATAAAAAAGATTGAACTTGGATTTGATTAATTGAATGAATTTGAATTTAATTAATCAAATATTTATATTTAACCAAAAATTTTCCTATTCTATTAAATTTAATCATTTTTTTTTTCAATGAACCATCAATATTTGAATTTGAATCATCAATATCTTTCTTTTCTTTTTTTTTTTTTGTATATATCTTTCTTGTCATTCGAAATTTCTGAAATTTAAAAAAAATTATTCTTTCTTCCTATTTTTCTCGTTTTATTTCATTTTTTATATTGGTATGAAATCTTTTTATTGATGCATCAATAAAAGTTTATTTATATGCAGAAATACATTAAATTACATCAAATTATACACGCAATTTTTTTTTTTTTTTTTGATTACTTTCACTTTCCAAAAATTTGTAAAAATTTCGTTTGAATCATAAAATTTAACTATAAAAATAAGAAAAATGAAGTGAAAGGAAAATTGCTTGAGGCATTTTAAGAAAAAAAAAAAAATGAAGAAAATGAGATTTCAAGCACAAACAAAAAACTTCACAAAAATAAGAGAAATGACAGTAAATTATTATTGAAAAGAATCGATTAGTTCTCCATTCGTACAAATCAAATCAAATCAAGAAGAAACGAAATTCCATTTTACGAAAAAGAGGAAGTAAAATGTACATCATAAAACAGAAATCAAATAATCAGAACTTATTTAAAACGATGATAGAATTTTTGAAATTTAAATCTGAAAAAAAAATTCTAAAAATAGCTTTGATAATTTAGCTTTCATTAGGATTAATTATTCTTAATGTATTACTCTAGAATATGATAATTTCATCAATTTTATTCATAAAAAATATATATGGCAAATTTGTATTTCATGAATTAAAAAGTTTTCATTTTTTTTCTCGTTTTTTTCTTACAACAAACAAAGGAATTTATCTTCCTGAAACATTGTAATTATTCAATTTACTTATTAGGTTTCAATTGAACTTCCCAAATATTGTTTTGATTTTTTTCTTTCTTTTTTTTTTTTTTTTTTTTTCGAAAAAAAAGTGAAAGGAACAACTACGTCACCAATTCAAGTGAACACCAGCAAATATGAAATGTAAGGAAATGATAACGGAACTAGAAATTAAAAAAGGAAGGCTAAAAAGTTTAACACCAAATATAAATGACTATAATCTATCATACTCATACTAGTTTTAAAAAAAAAAAAAAAATCGATAGTAATTAATATAAATTAAGTAATTTCGAAATACTGTAAAATTTAACGGAGTTTGTTACAAATGGTACAAAAAGCTTACCGATTAATATAATTAATATTTGGAATGGAATTGATTCTTAATTAAATTGATAGAATTTGATTTTTAATTAGCATATGATTAATCCTTTTCAGGTTTCAAAGTAGAGCTGATGAAAAATCACGTCTTGTCTTTCCGAAACATCGTAATTATTTATTTTACTCATTAAGTTCAAATTGCGCTTTCTCAAATGTTGTTTTGATTGCGAAGATTTCCTTTTTTTTTTTTTTTTTTTGAAAAAAAAGTGAAAGGAACAATGACATCACCAATTCAACTGAACCAGTAAGTATAAATAAGTTTTCAGAATATCAAACAAGAATTTTTAAATTTTTCATTTAGTTACTACTATCTTTCAACTGAATTTTTGACTTTGTCTTTTTTTTTTTTTTTAGTCGGAAATTAACCATGTTTAGAAATAAGTCTAAGGAAATATATTTAAAGACAAAATTTTGTAGTTCAATAAGAATTAGTATCATTGCATTTGTATTTAAATTTTAGTTTTTTATCCGCCTTTCATAAAAATTTTAAAAATTCAACGGACAAGTCACGCTTATGATTAACTTTAGAATTTCTTAGCTAAAAGTTAAAAAAAAAGTTAAGGATTCAAAAATTAAACATTTTCTAGTTAGAGTAAAACTTATTATGCTGAGTTGTCATCTTGAAATTTTAATGCATTCGAATAGTTGTTTTTGCTACGTCTTGCTTTTTGCTAATTGAAATATGAAAATTTTCTATCAAAAAATTCAAAAAGTATAAAATTCTATCATATATAAATATATTCTTAAAAATTCTAAACAATTCTGAATGAACTTTAATAGTTATTTATAAATTCTTAAATATAAATGAGGTGAAGAATTCACTCAATTTTATTTTAAATTAAAAAAATTCCTACTTTTTCCTTCTTTTTTTTTTTTTTTTTTTTCAAAAATATTTTTTCGATAATTTTTTTTTTTTTTTTTTTTTTTTTTTTTTTTTTTTGTGAAATGAAAAGGAAAAAGAGTGAAATATTTCATTTGCCATTAATAGTACTTGTAAAATTAACTTCACCTATACTTTTGTTCGTTTAATTTTTCTACATGAAAAGAAATGACAAAATGAAGTAATTTGACGGAGATTAAAAAATTGAACTTTGGTTAAAATTTTGCGATAATTTCTCAATACACATATATATGTATATATTTCCTTTCCGCCTACAAAAAAAAAAAAAAAATTTAAATCCTTTTAACATAATTTTGATGTTAAAGAAATTTATTTTTCTTCATTGCATAATTGAAAAACAATGAATTTTACATGAAAATATTCTTACAAACGTTTGTTAATCTATTATTATATATTACTATTCAACTGCTAATATATGTATAGATATTATATTATTATATTTTTTTTTGTATTATTGTATATTTTATATTATTTTTTTATATATATATTTTTATTATTTTTATATTTACTTTTTTTATATTTTTTATTTTATATTCTAAACGAGTATCTCGTTTTTTAACTTTTTCATTTTTCTTAGAACCTTCTTTTTTGTATGAAATTCGTACAATTATTTTAGAAAAAAAAACGAAAGGCAAGAAAAGACGAATTATTTTTATCTTACAAATGAATTCCTTAATGTAATTTAAAAAAAAAAAAAACCCGGTGTAATAAGGAAAATTTTTAAATCACTGAATAAAAACAAAAATTATAAAAAAGTATTTGGAAAATTTCAATTTTTAATTGTTATTTTTCATTCTGAAAAAAACAAAACTATTAAGGAAAGGAAAATTTGCGAAAAGCGAAAATTTCATCTGTACTATTTGCGATGAAAAATTCGCTTTACAAAAGTTAGACAAAAGAAAAAAAAAGTGAAAATACGTTCAAATTAAATAAATACCTTTTATAAATACGAAATAATTAATATAGTTTTATGAAAAATGATAAAAGAAATGGTAAGTTGCAGTAAGAGCAATAGTTACGGTAAGATATGATAAGATGTAATAGAAATAATACTGAATACAGTATGTTTATTCATTAGCATTGATGTATCGTAATATGATATAACTGATCAAAATTATAGTTATACTTTATCTAATGATGAGAAGAAGAATGCAGAGGTTTGTTTGTTTGAAATTTTTCGTATTTATATATTATAATAATAAATTTTGTAAAATTTTCTGAATATAATTTCAGTTATTAAGTATTTGATATCCATCTATATATATACTTGAATATTTTTATTTCTAATTATCATTCATTCAATATATTATCACTAACATTTCTCAAGAAATGATAATGATAGCATTAGTGACGATAATGATAGATTCTTCTCGTCTGTATAATTTATCTTCCAATTTAATTCATTTAAAGAATTTTGTACATCAAGATATACATTGCTCAAAGAGATGTACGTGACCGTATCACGTAATGTTTGACGTATAGTCACAAATGCATACGTGGGGCCATTTTTCTTTTCTTTTTTTTTTTTTATTGAAAAGATCGAAGAAATCAAGTGAAACCGGTAATTGGATTGGGGCGGTGTCGTAGTATTTGGTGTACATACACACACACACACACACACGCACATACACACACACATACACACACACACACACACACACACATACACACATACACGCACATACAATACATACATAAATAATAGAGACTTGATATCAGACTTCTTATCACCACCCTTTTCTACATCTCTTTGTTACTGCATTTGTCGTCGTTATCAACAACTATCTTATCATCTATTTATCTAGATATCATTATCAGTATCATTTATTTATTGACTGAAAATCTCTTAGAATTAAAATATTCGCAAAAAGTTGTGTTCAAGAGAGAGAATTTTGAAAATTCAATTAGTAATGCACAACGATGTGTAATTGCTCGTTAATTTTTATTAAAAATATAGTCAAATTTATTCTTTTATTAAAATAAACCAGTCGAATCTTTCAGTACATCATTCTTTAATGATTTAATTGTAATATTTACAGATTATCTGATATCATTACTTATTCCTTGACAAGACGAAATTATCATATATACTCTTATCTTTACTATTCCATCATAATTATTTGATTGTTATCATTTTAATCATTATAATAATCATTATTCGTGTTATTATTTGAAAAACTTTTTTGTCTCATTGAATATATTTGATTGGATAATACGAATTTTATTACTTTTAATTAAAAAGAAAAAAACAAAGTTTAATTAATAAGTCAGTGTTTAAAAATATTTTTGAAATGTCAATAATAGTGATTTAATTTTTTCGTTTTCGTTCCTTTTCTTTTTAGTTTTTTCTTTTTTTACAGCAATAACAACGAAGTGCCATCAATGTCGTCAAATCCGGTTGCGAAAAGGCAGCCAAATATATATTTTTTGATATTTTCTATTACTGTAGGTATATTACATGCTGCTGATCCGAAACCAAATCAATTTTCGGTAGTCATTGAACGACATTTTCCATGTTCTTTTAGTTCAGGTAACATTTTTCATTCTTCACTTCCTCCTTTTTTTTTTTTTTTTTTTCAATCTACATCTTTCCTCATTTTTTAGTTTATATATTTTTTTAAATTTTTGCGCTTCTATATTTTTTGTTTTAATAAATTTAATGATGTTATATTTGAATAAAAGCACTTTATATATATATATTGATAAAAAATTTGGAAAGAAGAAAAATGTAGTATATGTAAGTGTTTGAATAAAAAACTTAAAAAATGAGTCGATACTGAAGTTTTATTAAAATTTAAATTAATATCATTAATGGATATTCAAATGATTGAAATATATGATAAATTTGTGAATTGATCAATAAAATTTTTATTATTTTGATACATTTCCTAAAAGGTATAGTTGTTAAAAATTAATTCTTTTTTCTCGTTTATACAATATTTAATTCATATTCAGCTTCAATTTATCTACGTTATAAACGGATCACGTAACGGATTCGTTTATAACGTGGACAATTTAAGCTAAATCCATGCATGACCTAAACAATTTCGAGAATTTTTGTAAAATCGTATTTTGCTTTTTAGCTATCTAAAATTCTTCGATTGTTGAATAATTTTGAATGAAAAATTTTGAAAATAAAAGTTGAATAATTTTGAATGAAAATGGCTCATTATATTAATGTAATTTTGAAATTAATAAAAATTACATTTTAAGAATAATAGCTAGCTAATAACTAACAGCGAAATTTCTTTCGAAATTTCACTATTAACATTAGTAATATTATTTATTTATTTATTTACTTATTGATTTATTTATTTAATTAATTATTTATTCATTTACTTATTACTATCATTATTAAGTAATTTTTTACGATACAATTAATCGTTATGATAAAAAAATATTAGATTAATAGGAATTGTAATTTATTCAATTTATATAATAAATAAAAAATTAAATCTTCTAACGATTCCAACATTTTCTTCATCACATACATTACGTGCATACAAAATACACATTGTTCGACATTTAAATATTGATAAATTAACGAAAAATATTTTTAGTCACTTCACCACTATAGAATTTCGAAATACGCATCGGCATAGTTGAACATATTTTTAAAATTTTAAGACGAAAAAGAAAAAACTGGTATTCTTTCCTTTTTTGATATTTCTTTTACGACAAAAGATCCAATTAATCCATTTTTAGTGACAAAATTTAATACCCTATCTCAATCATATATATTCTTACCTTTATGTTTGTTTTTTTTTTCAACTATTGTCAAATTTTAAACTGAAATGAAAAAAAAGAAAACTGAAGATAATAAAAATTTTTTACTTATAAAAAAAAAAATGTATTTTTTTTTAATTATACAAGTATAATAAATGTTAAGAAGGAACTCGGTATATTTGAAGTGAAAATAATAGTTTGAATTAGATTATATTAAGTTTTAAAATCTTTTATTTATTTAGAACAATAATTTAAAATTGAAATCAGAATTTTTTTCATTATTATTTTTTTTTTTTGTTTATTAAAAAATATATATTACTTTATCTCTTATTCTCTTGTAGTGATCATTTGTTGTTCCACGATTTAATTTATATTTAATTCATGCTAATCTATGCATATTAAAAAATTGGAATAGATATGGAAATTTTAAATTTGAGTTCCAGAATTTAAATATTTGATTTGAAAAAAAAAAACTAATTCATTTTAAGGTCCAAGTAAAGAAAATATACGGATAAGATTTCCGAGTTCTAAGTCAGATGGCGTTAAATTTACGGCTGAGAAAAGTCCTCATGGCAACAAATGTTTCAAATTGAGTGGTGGTGAAGTTGAAGTTTGTGCTTGCTTTTTTAATCTTTTAATTATTTTTTTTTTTTTTTAAGTAAAATAATCAAATCGTTCTTCCAATTATTTATTTTTATTAATCTTATCAATTGTTGCAGAAACTTATTATAATTTAAAAATTGAATTGATTTAAAAAATTAAATCATCATTTTTATCATCATTATCATTATTATTATTATTATTATTATTATTATTATTATTATTATTATTATTATTATTATTATTATTATTATTATTATTATTATTATTATTATTATTGCTATTATTATTGCTTCTATTGTTAGTATTTGAAAATAATATGTTATGGAAGCAACAACATTTAGATAAACAAAAAATTGAATGAAAGTAAGAAAAAAAAACGAAAAGAAAAATTCCAAATTTTTTTTTTTTTTAATTGCAAAATATTTAATAAATACATTGGTATAATACAATGTTGAAATTTTGATTACCTAAATTATGATTGCTAAAGTTTAGTTTTCACTGTGCTATTGAAATTATTTGTAAAATGTTGAAGATGATAAAACTAAACAATGATTTTATCATAATTACAGGTATATCCACCAGGTATTGATGGTTCTAAAAAATATTACATACATTTGGAAACTAAAATTGGCATTAACGGTAAACCAGAACGATGCGTTAATGCAGATGCAGATGGTTGTGGTGGTGTAGGTTCATGGTTTGTTAAATTTTTTAAAATTTTACACATTTAATATGCAAATTAGCCTAATTAATTATAAAATAGATAATTACTATGATATTATGCGAGAATATGAAATAATCAAAATCATATATATATATTACATTAAAAGCAATCGTAATTTTAAATAATCAATTTAAATGGTACCATTTGGTTAACGTATGAATTTAGAAAAAAACTAAAAAATGCTAAAAACTATAAATAGGACATATTAAATTAATAATATTATCTTAATTTAAGATCCTTTATGATTTTATACCGTTTATCAATAATTAAAACTAATCATAGTTTTATGATTATCATTTCATACAATTTCATTACTAATTATATAGCTTTTTCTAACTGCATAAGCATTTCTTGCAACATTCTATGTTAACATTCGAATGATAATTTAATTAACAGGTTAAAATTTTTGACAAATACTAAATATAAATTTAACGATTTTATAAGATTTAGTATCTGTTAAAAGTCTATTAAAGATTGTAAAATGTCGAAAAGGGAAAAAATGAAAAATTTCAAAATTTTAGAAATAATCACTTCTCTATATCATCAATTAATCTTTCTCATATTGTTTTATTAAAAAATTATGCTTTTCATCTTTTCTTTCCAGTGTTTATTGTGATATTTGTGATAATACGAGTGGTGGATTGAAAAATTTTGTACAAATTCTTGAAAAAGATGAATTAGCAAAATGTAACGAACGAAACTTAGAACCTGGTAAATATAAAAATATATCGTTGCGCATTTGTTTACCAACAAAAAGTGAATTACTTCCATTCTTGGATCAAGTAAGTAAACAATTTTCTTTTCTTCTTATCTACTATTATTATTATTATTATTTATGCATTAGAATAATTGGTTTATATATATTATATGAAAAATTAATTATTATATTAATTAACCTATTTAAATCATTAGTTTTATCATTTTTGCTAATCTATTAGATTGATTGGATTTATTTACGTTAAAATGATCGAACAGACAAATGAAAAGATATTTACAAACGATGATATTTGCATCGGAAATATCGATATAATATATTTTATAACTAAATATACGAGTTAGATATAAATGAGATAAAAATATGCAAATTCGTTGAAACATTAAAAATAAATGATGAAAATTGCTAATTGTAATTAATTTATTTGTCATAGCTTCAAATAGTTTAAAATATTGATATTGTAATACCAAATGAATGCCAAAAATTACTATTTATTGATTATAATTAATTTATTCATTACAGTTCTATTTATCCTAAACTATTGTTATTAACAGTCAAAATTAATTGAATTTTAATCGATTAATATTTTTATATTTGTATAACACATTATTTGGTACTTTAAATTTTCACGAATATTTTTTATTATGTTGTCTTCTATATTATACTTTAAAAAATATTCCACTGTTCTATCATGATAGTTTAAAAAATTAAAAATTTTGCAAAAGGTTTATGATGAATAGGTATAATTTACTAATTTGACACAGCAAATTTTTTAATTGAATTTAATTAAAAAAAAAAAAAATAGCTGTAAAATTTTGCAAACAGTTTTTTACGAAAAATTTTCGAATTAAATTACTTCATGCATTTTATTTTGTGCATTCTATCATTAGAAAGAAAGATTAATTAAATTTCCATTTTTCTTTTTTTCTTCAAATTAGTTTTTGAAAAATTTTACTTCCAAAGCATCAAAAGATTGAAAGGAAGAAAGGGAAAATGTGTTAAGCAAAAAAAAAAAAAAATACTCAAGAGAAACATTAATGATCAATAATCATAAGTTTACAGAAAATTAGACAGATGAAAGTAATTAATAAAATATATTTTTTGTTTGACATTAAAGTAATATTAAAATGAGGAGGAAAGAACTAATAATTTTAAGAACGGATGAAAAAAAAAAAACAATGGAATAATAATTATATTTGATAAATTTTAAATTTTTCGGCAGAATTATTTCCAAAAATTCTTTTCCGAAACTATTTCATTTTTCCCTTTTATATTATTAATTAAAACAACATTTTCTTTAAATTCATATCATATCGATCATTTTTACAAAGAATATGTTATAATTTAAATACTATGCTTTTTAAAAAAAAAAAAAAAAAACTATCGATTACAAAAATTTGGTAATATTTTTTATTTTCCGCAAATATCATAATTTTTCACAAAATTTTTGTTGAAATTCTGATATAGTTAATATTTTCTTTCTTTTTTGATAGCTAAAAGGAAATAAAATATGTCAACCAAATAATTTTTTATCGTTTTTTCTTTTTTTTCAATCTTTTGTCTAAAAAATTTTCATTAATCGGAAGGAATGAGAAAATGTGTTCTATTATCAAGAAATTTATCTATTTCGTTTTTTCTTAATTTATACTTTTCAGAATTCCGAACGCGCCGAACAGCTCTGGAATTTGTTTGTAAGCAGTCGAGCACGTGCTGGGGTATGTTTATTTTTAAATTAGTAAACAATTTCATTTATTTTAAGACTTGAATTAATGTGAAATCATTTATTATTATCAATGATTATATTTGATTAAGTTATATTTTTGATTAATTAAATTATTTTTGATTAAAGAAATGCAAATTTTGTCGTATCGTTTAAAATCGATTGCATGAAATTTACGTTTGAGTATATTTAATTATTATTATTGTTATCATTTTTGTTATTAATATTGTTTGATTACAAAAGCAAAAAAAAAGACTGAAAAAGAAAAGGAATATTATTGAAAGTAGAATGGAAATGTTAACATTTATCAAATATTAAATTTTGATTTATTTGTTATGAAAGCGGGAAAAAAAAAAAATGAAACAATGAAAAAAAAAAGAAACGAAATATTTTTTTTTAAGTAGAATTTGACTTATCAATTTAAAATAAAGGAGCTATCAATTTAGACAAAAAAAATTAAGTCCTTCTTTAATGTTATTCATCACATCATTTCAAAAATGAGTAAACTTTACAATGAAATATCACTTGAATATTCTTTTATCAATTTATCCTTTTTGCTTTTTTTTTCTTCCTTTTTGGGTTTGAAAAAAAAAAAAAGAAAAAAAAAATGGCAAAATTGGCAAGAATCGAATTGATCATGTCTGTGAAATAAGCTAAAATGTTTCTGTTAAGATAAATATACATGTTCAAATTTTGAGTTAAACATACATGTTAAAATTTTGACTTTTTTTTTTTTTTTAAATTATTCATATATTTGAAAAGAAACTTATCATATATATATTTACAGAAAATTCCATTAGTTATAACGGCTCGATTATTCGATTATGCAATCAATCATCTGTCAAGAAAAGAACTTGTTGAATTGATTCGTGCTAATAAAGAGGGTCTGATCGCATGTCACCGAATTTACGCTACCGTTTCGCAAAGATAGTAAACAAAAAAAAAAAAAAAAAAATGGATCAATTAAATTGGCATCGAATTTTTTATTTTCTATTTGTAATAACAATAATGACACCAACAATAATGATAATATAACAATAAACAATCAACAAATAATAAACAGCAGAAGCAACAGGGAATAATAACTGTAATAATTCATACAAGAATACATGTCATAATATTAGTTTGAATATGCAAAATATCATCTTATTCATTTTTTTGTGTTATTTTTTAAAAATAATAGTGGATTTGTTTGCAGAATTTTCAAATTTGAAATTAAAATTGTCTAAAAATTTTTCTTAATTTTAATTTTGAATTTATCATTTTCTTTTTATTTTATTAAACGAAAAAAAAAATTCAAATTTTGTAACAAAATGACTTCAATTTTTTAATAAATAATAAATATGATGGAATGGTCCTTCTATTGAATCAATAATAGATCTATGATATGTATTATTTTAAATCTAATTATGAAAATATTCTATCTTCCAGACTTTGATGATTTTTTTCCCTCTTTTTTTTTTGCGCTGAAGTAAAGTTATTTTATTAAACATAAAATTTGATCCAAATTTGAAAAAAAAAATCATAAATGAAATTTTTGCATTTATTACATTATTTTGTTGCTACTATGAATAGGCAGTATCAGTTGTTGTTCATCATAAATCTTGAATTAACTATTATTTCGAAGTAAATTTATTACAATATAAAGTTTATTTTGCGTCGTGAAAGTTTCTCGATGCTTTGCATAGATGAATAATTGTGATAAAAATTTATTTACTTAGGATGAATTTATTCTTATATGTTATAAGGCAGAATTATCCGAGAATATTATTGATAAAATCGATCATTAGGTTGTTTTTCGTTGTTTTTAAAATCGAAGCTGAGCTTTTCGAATCTTTTATGAGATTTTCTTTGAGCATTTTTAATTCAATCTGATCGTACTGTTTGCATCGATTGTTCTGATTGTTTTTGTTTCTGATTGAAATGAATGATCCAAATTTTTTATATCCTAGGAATTTGTTTATTACATCTCAATTACAGTGCAATTTAGAACATGTCAATATAGCACAAAGATCAAAAACAACTCGTCTATATCAAAATATTTCATCCATCGTTCTAATTGCACTGATTGTTCGGATTGTACAATCAAATAATATATAAAAATTCTTTGATTATTTTGTCATAACTATATTTTATCAAATATTTCGATCAGTCTGATTATTGACATATAATTAAATATAATCTGCATATTTTGAAAAAAATACTTGCATTAGAGAATGAATCTAATCAAATGATAATTTGTTTTGTCGTCTGGTTGGTTTCAAAATTGCCTTTTCGGGATGTTATGATTCGGATAAGTCAGCAATAGAATTTATTGAATTTTTACGATATTATGTGCAATATCGCAACTTTAGAGTAATAGAAACGAATGAATGAAAATAATTGTCAGAAGATAGCGACATTCTTCTGAATACTGAGTCGTACTTCCCTTTATGATTATATTTCACCTTTCGCCCCGTGATTATCGTTACTCTTGCGAATTACTGGTTATTATAGCAGATAGTTGTTTATATATTTCAAGCTTAACCGGAAATCTGGTATATCATTTTTGATTTTATTAGTTTCTGCAAAAATTATATTATGAACATTTAAATGACTAGTTTTCAATTATATTAATCAATTTTTGATCGGATCAATAATTTTCGATTATAATCAACATTTTGTTATAGGCTAGCAATTTATGGCATAACATAGATCGCATATTTCGATTAATTAAATTAATAATCAGTGATACAAGATATAGGTTGGATCAGTTTTTCAAATATTACAAAAATGAAGGTTAGCAAGGAGTAATATAAAAAAAAATAGGAGGAATTTTTTTCAAAAAAAGGAAAATATTGATAGAAAAATACAGACAAACTATTGAGTAATGCAGATAAAACGAAGTTGGAAATTAGAAATAAATTAAAAAAATAGGAATTATTATAGATGGAACATTCTTTAATATTGGAAAAAAATATAAAATTTCTGAAATTTATTTATTAGAATATATAATACTTGACAATTGTAAGAAAAAAATTACCTCAATAATGATAGTAAAAGTAAATTCGCATGAAATCAACGTTAAAAAAATATTTAACAAATTAAAAAAAAAAAAATTTGTTAGGAGCAAAAAAGTTCTAACTTCATTTTTTGTGACGTAATAATGCAGGTAATTAGAATTTTATATATGAAATAGTATGATATATATCAAAATAATGTGATATATAGCAACAAAAAAAAGATATATCTCTCATTATTTCAATTAGTATCATCTTAAACCGCTGATTATTCAGGATGTTTTATGTTCAATGCTTTAATTATAAGGATTTAAATGCATCATTCGGTTAAAATAATCGGATAATATGTGGTACTAAATTAATGATCAGAATATTCTGAATGCGAAAAATAATTCATCAAGCCCGATATATGAAATAATATAATATACTAGTTGGATCGATCACGTCCGCGTGGCCGATCCAGTTATTCTCTATAAATAAAAATGTCAATGTTCGTTTGTTCAAAAATATTAAACCGCCGAAAGTTCTTAAACACGCGTCTTATCTCTATTAATTCAAAATCTTAGATATCGGAAAGTCCTTATCTATTGCTTTGAAATTTTGACACAACGTTGCATTCGAATATGCGAATGTTTTTATAATGCGTTGCTGTAGCTCAGTCTGGTGAAGTGGAAAAATACAAAAGAGAAAGCGCATGTTTCTAGTATTGGGGAGAAAAACTTCATAATTTGATTTGTAGTTTGATTAGATTGGAGATTATTACTTATTATTGCTCATTATTATTTATTATTATATATTGTTATCATTTATTATTAGTTATTATTATATATTATTAATCATTATTATTTACTATAACTTATTGTTATGTGTTATTATTTATTTTTATTTACTTTTATTTATTATTATTTATTATTATCCATTATTATTTATTATTATTTATCACTATTTATTATTGTTTATTACTACTTATTATTATTTATTATTATTTCTCTTATTATTATTATGGAAAAGAAAGAGAGTAAGATAGATGGGAGTAAGAAAGAAGGAGAGTGAGAGAAAAAAGGAAGACGGAATCAATAAATCCCGTCTCCTCACTTACTTTTAGCTGTCACGGACGTTACACGTGAAAAAAGTATGTTTAGGTGAAAACATCTGCCTATTTGTAGTTGTATCAAAATTTGAAAGCAATCGGTGGAGAACTTCCGGCTATTCTTGAGGAGGCATAGGTAGCATTTACATTTTTATTTATAGAGATTTATAGAAAACAATGATCCAAATTATCCTGCTACGAAAATAATCTAATCAAATATTACATTTTCAAAAAAATAACTATTATATTCTGATAATGATCGAATCGAATTTGAAATATAGCAAATGTTGGCGAAAGCCGAAAAATAGCGTCAAATGGCGGCATGAAATTATTGTAAATAAGGAATACGAAAAGTCAAGTGATGCGACATAGTTTCAAAGGAACGATAAACATGTTCAGCTTTTCGGCTTTTTAACCCTTTTTAATTTCAAACAAGTCGCGCTGTGTAACCTTGTTTATCATGATTGTATTATTTAACATTACCAACATCATCCCGCTATTTAATCTTTTCATGAATAATGACCGAATAAAATGGGCGAAGGGAATAAAAAAGTTTTTGCAAACTTCATATGCTAGATCAGTATGTTTGAAGTAGCTTTTCATCCATTTTTCATTGTTCTCATTTCATTGTATCTTTGTCGATCAATTAATAATGTAAGCCCTTTCTAACATTCAATATTTTTTTGAATAACGAAATAAGAGATGAGCGAATTAATCTGATGTAGTGGTAAATTTTTACATCGAAACTTATATTTTTCCTACGAAGAGATACTTCAATGACATGATGAAAAAATTGAAAACTAACTGGAGTCAGAAATTTTTTATGAAAATTTTATTTGACATTTCGTCAATCGGTTTTAGAATTTCCTGTTTTATTCAAGAGAAGAGAAAAAGCTGGAGGAAATATCGAACAGTTTCCGGAGAAATTTGATGAATTGAAATTAACTGTTTTTTCAGGACATATTGAAATGATCCGGCTAATTCTAACGGAATGGTAATTCTATCTACAGTGATATTAAAAGTGCGATGACGAAAAGAAAAAAAAAAAAATCTTACCGAATTGGCTGATTTGAGTAATATAAGTTTGAAAATTGCACTGTAAAAAATCTTCGCTTCAGTTCTGTTTCATATCCTAATTTTATGTATCTTAGGCTGTCAACAGAATCTTGCATATTAGTTCAAAAGTTGGTGATAATATCGAAAAATCCAAAAAGATGTAATCGATTATACGAGCCAAGTTTGAAAGACGGAAATCCATACGGTATATTATTTGATAGTGTTATCAGTTAATGAGTCTCATATATTAATCTATATTTTTGGTATCCGTGTTCGATTAGTATCAGAAAATTAAACACAACTGCTAATTATTTTAGATATCAACAATATAAATTGTATCTAAGACTTGTCAATTGTACAATCAAAGGCTGGGATATAGATTTGCATACAGAGGTATTAAATTAGAATTTAAAATTTCGAAAAGGCGGCTTATCATTTCATTGTTTTATTTTTATTTCTAATAAAAGTGAAGTTGGGGAGTTTATATAATTGGGGATTATAGAATTCCATGAAATAACACTGCATTACTAGAAATTGAGAAAATTACGTAGGGGGAATACTTTGTTGTTGAAATAATGTTTGGAAGTATG
The DNA here is from genome assembly GCA_000499405.2 of Onchocerca volvulus. Taxonomy (NCBI): domain Eukaryota; kingdom Metazoa; phylum Nematoda; class Chromadorea; order Rhabditida; family Onchocercidae; genus Onchocerca; species Onchocerca volvulus. The sequence continues at coordinate 14,468,905 of HG738137.1, read as the reverse complement.
GATAATAGTTGAAAAAATTGGCTGAGAATAATAAAATTTCCGAAATACGATAGTATTGGATTAAAAAATCACTCAATAAAAATATTGTTGATGATTTATTGATCCAATTATAATTAGGCAGTAAAATATTAATTCTTATTAATATTGAGTAAATTATGCAGTTAAAATGGAAACAGCTAGTGTTTCACTAAACTCTTCGTTATACTATCAATGTAAATTTGATATGATCATCTGATAGTAATAATTTAAAATCCATATTGTGAATAAACGTTAATCTGAGCGTATGGTAAACGATATAAATTTCTTTCAGGATACCAAAATACCAGATTTCTCCTGTTTTCATGGTGCAGCTAAGTTACAGCAATGAGTCGTCTGGAACGTGTATGCTTTTTGTCGTTTTATTTTCTGTTAATTCTCGGTTGCATTTTATATCTTTTGAGTGAGCTGTAGCATCATCTCATTTTATAATCTTAATTTATGTTTACTTCGCAGCGTAGTTTTAGGCACCAAAGATTTGCTATAGACTATATAGTGTTTAAATTTTAACAGTAGTTTATGATCATGTTCTAGGAGTACAATGTTCTAGAAGAAATTGGACGGGGTGGATTTGGAGTCGTTTATCGTGCTCGATGTATTGCTAAAGGAAAAGAATGGAGCGGAAAAAATGTTGCAATTAAAAAGGTAGGGTATTTATTTCAGCTTCGCTTAAAATATAAAATATTGTGAGTAGCTGTTCATTATATCGTGATTATTTCAGATTGATATCACGAGGGCAACAAGATTTCGAGTAGAATTAGAGTTAGAAGCTTTATCTAAACTTATTCATGACAATATCGTAAAATTTTATGACCAATTTCAAGAAGATGATGCACAATATATCATCATGGAATACTGTAAACACCGGTCACTACGAGATTATGTTAAGCAAAATGGAAAATTATCTGAGTTTTCTGGTAAAATCTGCTTTTTTCTTTCGAAATATTAAAGCACCGTAATTTATTTGTAGAAATTTCGAGCAAACTTGAAAAGTATTAATTCATATTATAAAGCGATCCTAACTGATCTTAATTTATATTTCGTTGTAATTTTTGATTTGAAAAATGGAATTTGTTATCCTTAAAAATTTGTTTTTCTTACACTGTGGTGTTTAATATAATATTTATGCAGCGGCATACATTCTCTATCAGTTAGTAAGTGCAGTGGAGCATATACATGAACATAATATGATTCATCGTGATCTCTCAGCTGGAAACGTCCTTATTTCATCAATCAGAGAAGACAAATTATATGTTGTAAGTTTTGAAAACTAAAACTTGAAGTTTGCCATATTTATTCAATACTAGGATTGAAAATGTTTGCAACTGTCAAATGAATACTAATGAGTTCAGATCATTCCATTGGATCCATTTATTGTTAACTAAGCGTTCTTTTTTCAAGCTTTTTATCATTTCGCTCATTTTTTTACCAATTAAAATTCTAAAAATTATAGAAACTTGCTGATTTTGGTCTTGTGAGAAAATTCCGAGAAGGTGATGTTGCTAGGACAATGCTTGGGACTCCCGGATACATCGCACCGTAAATAAATCAGTTTTTTTTTCTTTTTTTTTTCTTCGAATATATCAACTATAGATTAATTTGAAAATTCCCAAATTTTTTGATTCGTTAATATAAATTTATTTGGTTAAAGAATGATGGGCTTATTAATTGTTATTATATTATCGAAATGTTGCCTTTTAAATAAAAGATGGAAATTTTCCGGCAGAATTGATTTTAGCATTGACATTGGAATAAATATACCGAGGATATGTAAAAAAAAAAAAAACTATTGATATTAGATCGGATCTTGATCGAGAAATCCGGATATATCACTTGGAATGAATCATATTTATTTTCTATGAAATTACAGGCAGGTGTATGACCAGCATTATAATCAAAAAGCAGATGTTTACTCCTTGGGTGGAATATTATATCTAATGTTAACTGGGAGTGATCCTCCGCGAGATCGCGAAGTGAATCCTTTCGAGAAAGAAGTAATTTCCCTGGAGGGTGCTACTCTCATTCAAAGTATGATGGATCCGAATGAAGAAAGACGTGTTTCACTCGGAGGTAATTTTTTTTTTTTTTTTTTTTTTTTTTTTGAAAGTTGCAAAATGTTTTAAATTTCGTAACTAATATCAAATAATCAAATAATGTTGAAGTGGAGAAATTATATTTATAATTGCTCACTTCATTCCCACTTCCACAGTTATTTTCATTTCATTCATATCACAATTCATTTAAGTCAGTTTACAAATACATAATTCACTTCGTTTAAGAGATATTAACAAGTAACTTCATGAGAATAATTGATGGAATTAGTCTTCCGATAAGTCGATCTCGAGAAACATCAAGAGACTGTGACTGTCAAACTGCGGTAAGTGGCATCTGCAATTTTTGATAACAACGACATTTTTTCTCTATTCTGTATACAAAATCGTTGAGTGATTGAGAATGTTTGGCTGCATCTTAAAACTGAAATATTAGAAGTCATTTTCTTTTGCATATCTAATAAAAAAATAAAAATTAGGATTGATTAAATTTTATTAAATTATTAAATTTGGGAACTTTTTGTATTTTCAGCATATTTCACCAGTAATTGTTCGAGCACAATCAGCGAGACCAACGGCTAGTGGATATAAACGCATAACTAAAGATTCTGCATTTGAAAGTGGCGAAAGCACTCATCCTGTTTGTTATCTTTACTTTTGTTATTATACTATGCCAGGAACTTTTTTTTGGCTTTTTGTCATTCTTTATTGTTTTTATCGCAACTTTGTCACATTAATTCAGTCCACCCTTAAGATAGAATTCGGAGTCATTTACATTCATATTCATTTATTATCATAATATAACTTGAAAAAAGATTTTTAAGTATCGTCGACGACCGTCTTTGGATTATTATCGTAACGAATCTGCTGGCATAACAAATTGTCGGCATGATACTTATTTCGAGAATCAGTGTATGCACTGTGGCAAACGGCAGTCATCCGAAAAGAGATATGAAAGGTAAGAAATGAAATTCAGCGATTCCGTGTAGTGCTTTAAGTGTTAATTAGCTATATATGTTTCTCATAATTTCGCTATACATGTTTAGTATTTATTGTTCTTCAAAATTTCCATCTTTAAATTTTTTGGAAATATTTTTTAAAATTAATTGCAAAAAATTAACATATATGAATCCAGTAGTATGCGGCGTATAGAACGAAGAACTACGCCTATTGAACCAGTTGCGAATTTAAAGCAGGTAAAAAGAAGCTTTAGCGATTCAAGTAAAACAACTGCTGCACTTATGTGGCCAATTGACGTGTCACGTTTGGCGCCTTTTGAAACTATAGGAAAAGCTGGAAGGGTTAGTTGAAATTAATTTATTCGAATGTTACGGAATGATTGACTTCTATTTTTTACGTAATGTCTGCTGATTTTTTTGAATGATTCTTTTCATGTTAGCAAAATGGAATGTTCCAACTGTTATAAACTTTATATTTAATATATGTATGCTGTTAACTTTGCATTTATATGCTATCGTGTAAAAATTTATTAAACTCTTAAATGCTCATTAAAAAGTATCTCATAAGCGCATCGTGCGCATCAAATAATATATTGGAGAATAGTATCTAATAGCGATTTGTATCTGTGGTTGATAAGTTCAGTACATATACTTAGTATAACTTGATTAACTTCCCACTACGTTTTTATTATACACAAAAATCTAGCTCGAGTATGGAATGTTTTCGTAGCAGTGAGTTTCAAATTTTGATTTTTTGAGAATTGTGAGTAAAATTTAATTGGATTTATGCATAAAATCATTGCAGTTTACATTTCAAAAAAATGGAACAATTGTTTACAAAGCGAATATTCGGAATCGAAGCCAGTCAATTAATCGAAATGGCATTATAACTGATGAAATTTTGATAAAATGGGTTGCTACCGTGAAGAAAACAACGAATGGAGCACAGGAATTTTCGGTTTTTCGTCAACCAGATAATTATGCTGTAAATAAGAACATGCCATCTCTTCCGGATGATCTTATAATTCATCGTAATTATTGCAGGTATAATGAAAATTCTATTGCTAAGCAATTAAAATTATCAGATTTTCTGGCCATATTGTGATTCATAAATCCACATGCTTAAACATAAATGTGCTTGCTTTATACCGTTTTATCTAGTTTTCCAATTTTTATTTGCAGTTTAAAACAGCTGCAAGACACGATCGATAAAGTGGATGAAATTGCTTTGGCATTATACAGGAAGATTTTAGATGAGGTCAGTGCAGTAGGGTCTCGGGTTGTCAAAATTATCTTCAAACCATCGTTTGATAGCACTGCTCGGCTGATGGAAAATGGCGATTTTCGAGTCAAATTTCAAGATGGTATATTATCAAAACACATTTTTTCTTCAAACGGGGTTAACACTTTCAAGTTTTGTGTATCAATCATATTTTCTGCAAAATTGCACTGTAATGTATTTCTTTACATGCGTAATTAAGTATACAAGAAAAGGTACATGACTTATCTCAATGGTTTGATGACTTTATAATTTCATAGCTGCATCTCTAAATAATCAATAAAACGCTATGTTGTTAACTAATTCTTTTTTGATATAACTTTCGCAGTAACTACTCAATATTAAAATCTCTATTTTCCGTAATCTTGCCGATTTTTAGTCAATCCTAGCAGCATTTCAGTTAAGAAGGAGACTTGAAAAATCATACATTTATTCAGAAAAAAATTTCAAATTTCATTTAACAGAGAAATTTTTAGCATTATTACTGTGAGTGAGATATGAGATATGGCTATTCGGAGATCACTTTTTGAATAAGAGGAATTATAAAATCATAAGAAGCATATAGAATAAAAAGTTAGACAGGTGAAATGAGTTTTTTTATTCAAGATTTTTTAGTGAATTGAGCAGAAAAATATCGGATTTTTAATCATTCGATTTTTGCAGGACGTTTGGCTATATTGAAAAGGAGCACAGATTCTATTGTTGTTACAACAAATAATAAGGCACCCGCATTTTTATCCAGTGGTAAGATTTTTTACTAAATAAATAGAGTAAATTTATGCATCTCGATGGCATTGATGGATGAAATTTCTATATTCCTTCATTTAAACCTTCAAAATCGCCAGATTTGCACTATCTTATCTATCAGTGTCATCGAGATCAATTTTAAACTTGATTATTGCATGACCTCCTGTACAGAAGATTCTTCCCAATCTATCTAATCATTTCTGATGGCTATAGTTTTGCTTCCTTTTGGTTTTCCTTCGACACTGTGATGCGTCTACATTTTTTTCTGAAATCTATCTGTTACTGTTTAATGACGGATAATAATCTGCAGTTGCAAGTTTATATTCTAGAGCGTTACGATTTATATTCCTTACATTGAGAATTTTTTAATGTAACAACGGATGTATCATCCATCAGAAAAGCGTCAACTTAAAAATTAAATCTGTATCATCCATCAAAAGAATATCAACTTACAAAATTAAATTTGTGCATGTCATAGAAATCAGATTTAATTCTTTGATTTACAGAAGAAAGGTGCATGTTCAAATATGCTCATGAAGATGCGCTTTTGATGGAGACATTCTTGGAGAATGCGCCGTTGAAGACTGTGAAATCATTCCCATTTCACTTCTCAAACGACAGGTTTGCTTATTTTTTTATTTCTCCTACTGTTGAATCTTTAAATGAAATTTCCATTTATTAAGCGATCATTTCAGTCAGTTCATTGTAAATGAAGCGATTGAAAGACCAAAAGAAAAAAATCTGTCAGAGCAACAAATGAATTATACGATCTCGGAAAGATTTAGCGCTCCCACTCAGCAATTAACGGGCAAAAAATGTCAATCCATGGATTATGTGCCGAAGCAATCTCGTGCACCACTTCGCAATCGCAATATTTCATTGGTATCTGGCGTAAATTCATTTTTTAATACAGTTTATTTTTTAATTATTTCGTTCCTGAATTTTTTCTCTCTTCGCATGGTATTTATAAAATTAAATTTGATTTTATTTTAGTATTCCATAAAGAATAGTAGTAATGTTCTCGCATGATTTTTCAAGAGATTTAGAAATAATAAAGATCTTTCTTGATCAGTTTTTTCCAGTTTTTTCTGCTGCTGAAAGTTCTAATTTAGCTTATGAATTGGCGAAAGAGATTTGGATGGTACTTTTTAATTTTGGAACTTGTTTTAGAATTCAAATAATGACATCGAAATCATTCGGAAAACTAGAAAAATAAGTTGTTCATCACCCGAAAATCTGCAGTTGGTACGTTTTTCCATTTCTACCGACATTTAATTTTTTTTTTTTTTTTCGAGATTTTACTTCGATTTGGAATCTGTATTAAATATTTAGCCTAACCGTCAACCTCGAATGCTTGTCAACGGCGAATATATTTTGCACGGTCAGTTTAATAAAAATGTAAGTTTATTACACTATCAGTTTTTGTGAAGTACAATGCTAAATATACTAAGAGATTTGTCAGACGATTCATATGAAAAATAAATTCTGTAAAGAGACGTGCCTCTAATGTTTAATATTAATATTTTTATTTAGGGAATACAAATTCCAACCCGAATCATTTTAAATAACTCGAAAATTGCGCTCGAATTGCGAATATCCTCTAACGATCCAAAAGTTTTTGTTTTCAAAGAAGATGGTCGTGAACAGAGGTTATCGTTTGATAAATCTGAAAATCTTTGTAGAATTGGGAAAAATGCTCGGTGTTCATTTAATTTTTCGTACAGTTTTGGTTTGTGAATAATTTTGGAGATATTGCTGTGAGATTTTTTTTTTTTTAATAATATATTGACGGTATGTATCGTGTTCTTCTACCTTATCAAGCGCCATTTGTTCAGTTTTGGAGGAAAAAATATCTTACAATCATACAAATAAAGTACAAATAAAGTTTGAAATCGAATTTGTGAATGATTTAAGGTTTCGCTTTAATGGTATCGATTACGCCTGTGTGCCAGAAGCAGCTCGTGACCTTCTTTTTACACTGTTTCAGAAGCGACAGAAAGCATTATTAAATTATACTTGATAATATGGATTCCCTCTTGCTTACTGATCTTTGATTTATTGATTATATGAAACTTCTTTCAGAAATTCTTCGAAATTCAATCTCCTTTCATGATTCTGTGTATAAAGGCCTTATCATTCCTAGCTACATAACATTGCATTTTTGACTTACTTGGAGCTTCTCAACTCAACTATTTAATTCTGATTTTAGCTTTTTAATATGCTTAACAGATACTTATATTGCTGAATGTTCTATATTTTACTGATTGCTAATTCACTATTGAAGATAAACTTAAAACCTCATTTTTATTGGATCTTCTCTTAATTTTCAAAAATATTTGAAACTTCTACCCACAATCCACATGAATACGAGAAAGAGAAGGAAGAGAGGAGCACAAATATAAAAAACCCCTGTAAAATTTAGTTATTCAGTTACTATGTAGCTATCATTTCATCTTTCGTTTATTTCTTTAATTAATTTTCGTTCATTATGTGGAAAAATTGTTATACAAATAAATTGTTGTACAACTGTTCATGGTTTTTTTTTTTTTTTTTTTTTTTTTTTTTTTTATAGATACAAATTTTTAGATTATACGAATAATTGTTAGTCCTATTTAATGAAAATGATGGATGTCATTTTGGATAGCAAAAGCAAGAGTTAAATATTCAGATAGCAAATTTAAGTTTTGATGCAAGGATTTACTAATACATCAGCTTAATTAGCTTATTTTTCCACTAATTAATTAGGAAAGTTTGGATGTTAGAAAAACCTTATACTATTAACTGATCGATAGATATACAATGAAATGAGGAAAGTGAAAAATGGATGAAAAGCTATTTTGACATATTGATCATGTAGTACGAAGTTCGGCAAAAAGCTTTTTATTCCCTTCGTACATATTATTCTCTCATTATGCAAGAAAAGGTCAAATAGCAGGAAGATATTGGCGAAGTCAAAGGATGTAGTCTTGATAAGCGAAATTAAACAGCGCGACTCCTTTGAAATCAAAGGAGATAAACAGCGGAAAGGATTACCGCCGGAACGGTCCGATTTATGGTTAACAGTTTAGATTATGTCGACTGACGATTAATCGGTGCTCTTGAGTTACAAGAAGACAGTTCAGGAAATTATCCCTTTGCTTCCATATCTACCAGCCATCTTATCTACCAGTTGCAGAATTATGCTTCACGGCAATAAAAATCTTCGTTGACATCGATACACTTTGAAATAGGTCATAATTTTCATCTAGTTTTTCTACTTTTTGTTTAAATTGTATTGTTGCGTTTAATATTTTCTCAAAAAAATTTTTTTTAAGCTCTTAACTTCTCAGAGATAGATCGGTTTTTTAATCCCATACTCCACCAGATAAACAAAGTGAGCATAAGATGACTTATTGGAGGGGGAGGAGTCCCGAGGGATTTAAAAAGTCAGGACTTCGGAGCTTGAATCGGTTTTAGTCACACCCGAAAGATTTAGAAGTGTCAGGATTTTGGAGTTGGGACCAGTTTTCGAACACCGACACTGATCGAAGCAGCAACAGCAATAGATTGATCAATAGATCAATTTGATAGTAGCAGCAATTTCGAGAATAATTCAACGGCAGCAGGAGTACAATTCAAATCAAGCGAAATTCAGTAAAAGCAACAGCAGTGACGGAGCAAAAAGTCTAAAAGGATAAAAATGTTGGTCGTTTCTTTGAAACTATGTCGCGCCACTTGATCTTCGGTACTCCTTATCTATATAAACAAAAATATAAATGTTCCCTGTTACACCTCATATAACTCTGCAAGTTTTCCACCGATTGCTTTCAAAATTTGATCAACCTTGTATTCAAATAGTATATGGTTCTTATATAGATATACTTACTTTTTTTATGTGTCATGCCTGTGACAACTAAAAATTAAGTGAGCGGATTGGATTCCTTGACTCAGCACCATGCTTTCTTCAGCGTATAGAATTTATTCACCACCTCTATTTTTTGCATTGATCGCAGCTATTTCCTGCAACTTTTCAAGTTCTTCATCGATTGATTTGAAATTTTCATACAACATTGCATTCGAATAGGCGCGTGTTTTTAAATACATGAGGTAATTAATTTAAGTTTTTGCGTTTGTTTTTTGCTTGTAGGAATTTAGTTCGTTTATGTCTTGAGTTGTGGGAAATGTAGTTACGTTGCGGAAATGTCGAGGTCATGATAGCGTATAATGAAATATTTCGTTCACGCAATTTATAGATTACTTTTCTGACTTCTAATATTAAGTCGTGTCTTTGTTGCCTTTTGTCATAAATTTCGTTGTTCATTCTGAAACAAAATTCAAGTTCCCGGTCATTATTAAGATATATTATTTTTTGAATATGTACTATTTGATCAATTATTCTTGTGGCAGAATAATTCGATCATTGTTTTCTATAAATATATCATATTATTTCATTTATCGGGCTTAATGAATTATTTTTCGCATTCAGAATATTCCAGTTATTAATTTCGTGTCAGATACTATCCGATTTTTTTAACCGAATGATATGTTTGTATTCTTATGATTATATTTCAGGAATATGTTAAGAATTTAAGAAAAAACATTCTGAATAATTAACGGATTAAGAGGAATTGGTTGAAATTATGTGAAATAAATCTTTTTTTTTTATTGCTTGGCGAAATTCTAATTAATTGAATTCTTATTCACAAAAGAAGTTAAAACTTTCTCGCTCATAATAAATTTTTAATATTTCCTTTTTTTTTACCAAAAAGTTTCTTCCCCTTTTTCACACCAAACTTTTGTATGAAAAGAAAATCGAAAAATGGAAAAAAAATGTGAAGTAAATTCGTCACTTTTTTTTTTTATTTTTAATTATTTATTTCACGTTGTTCGTTTCATGCAAATTCACCTTTACTATCATTACTTGGTAATTTTTTTTCTTCCATTTATTAATCATTATATGTTCTGATAAAAAAATTTCAGAAATTTTACATTTTTTTATTTAAAATGGAACAAAATATTCTATTTATAATAATTCCTATTTTTTAACCCATTTCCATTTCCAACTTCGTTTTATCTGCATTACTTAAAAATTTATCTATATTTTTTCCATCAATAATTTTTTTTTTCTTTTGAAAGAAATACTGCGGTTGATTTCTTTTTTTTTTTTCGTTTATATTACTCGAAGCAAAATTTCTGTTATCAGTGCTGAAACAGTTTAAATTATAAGTAAAAATTATCTAATTTTAATCTTTACTTTTCCATATTTGTAAAAACTGGTCCAACCTACACCTTGCATCACTGGTTATTAATTTAATTAATTGAAATATGCGATTTATGCTTCGCCATAAGTTGTTAACCTATAATAAAGTGCTGATTATAATCAAAAATTAATCATTTAAATGATCATATGCAATGTTACAGAAACAAATAAAATCAAAGACGATATTCCGGATTTCTTGTTAATTATGACAAAGCATGATATAAGTTCGAAATATGAATCATGATCTATCATGATAGCCGGTATTGTAATTATTCATTTGACTATTGTAGCAATCAATAATAACGATTAATTTATATTTATGATACGGTTATCCATTTCATGTTTATTATAGTAGCTAATAATTATGATAATCCATTTCATATTTTAATAATTGATAATTATAATTATCGAGTTCATTTCAAATCCATTGAATTGATACTAATTGTTAACAATTAGTTTCATTCGCCAAGAACAGATAGTACTTTTGACTGATATTTTAACCATTTAGCTTTACTACTATTAGTGAATATTAGCGAAGAAAAAGTACTATTAAAGAAATGGTTGCTAATAGCAACGATGGATACATGAATATCGAATTATTGAATTATCGATTAACAACAAGAAATACTAAACATAATATCAGTTAAGCGAATTCCTCTTTTATTTTATGATATTTTCACTTCTTACTTTAATTCCTTTTCAATTTATAGTTTCATTTTTTTTTTTTTTTTTTTAACCAATAATTCATCAATCTGAAAATTTTCAATTCTCGAGTAAAACTTTGATATAATTGTATGACAGAATGAAATGGAAAGGTTAGAAATGATAATTTTGAAAATTTTTTTAGTTTTTAAAATAAGCATAAGTCATTTAGTGAAAAGTTCATATTATAATAAGACAATTTTTAATTTTTTGTTGCTTCTATTTTTTTTTTCTTTTTTGTTGATTCTAAAAAAATTATTTCAGAAAAAATAAATGTTATCAAAATGCCTTTTTTTTCTTTTCCTTTAATTTTTTTTTTGGTACAATTAATAATTTTTTTGTTATTTTTTTTTTTCGGATTTGTTATTTTATATAAATTAAGTCCAGTAAGCAAAGGCAATTTTCTTTCTTCAAATTCGATCATTTCATTCATATATCTATAATACAATTACCGAATATTCGATAAATCATACAGATCATATGATCGATACGATCGATGCTTTGTGTGTTTGTCATATTAAATTTTCGAACAATAGACTCTTTGTTTATTGTCAACTATTAGTTGATATGTTTCGACGAAATTTTATCAATAATTTATGAAAAATTATTGTTTTCTCTTTCTCTCTCCCCATATTTATAAAGAGAGAAAAAAGGAGGGAAAGGAAGTTCATAATGATTTCATAATAATATTTAATTTTGGATTTTTTTTATAATAATTACTCAATTTTAATTTCATAATAATACCTAATTTTTTTAATTCTTATTCATAACAGCTACTGAGATATTTCAGATTTCTGAAATTTTTTTTTTCTTTTTATTTTTGATTTTAGTTTTTCCATTTCTTTTTTTTTTTTTTTTAGAAAAAATCAAGCAATGGAAAATTCAACAAAATCATCGACAGCTTCATCTGATGATGCAAATAATGCGAAAAAGGAATTATCATTCTCAGGTGATAATAATGAATCATTTTCTTCTAGTTTATCTTCGAATCAATTATGCGGTTTCCTTTTTTCTTTTTTAACCAAATGTAGACAATTTAAATGTTTGATAATAAAACTATGAAAAAAGTAAGTTGTCGAATCATCAATAGAACAGAGCAAATTTTTGAATTAATTACTATATAAAGAAATAATTATTAGTTAAATTAAATAATTTAATTGGTTAAGACGTACTTTTTTTTTTGATTGATATATTTTAAATATTAAAGGTAAAAGTGCTATTGGTACGATGGTTCAAGGTATTACTGATTTAGCTACAGCAACTACTATTAAAACCGACGATACTACTGATAATACTGGAACAACATTTGGAAATGAAGATAAGAAATTCCGATTCCTTTATAAACTTAAAACTTGCTTCTAATTAATTTGAAATTGAAGACTTATTTGTTAATCATATGATAGAAAAAAAGAAAAACATGAATAATAATTAATTGCCTTCATTAAAATAGCAATAAATTACATCATAATAAATAAAATGATATAACAGTTAATCAATAAATTAAAAAATTCATTGTAGTTTATATATCTGAATTAATTATGATTAAAAATGGCAATATTGATCAATTTACTAATATAATTCAAATTTTAATGTTTAATGTATTTAACCAATTTTGTCATTAAAAAAAAAAAAAAAAAAAATCAAAATATTTTAGCTCAAAAAAAAAATGAGGAAAAAATTAGTTTTTTTTTTTTTTTTTGGTGCCAATTTGTTTTACAATTTTATCATTCCTTATTTAAAAATTAAAATACTTTAGCCAAAAGAAAATGATAAAAGATAACGAAAAAAAAAGAAAGATAAGCTTATTTTAGGCGGAAATTTGTTTTCACTTCTTGGCTCAGATGAAAAAGAATTATTATCATATATCGAATCATATACAGCAAAAATAATACCCGTAGAAACATTTCTACAGCCATTTCTTTTGGATTATATACCAGCTGTTGGTGATGTTGATACTTTTATCAAAATACCACGACCTGATAAGGTGTTAATTTTGTCGTTTTTCCCTCCATTAAATTTTTTTCAAATTTATTTCAAACATTTTTTCCTTATTTCCAAATGTTATATTTCCAAAAATAATATAATAGAAATGATAATTAAAACAATTTTATGATTTTATTTATTTCATTGTTTAATTCATGCTATTTTTCTAATTCTTACCAATGTAGCTAATCTTTGTCCAATTAATTTAGTATTGTTTTTAAATCTTTTACACAATTTTTAATTTAGTCTCTACAAAGATTAACAATTAATATGGGAATTTATTGTTTAATATAATTTTATTTCAATTAATACAAATACAGTTAATCAATTAATACGTTACTTTTGGAAGTAATGAATTTTTCTTGCAAATTTTACATAATTTTTACAAATTAATCTAATTTATTTTTTGAAATCAAATGAACATTTTTAAGAGATTAGTAATTAATATGGAAATTCATCCAAATAATGGTTTGTTAAAATTAAATTAGAAGTAATCGTTTTGTAAGAATTAGAAAAATAGCGTGAATTAAACAAAGAAATAAATAAATCAGAAAGTTTTGATTGTTTTAATTATCATTTCTATTATAATTTTTGGAAATACAGTATATATATTTATTTTTAATATATAAATAAAAATTATAATAGTAATCATATATCCTCTAAGATTTTTCAATAATTCAAATCGGAAATGAATATCGAAAGAACAAGTTTCTTCTCGAAGAATTCCTATTATGTTTTAAAATTTGCAATAAAAAATTTGATTAAAATATTACCGATAATCCATCTATTTACTGCAAAGATCGAAGATGATTTGGGTTTGATAGTATTGGATGAGCCAGCATTGGAACAAAGTGATCCGATCATTTTAAATATGAAAATACGAAATGAATTAAAAGATAACACAAATACATTGATAAAAGATATACCAGTAAAAAAATTGGAACGAGCTGATGAAAATATTGAAGAAATTGAACATTGGATAAGTAGTATTAAGGTTTTTTTCATTACTTATTATTTTTAATTAAATTAAAAAATAAATATTATTATTTCAAATCGATTCTTTTATAAAGCTTAATCTTCTTTTCAAACTATAAATTAATTGCGAAAGAAAAAAAAATTTATTCGAATAAGAATAATTCCTAATTATTAAATTAATTAATGAAATTTTAAATTTTCTCTGTTGTTTTTTTTCCCGGAATTACATCGAACTAAACCAGCAGATATTGTAATATATGCGAAACCGATGCCGAATATTGAACATTTAATGCAAGAATGGCCAACAGAAGTGGAAAATTTGCTAAAAAATGAGCAGGTTTAGTTTTCATTTAATAATTTCAATCAATAATTAAATAACAAATTTAATTTTTTCTTTAGTTTCCTAAAAATGAAAAAAAAAAGTTTCAATTAAAGTAACTTATATTTTCTAATTTTAAAACTCTTCATGTTACTATGTTAATTATTATTAGATTATCTTAACAATAAGATAATAATCTGATAAAATTTAACAAACAATAAGGATTTAATAATTGATTTGATAATTAAAAGAATGCTTTAATTGTTAAATAATCTCGAAAATAGAAGGAAGTTCAGAAGTTTAAACTATATTATTGTTATAATCTTTAAATAGAAATGCTACAATTTTTTATGTTGTTATTGTTTTAGCAATTTTTTATTCAATCTTTCTTAGATAATTTTAGTAATAGATTATTTTATTGTTATTATCTTATTATCTCTTGTATTATTTGACCATTATTTATATTTTTTTTTAAATAGTTTTAATGATAATTTAGTGTTATTTTTATTGTCGTTGCATTTATTGCTATTTCAATAATCTCAAAGATTTTTTTAAAAAAAATTTTAAATCAATTTTTTTTTTAATAAAAAGTTTTGTAATTTTTGTGAACTACAGGCTTTTTTTTTTCTGCTTATACATGATCTAAAATTCATCTAAAATTTTTGATAAAATTCACATAGTTATTGATACATGTTTTATGTATAATTTAAAATTGATTTAAAATTTTCAAAAAATTCCAACAAATCCAAATGATTTTTTTATAATCTGATTATAGATTACAAGAAAACTATGCTTTAAAATTAATTATGTGCAAAAGTATTAATATGAAATAACAATATAATCAGTCTATTATGATAATAAAAATCAATAATATGGCATATCAGTAATATTAATTATCGCTTATCAATTATTTCTTTTTTTTTTTCATATCAATGATAAAATTTAATTTAAGTAAACTATAAGAAATTATTCAAATTTGCTAAAATCTTTAATGTTTTATATAAAATGCATATCAATAATATTAATTGGCATTTATATGTATTTTATTTTTTCGTATCAATAATATAATTTACTTTGATTAAAATATATGAAAACTATTTAGATTTTGTTAAAAATTTCGAAAAATTTTAGCTTAACTTTATCTCTATAGTTTATTTAAAATATATATTAACTATATTCATTACATTTTTTTTGCATATTAAACAATATTAAATTTCAGTTACCAAATGCATCATTGGATGTATCATTGGAAGAATATGTTGATATTTGCTTGGCACTATTCGATATACCTGTCCAAAAATCTCGAATTCAATCACTTCATGTACTTTTTACATTGTTTGCCGAATTTCGTAATTCACAACATTTTCGGAATTTAGCTAAAAATAATTTCATGAACAATAATAATAATAATAATAATAATAATGATGCATTTAATGGAAGAAATAACATTAATGAACCGGAACGACTTGAATTGTAATCGTATAAAATTTAATTTTTAATTTTTTGCTTTATTTTTAATTGTAATTGTTATTCGTATTTTATATTAATTAAACTGAATATTTTTTTTTAATTTATTATTTGCAATTTATCGGATATGAATGAAATCATAAATTTATTTGATAATGATTGATTTTATGTCATTTGAAAATGATTGAAAAAAATTATCAGAACATTTTTGTGAAATATTTTTCGGTCAATAAATATGCATAATATAATTAATAAAGTATTATTAATTTCATCGTCAAATTTTTATTAGTTCACATTTTTAACGAATGAATAAATCTATTTCATTCGTCCTAATTTAACTGTTTCGAATTTTTACCTTCCATTTTTATTATATTTTTATTTATGTACAAACTAGTATAATTAGAAATTCTTTTGCAGTATTCGTGTAATAGAATAAAATATTTCGAGTAATAAAAATAATTGATAACTACTGGAGTTATATCTCATTTCTGGGAATAGATTTTTTAGTGGAAGATGGTGGAGGAGAAAAAATTTAAGTAATTCAAAAATTTTTAAGTTAATTTTAGTCTTCCTTAAATAAACCAATCAATAATGCGGTGTAAACATGCATCGTGCATTATGCATCATGCACTTCATCAATTGTAACAAATTCATTTTTGGTATTCGTATTGAAAATAAACAACTCAATTCTGAATTTAAAATTTTCTCATTTTATTTACACTGTTGTCCACGCTTATCCTAACTAATAAACAATATCTGATACAAACAATGTCTTTTTCAATTGTCTTAAATGTTGTTTATTTCAAGTTATTCATTATTTAAAAAAAAAAAAAAAAAGGAAATGATAAGGGATGGAAAAGAAAAAATTAATAACCAATATTTCGTTTTTCTGTTCTTTTTTTCTTTTTTACTTTATTCTGGATCAAAAAAAATAAAATAAATTATATTCAAAGTTAATAAATTGAAATTAATTAAAAAATAGGAATGAGATAATATTTAAAATAAGAATTTTTTGTGTCTCATAGTTATTTTCCATACTATGAAAGCTTCCTTTTATTATTAATACTTTCATGTTTTTCTATTCATTTCTTTTTTCTTAATTTTTAATTTTTGAAAATAAAAAAAAAGAAAGATGGGTGGAAAGAAAAATAAATAAGCAAATTTATACTACAAAGCAATAAATCGTCATTAAATAAAAATTTTTAAAAAATTTCGAAATTTGCAATTGCATACGAATCAATATAGCATTAAAATAAGAATTGAAAAAAAAAAAAAAAAAGTTAGTTTACCTCCACTATTTGTTGTGTAGATAGAAATTAAAAAATGGAACTAATTTAAATTTTTTTCCAATTCGTTCAACTACCATTCCAATAATTGATAATATTATTATTATCATTTGTTACTGTTATCATTATTATTATTACTACTATTATTACCACTATCATCATTAGTATCACTATTATTATCACTTCTATAATTAATTTCAAATGCATTATTCAGTAATTTGATTGTCTGATTAAAGTTTGCAAAATTTAATAATTTTTTTATTTCTTGCAAAAATTTATTAATATTATGTTTATTTAATTAATTAATCATAAATTTTAAATATCTCCTCCTATTTATATATTTTATTTCCTTCCTCTTTTCCTTCTTCATTCTTCCATTTCTTTTCTCCCTTCTCTTATTGCCTGATTCATTTTTTTCCAATTAAAATTTATTTCTGATAGCACTTCATTTAATGTTTTTTCTTTTTTGTTTGTTTATTTATTTGTTTATTTGTTTGCTAGTTTATTCGTTCACTTGCTTGCTTGCTTTGTTTTTCCATAGCTTTTTTGAAATATTTAATTTATTTAGAAATAGTAATTTCACACTTTTCTCTCAAACTTTCCTGAATCATAAAAAATCGAATCATTTGAATATTTAAAAATAAATGATTAACAATCGATAATTTTTATTTGTTCTACTCTTCAAGTATGTTATCTTATCGAATAAGGATTAATTATAATGACGTTGATTATAATAATTAATGTAATAATAATAATAAAATAATAATACTAATAATAAATAATAAGCAATACAATTGATGGTGATGATGATCCATTTTCCCTTTGTTTGTTTTTATTATTTTGAGCATGCAAAAAAAAAAAAAAAAAAAAGAGATTAGGAAAATGTTTTCATTTTATTCAGTTTTTTTTTTTTTTTTTGTAATAATCTTATGCCAAATATTTTTGTACATTTTATATTCAACTAAATTTTCTGGCTAATTTTATTTTTTCAAAACATTTTTTTAAATTCATAAATTGAATTGATATTAATAATTTTATTCATTTAAAATATTGTTGAATCTTTTGCTGGAAATATTCTTTAATTGAATATTTTTGTAAATCTTAATCCTAATTAAGCTTTTGTTGAGTTTTTTTTTTTTTTTTAAATGTTTTGTTAAATTCATAAATTGATTTGATATTATTTAAATATATCCAAAATATTTTTCATTATAGCACAAAGAAATTCGTAAAATGCAGAATATTTGCAGTAAAATATAACAATATACCAATATTTCGAAGAAATGATTATTAATATTATTTATAATTTATTCTTTACTTTTTATTATTCATTCAAATTTCTTAAATTAAATTTGAGTATTTTAGGAATTAAACGTTGAATATCGATGGAATTAAACTTTACAACGATTATATCTATTGGAGAGTTTTTTTTTTGTTTTTTTTTTTTTTCAACTTATAATCAGAAAATTTTCGTTTTTTTCGTTGCAAGATTTAATGATTTTCAATTTTTTTTTAAATTTCAAAGAAGAAAAAGAAAGAAGCTTTAAACTTGATGCGTAAAACTTAATTGATATTGTAAAAAATTTCATCTGTTAACTGATTCGGAACTCAATTGATACTGTTTTGAACTTAATGACATTGTATCAAAAGATGGATGATTAAAATGATGAAGAAGAATGTTGTTTAAATAAAATTATAAGAAAATTTTGCAATTTTATGTAAAAATTTATGAAAATTTCAATTGCAAATAATCGAAAAACAATTATCAATGGATAGAGTATTTAGTAAAAATGAAAATTGTCAGAAATTTAAAACTTAATTTCAAAATTTAAAAGTTTTTTATTTATTTATTTTTAGCCTTGGCATCGGTATTGGCATATGTCGGTGCAATTACAACAGTACCGCAATGCTGCCAACAAAATAATGATTATCCAAAAACCGTTATTGGTAATGATAGTATCAGTGACAATGATGATAATGATGATAATAATGATAATAATGATAATATTGGTGATAACAATAGCGATATTATTAATAGTACAAATCGAAATAAGTTGATTAAATGTAAAGCTCAATGTGATGCACAATGGAAAAACGATTTTTATGTTAGTTTCAGTCAAATTTTTGTTCGCTTATGCTACAGTAATAATAAAAGATAGCGTTATCGATTAATTGGAAGTTGAAAAAAAATAAAAAATTGAATTTAACAATTAAATAAATCGTAAAAAATTATAATACTCATTTAAACAATAACAAAAACTTTTCCCTAGAAAAAAAAAAGAAATTTTTTTTTCGTCTGATTTTATTATAACAAACATATACAGTATAAAATGTTAAAAAAAAAATTAGAATTAAGAAATTTGAAATTTAAATTTACGAAATTTTACGCTATAATTCAATTATTCATGCATAAAAGTTATTTCCTGTATATTCTAGGTTAATATTCAAAATTAAACCAGTCATTGTTTGTCTTTTCATCCTATCAATGCTTTTATATATTAAATTAAATTACTTATTTTATTAAGCATTCAAAATCGAACTAATCAAATATTTGTCTTTTCATTCCATCAATTTTTATATCCTAAATGAAATTATTTGCTACTTTAAATTACAAATATTAGACTAAAATATTTCTGTTCCGTCTATATATATATCTAAAATATTCAAAGAAATATATATTTTTTTTTTCACCAAAGTATTTTAATTCTTTAAAATATCTGGTAGACAATAAAATGGTTGAATTTATTTGGAAAAAAAAGGAGTTTTTTTAATTATTTTAGCGGTAACTTCAAAAAAGAACATCATTTTCGTTGCAAACAATAATCTTCTAATTTATGTTGTGATTTTTTTCCAATTCTATTTTATTTTCAAAAAACGAAATTTTCTCCTTCTCCTAATTTTATTATAACAAATATTTATACAACATAGGACGCAAAAAAATTACACTTAAGAAATTTAAAATTCAAATTTGGAAAATTGAGCATTACAATTCAGTTATTTATATACAAGAGGTATTTTTTATAAATTCCTAATTAGCACTTAAAATTAAAAAATCAATCAATATTTATTTGTCTTTTCATTTTACCAACTTTTTATGTCTCAAAAATTTCCAACTAATTTCTTTTTTTTTAATTTTCTTTTTTCGCTTCATTCATTTTTAGCTTAAATTGCTATGATCACATGATTAAGCCAAGCAAAATTAATAATTTTGGGTCTTTCATTCATCATTTTTTTCAGTCTTGAATATTCTTATTTGATTCAAAATAAATGATTCAGTCATTTTTGTTAGTCTTATTTTTTTTGTGGTCTAGACATTTTTTACTTTGGCCAATAATTTGATTCAATCTCGATCATTTTCTCCTCAATCATTCATTTATCACTCTTTAACGCTTTATTTCTTTCATTTTTTCTAAATTTGAATTGTTTGCAGATGCATTTTCAAAAAAATTACGATGAAGAATTTTACGAATTTCCATTAGATGAACTAATCACCGCATCATTTGATAATTTTTACACATTTTGCAATTTAACAAAACAAAAATTAACATGTTGGAATGCGCGATGTCGAATAAACCAGAAATATATTCCATGGAGTAGTGATTTGCATATTTGTGCTTTGAAACGATTAGAATTTGAAAATGCACTTAATTGTTTAAAGTAAGTTTTTTATTTTTTATTCCGAAACTTTTTTTTTTTCCCTACAAATTCATAAAATTTCAAAAATTTATAAGGTTATGAAACGGTACGAATTAATAATTTAAAGAAGAATAAGGAAATAAATTAAAAATTGTAATAAAGATTCGATGATTTAAAAACCTTTTTTTGTTTCAAAATTTAATGTTTTTTTTTCTTTTTTTTTAGAGAGAAAAAATTTTCAAATAAATTCAAAAAAATTGATAGAAAAAAAAGAAATATTTATTCATTCACCATATAAATTTAAACTAAATCTTCTATCGGCTTACTTGTTTGATTTATCAATATTTATTTTATAAAAAAGAAAAAAAAAGGAATATTTTTCTTGTAACAATTTCAATTTTTTTCTCATTTAAATTTCTTTCCTTAAATCATATAAAATATTAACTTTTTTCGCAATAATATTTTGTTTCCGAAATTTAAAAATTTACAATTTATAGAATTTTCTTACTTAATTTTTTTTATTTTGACTAAAAATTTTCATGTTCGGCAAAATTTTGTTCGTTTTTTTCCGCTTAATTATTGTAATTAGCATATGTAAATAGTTTTTAATTTGAATTAACTAATTTTTAAATTGTGATTTCCAGCTATACCAGCGATAGTGCGCATAATGAATGCAATAAAATATGTCGTCGAATTTCTCGACGATTTGCGACAAAAGAAAATGAAAAGTTATATCTTTATGGTGTGTCGGCTAATTTTGCTGAAATTTATCAATATTGGCAATTGAATAAGCAATGTGCTTTTCAAATTTGTCATTTGGAATGTCGTGTAAATTTTCAAATCTTTCTTTTATCTTTATTTTAATTTAATTAATTAATAAATTATTTCTAGAAAAATTGAAACCATAATAAAGCGGAATATCTGACAAAAAAAAAATTAATAGCAAAAATAAATAAATTTAAATCGTACAATAGGATAGAATAAGTTAAAAAATGATGAAATTTTCACACAATAAACTTTAATTATTTTATTTTCCTTTTGGTCATTTAAATGAAAAAAAAAAATTGAAATAACAAAATTTTAATTAACCAATAAATAATACGAAAAATTTCTTTTAAATGCTTTGTAGAATTTCTAACAATTCTTTTTTTTTTTGTTCATTTTTTGAATAATTATGCAATTTATTTTTAAAAGTATTAGTAAATTATTTTTCACTGATATTTGTTGGTACCATAAATGGGTGGTAAAAGTGTAGTAAAATGATCAAATGAAACTTTTGCATCATTAGATTGACATATATTCTTTTTCATGAAATGATATTAATACCAATTACAGTAATAAATGATTCATAATATTAACTTTACTAAATTATCGAAAAATATATTTAAGTAGGACAATTATAAAAAAAAAAATAATTAAAAATTAAATTGGAAGGAAAATTTTGAAAAAGAAGTGATTTCCCCGAAATTTGTGATTTATTTCAGAAAGAATTAATACGAAATATGTGTGAAGAAAATGAAACGAATAATGGATTGAATGTAATACAAGATTATTATCAATTTGATCTGCTCGATCAGTTGCGATCAATGATTGATAGTTCCACCGAACATTTATATCCATTAATGTGTCGACTTTATCTTCCAATACAGTATCATTTGAAAGTAAGCAATTTGAATCGTTCTATTTAGTACAAAAACGAATACTGTAATTGTTGATTTGAATATCATACAGTATGCTTATTTCATGCTTATGATGCAAATATACATCATTTTAGTACTATGATGCAGCATTCATCAAAAAAAAATAAGCCTTATGGTACCATAGTTGCAAACGAAGACTTGAAGCAATCAATAAATACTGTAATAATGCAATACGATGTTTGAATATACCCAGAATACTGTAGTTATTTGCAGTATTTAATTATTAAATTACAATTATCTCATTGATTACGCAGTGCTTGAATACACTCTCTAACACTGTAGCGATCAATAAGATGGTGCAGTACAAATAATTAAATATTGTGATGATTTAATTCAGCAATATTAATTTCGACGAAAACTTTGATAGATAATTTATTAAATTTTTCAATTTATTAAATCATTTAAAATTTTTCGCCCATTTATTTACGTTTAATTATTATTCAGTTAAATAAAATCAAAGATCTGATTGTTCATCATTCCACAATTTACTTATTTGATATATTATTTCTTCGTTCTTTTAGCATTTTTTAATTCATTTATTTGCTAATTTATTATTCAGTCATTTATGTTATACTAATTTGCTAATTGTTGCATAAATTGTTTATTGATAATTTGATTTATCTATAATTAATTTATATATTATCAACGATTCATTCCCTATTGATTCATCAAAAATTTTAAATAATTTTTCTTTCAAAACGATACGAAATTCGAAAAAAAAAAAAAAAACTTCCCATATCTATTTATTCCGTTTTTCCATTTATTAGATCTAAATTCGCATTTAAATTGTCCATTGATGTCCATTGATTTAAGATTGTTAAATTTTAATAATATTTTCAAATTTTAGTTAACGAACGAAATCAGCAACGAAATTAAGCAATCAATTCTTGCGATCAAGTATGCGATAAATGGAATCGTTGAATTGATTACGAAATTATGATTATTTTATATAAGGAATAATCCACCTATAGTCATGATTACAAATATAACTATTTATTATATTATATAGATAATTTTATGTCGGATGATTTAAAAATGCTTGATGGACATTCCAATCCAATTAAATGATATTATTTTGTCCTTTTTTTCCTTTTCCTTTGCTTATTTTCATATGATCATTTTCAACACACATATATAGTTGAAATATTTTCGATAGTTTTCTTTACAATGAAAAAAACTCATTTATCGTATCCCAATAACAGTAAGCTTCCAATATATAGTTCAATTATTTTTGAATGGTATGGTGAGAAAATTCTATTTACCGTATTTCAATAACAGTGCAAACTTCACAAAGAATACAGTATCCTGGTCCAATTCTTTTACTGTAGCATTCTTTAAAGAAGCTTATAATTAATAATGTTTTCGATAGATACCGTAAAAAATTGCCGAGAATTTATTACAATACTTTTGAAATCTTTTTATTAGATTATTTTTCTTTTTTTTAGAAAATCGTCATAAAAGTTTGCTATACGCTAAATTCACTTATTTTTTAATAAATAATTCAAAGTTTCTGTTGCTCTAACATTTCACAGTTGAAGATAATTCATTTAATAGTGATAAAATTAATAATATGTTCAATGCTTAATTATTTATTAAGTTTCTTTGCTTTTTTATGTTTTTAATTTGAAAGCAATCACACTTGATTCCGAAATATTACAAATTTAATTTGGAAATGATGCAATTTAATATTTATCAAGAAATAAGATAATCTATCATATTTTCCTTGATAAATGCAAAAATAATTTATCTTTTACAAATTTTGTTTTGTTTTTTTTTTTTTTTTTATTCTTATTTTTACAACTTTGTCGCATCCTTCTCAAGTACCATCAGACATACAGGTAATCAAATATGCTACTGACAATTCGATCAAAAATTTTTTCTTTTGCTTGCCAAAAGACAAATAATGTGAACAATTAGCAAAATGATACGTAAAAATAATTCCATTCAAAAAAAGGATTAAAATTTTAAAAAAAAAAATTGCAAAAATTGTTTTAATCTTATAGAAAAAATTGCAAAAAGATCAGAAAGTCAAGAAATTTACGAATTTTTTTTTTTGAGCAGGAAGAATGCAAATTCCTTCTTCCGAATAAAATCATAAAAAAAAAAAAAAAAAAAAAAATTAAATAAAAAGGTGAAAAAGAAAAAATTTTTGTTTTTTTTAATTTTTCATACAAATTATAATTGAAAATATGCGAAAAATTTATTACATAATAATTCGATTAAATGATATGAGTAATCAATACATAATGGATATTTGAAATAAAAACAATTGAATATGAAGTAAGCCTGGGGCTTTCATTACAATGGCTGAGGCCTCGGGCCTTTTTGTGGCAACAATGGAGACATATTTTTTGTGGTAAATATATAAATACATATAAGATTATAAGGTTATATAAAGATTAGTATAAATAACAAATATATAAGTAACATATACGATTATTATTGTAAATACTTCGTAAAAGAAAGGATAAAAAATAATAATAAAATTAAACACTAAAATTTCCTGAAATCAAACGAATCAATCAGCAAAATCGATGACACATATATTTGAGCAATGAATATCATTTAACATTTAAAAAAAATTATATTAAGAAGGTTTTTTTTTTTCTTCTTCTTAAATGAATGAGATACGAATTAATAACAAAAACAGTAGCAAAAGAAAAATATATGTTTTGAAGAGAAAAGAGAAAAATTATTAGAAATTAGTAAGAGAAATGAAATAGTGTAAATTGATTAATTAGTTAACAATTTTACAATGAATATTCGAAATGGAAGAAATATCTATGTGTAAACTAAGTAAGAAATTTGTAAAAGTTTGTAAAATATTTGATATTAGGTAAGAAATTCAAAAGTGACAATTTTTGCAATAGTTTTTTCTTTTTTCGAAAAATTGAAATTTTCATTTCTCGAGAATTTTCAATTTTGTTAGCAAAATTATTTAAATAATGCTAATATCAGCATTAGAAAAGCTTGAAAATTTAATTAAAAATAGAATACATTCAGCTGTACATTTGGGAATGTATCCAAAATATTTCTTAAACAATGTGAATGAAAGAAGAAGAAAAGCAGATGAATCAATTTATAAAATAAATTTGAAATTTTTGAAAAATATTTTTGAGCTAAAAAAAATTTCGCACGATATTTTTTGTTCATTAGCTTAAATAAAGAGAAACAAATAAGTTCATATTTTTAAAATTAATAAAGAATATGACATGTTTTAAAATTAATGATTAAAATATTATAATTAAGTAAAATTCAATATTATTGTTATTCATAGGAATAACATAGGAATGTTTAACAAATATATTAGAAATGAAATTGGACAATTAGTTTTTCGAACAATTAGGCCAACAATTAATAAACCAATTAGGTAGGACAGTAAGAAATACCGGAACAATAAATAGACCATGCAATAAGCCAAATATTATTGTTAGTATAATTGCTTTTGATAACACAGCATGAATTCCTATAGGAGCGAATAATACCGGAAACATAATAAGAAATGTTGATATACCAGCCTGAAAATTTTACTTTTTAATTAAAAAATTAAAATACATTTCCAAATTTTATATCTCAATCAGTTAAAAATTTATTAATATAAGAAATGCTAAATATGGTAACATTTTTATAAATTGATAATTAGATAAGATTTTAACAAGTGCGCCTGAATCTAAGACTAAATTATTGAACTCCTATTATCGATTATTAATCATTTTAATTAGATTGAATTTCTAATTATCTTCAATAAATTAATTTTTAACTTTTCTAAAAGTTATCTAATTAGTCTGTTTTGCAAATATTGAATATAATAATCTGAAATACTTCGAATTAAACTACTTTCAGTTAAATTGCATTTTTATCTGTTTATTTTTTCTAATGACAAGTCAATTATTGTTAATGAAACTGAATATGGAATTTTGATGTTTACATAATCAAATCGAAATTATAACATTATATGAATTTAATAAAAGTTTAGTAGAAATTACTATTCAAATTTATGAAAAATATGAGAAAAGAGTCAAATAAAAAAATCAAAAAAAATATTTATGTTTGTTATAAATGAAAAAACTTTTAAATAAAATTATTTCGACAATTAATTACTTGTAACAATGATAGTGCACACGCTTCAAATGCAGCAGTAATTCGTTGAACATTATCAGTGTATTTACTTGTCATATAATGAAAAATGATATGCACGATAAAATCGATACTTAAGCCAGCTGATATTAATATTGATACCATTAATATCGGATCCAAAAAGCAATTCCAGTATTGCAAGAAACCGATAACGCCTTAAAATACACGAAAATTTTAGTATTCATTAAATCAAAAAAAGATGAAAACTTTCATTTTTCCGACGTTTAATTTATAAATTTAATGATTCAATCTCATTATTTCATAATCAGTTTGATTTGAATTGAATTAAATTAGAAAAGAGAGAAATAAAAATATATTTTATGGCTTATTTATGTACTAACTTGACCCGGCCACGCTTCGTAGCTGATCTAGCTAGTCTATGAGGACTGGCAACGCTTCGCGTGTCCAACTCCATAGAATATAAATATAAATAAAAAGTCTATATAAATATATAGCTATATATAATATATGTACTATATATTATATATATAGACTATACTATATATAGTCTATATAAAGTCTATATAAATAAAAATGTCAATGTTCGTTTGTTCAAAATCTTAAACCTCCGAAAGTTCTTAAATACGCGCCTTATTTATATTAATTCAAAATCTTAGATATCGGAAACTCCATACCTATTGCTTTGAAATTTTGATATAACGTTGCATTTGAATATGCGCATGTTTTTAAACATGCGTAGCTCAGTCTGGTTAAATGGAAAAAAAGAAAAGAGAAAGAGCATATTTCTAGTGATGGGAAAAAAAAAAAAAAAACTGATACTTTGTAATTTGATTTGTAGTTTGGTTGGGTTGGAAACTGATTCTTGCTATTGTGATTAGACTAGGTTAGCAGTAAGTGTGAATTGAAATAAAACCTTTCTCAACAGAGATGAATGCTGTTGAGAAAGGTTTATTGATTTGATGAAGAGTAATTCTTCGCAACAAACAATTAGAAAACATCCAGGCAAATTGATCACTGAGTTATTCTTTCCTTTGTCGCTGATAGAGAAGTAATACTATTCAAGTGAATTATCGGATTGTTGCTATTGTTGTGTCGCTTTGAACTGTCGAACTTGAACCCTTGGTATTCCGAACTGTTGCTGTTGCTACGTCGATCTGTCTTTATCTGTGAATTGGAGCGTCTCGGCAGTAAACATATTTGTCGTCACTTTAAAACTATGTTGCGCTAATTCAACTTTAGTATTTCTTGATCAGCGTCAAACACGACTTCGTGTTCAGCAATCACGCAATTGTAATCCCCTGCATTCCGATACAATCTAGTTGATGATACCAGTTTGAGCTCGTATGTTCTCATCAGCACTATGACTGAATATGTCCTTATTGCAAGACTTTGAAATTCAATGGAGAAAAGAAAGGAATGTGTTGCGCCGCGGAAAAAATAAACTACCTTAACTTGAAGAACTACTAGAGCCATTAAAAACTTTGCTTGCCGGATATACCGCCGAATCAAATCTTTTTTATTTAAAATCTGAAAATACAACTTGTGCTTCCAAATGACGTCGCCCGGCGCAGAAATCGTAACAACACAATTCATGCCAACTTTTAAAGTGAATGGACAGATTTATCACAAAACCGACTCCCTACCTCCGCTGCCAAATGTATTTCATTGGTGATAGCAGTGATGAATTAAATGCATGCTACGGAATTCATACCGACACAGGAAAGTCTGTCATTCTCCAATTGCAACAGCTTCTTCACGAAAATAACAATTTAGTGCGTTTGTTCAAAACAGCAATTGACATGATGTCATCTGATACATACAAGATTGTTACTCATGCTGACAAAGCGCCTGCTAGAGAACACATGCGAAGATTCAATATCAGCTATAGACGAAGTGACAATTATTATAGTAAGAGATGAATTCCAATCTAGAGATATTGTTTTTCACAAGAGAAATGATCAATTGACAAAAATTGCAGAAACACATCGAAGCTACGATGCTTTGCAATATCCAATCATTTTTTGGAATGGTGCAGATGGATATCACTTCAACGTTAAGATGATAAATCCAATCAGTGGCGAAGAAACAGATAGGAAATGCAGCGCAGTGAACTATTATTTATACCAATTAATGATTCAAGAGAATGAAGATAATCACATTTTGAAATGCCGTTAATTGTTTCACCAGAATATCGTAGATTTGTATGCAGAAATCGAAACAGAAAATTTGATATTCGCTCTGAACAATACATTCATTTGCAAGATGAAGTTGTGAATGACGATAATATAACTAAAGTTGGAAGACTAACGATTTTGCCATCTTAATATGCAGGCACTCCACGTTATATGCGTAAATACGCTCAAGATGTAATTGCATAGGTTCGCCAATTCGGGCGTCTAGACCTATTCACTACATTCACATGCAATCCAGCTTGGGATATACAAAATCGCTTACTTCTTTGGCAATTGGCGACAGATAGACATGACGTCACAGCACGGGTTTTCAGACAGAAGCTGAAATCGCTGCTGGATTTCATGGTAAAACATGAAGTATTTGGGTTGTGCGCTGCTTAGTAGAATGGCAGGAGAGAGGATTGCGACATGCCCATATACTAATCTGGCTTTATGATAAAATCACTTCAAACGAAATCGATACTATAATATGCGTTGAAATACCCGATGCCGACGTCGATTCAAGATTGTATTAGAATTTGAAAACAATCCGTGGAGAACTTGCAAAGTTCCGTTCGGATAACAGGGAGCATTTACATTTTTATTTATATACATTACAATTTTATTACGGAATATTACAATTTTATTGTTAATTTTAAAAAATATTTATCTTTTAATCCTATTACATATATATATATATAATCACTATATATATATATATGTATGTATGTATATATGTATATATGTATATACATATACTTAGAAATAACATTTACCTGAAAATACTTACCTGTACTAATTGATCCAGCTGATAGAATAGCAAGAATGGATACTCTGATATTCAAAGAAAAAATAAAACATACTAAACCGATTGCACAAAATGTCACTAATATTGTGCTGAAATAAAAATTAATTTTTTTTAATTTCAATTAAAATTTGATAATGTTAGCAGAAACGTTCTTGAATGCTATGTTCTAAAAATTGATAGAAAATTATAATCCTTTTTTAGCATAAGTTTTTTAAAATGAATCATTGGTAGAGAAAAAAATTACAGTTACTGTAAACAACAATTTCAATTTCAAATTTCTGCTATTTATGATTTATATTCCTCATTTTCATTCTAAATAAATTAAATTGAGATTAATTTCTAATTATTTGAAATAAAAATGAGATATATCATATTATTAATCAACAAGTAAAATTAAATATTTGGTATAATATACATGTATGAATTTAAGAAACGAGAAATGATATTTTAAATTTTACCTGACAATAGTTGAAGGTACAGATAATATAATATCAATTAATTCCGCATCTGTATCAAATGGTATCATATCATATTGCGTGTAACGTGTACACATCTCACGGCATGAACGTAATAATTTTGCTTTATCAGATAACGATGAGGTACCATTATAACCCATTATTATAATCATTGACGTTATCACAATCCTTCAAAAAAAAAAAAAAGAGAAGATTTTCAAATATTATTATATTCTGACAGTCATAATGGTTATTATAAAAAAGATAATGGTTATTATAAGTTAAAAACAAAAAGAAAAAAAAATAAAAAAATTCAATTCCAAACAAAAAGGATTTTTTTTATTATAAATACAATTTATCATTAACAAAATGCATTCGTGACATGATTACAATTACCATCATTCGATTAATAAATTGGAATGCATTTTAATCTTTGATTTCGGATTATTTATTTAATTATAGTTAGTTTTACTCAAATGAACATTTTCAAAATTCTAACCTATTTTGTAAATCACGCATGTAATGAGTACCCATTTTCCATGCTGTATATGGTTCGGTATTGATGAAAAAATCGAACTGTGACATATCCAAACCTAAGAAATTCTTCTCGCTTTTTTTTTTTTTTTTAAATAATTTCAATAGATAAAATAATATATTAAATAAATATACAGTCAAGTAAAATTCCGAAGTAATAAATCTTTTATAAATTTTTTCAAGTAAAATATATTCATCTAATTGTTCGATTTATTATTCAATTTAATCAATTTCTGATCAGCAATTAATCCATATTAACTTATTTATTGCAATATTTTTAAAGTATAACTCCGGAATCTAATTTTTTTTTTAATTTATGATTAATCAATATTGCACCATTTTCCATATAAAAAGTTCCATTAACTTCTACACCAGAAATTCCAAAAATAACATCAAGATTGGTAGCATGCGGATTAGCAAGATATCGTAAATAATCGTTTATCCAATGCATTGTTGCAGCTGAACCTAATGAGTTTTCGGATTTTTCCATTTCTTGTATCATTAACTGGAAATTCATTTCATTTTAATTTATTCAAGCACAATTCAATTCGAATTATTTGAGTTCAAATTCATCTTTATTCCAATTCATTTTCATTCAATTTAATTTATTTTATTACTGCTCAATTTCGTTTTCAAAATTTCGCTTATTACGCATTATTAATGAAATGTGTCATAAATAAAATTAATACTTGTATATAAATATTAGTAGCGTAAAGTGTACTTTCCTACTTAATTATTGAAAGGAAAACAAGAATTAAAAGTTAAATTTGAATTTCTTTCTTTTTTTTTGGATTAATTCAGTACTTTCAACATTTTCTTAATTCCTGAAAATAATTTGATTACCGTGAAATTGCGATATTCAATAGGATTAGAAAAATTGGGTGGTTTCCGCATAATATAATTGATAGATAAATAATCTGGCCAAACCTATAATAAATATTTTCTTTTATGATTTTAAAATTCTGAATGGTTAATTTGGGATAATTTCAAGAGATTAATCTAAAATACATATATGAATGCAAATATAATTAAGTATTATAGAACATCGTAAATTTCAACACAGAAATGGAAATCAAATTTTATCGTTATATTGAAGAAACCAAAAATAAAGAAGACGAAAAATGCATAATATATTTTTAAAATCTAAAAAGATTCGAAGAAAATAAAATTGAGAAGAGAATTTTCGAGTTTAAAATATTTGAATTGTTAAAATTAATTCTAACTTACAATTTCATCCATTATTCGAACTCCTTCAAGACTTTGTGAATCCGGTGGTAAAAGCATTTTACCATCAACGTTTGTATCCAATGCTTGAATTCCAGTTATTGCAAAATAAAAATATGCAATTAATATTGCCACAGCAATTAATGCCGCCCAAAAGGATGCAATGAATTGACTGTAATCTAAAAAAATCAAAAATGAAGGAAGATTAAAATGTTAATTTGGGGGAGAAAAATGAAATAATAAAGGAACATAGATCATAAAAATTAAATTGTGTAATTAATTTCCTCTTGCATAATAAAAGTGATGAATGAAATTCGTAGTAGCGCAAGAATTTCATGAATATAATTAAAATTTTAATATTTCTAGCAAGAAAATTAAATATAAGAATTGTCGGTAAAATCGAGATTTTTTATAATATAAATATGATAGAATAATCAAAGTATTTGCATGATAGAAATTTGTGATATTTCTCAAACTCAAATGAGTCATTTATCAATATTTCATTCTTTCGTCTGATACGAAGGCCTTTGTTCTCTCATCTTTCGATTTGCTAAAGCTTGTTTTTAAAATTGTAAGCATTGTCGATCTCTCATCTTTTTAGTCATGATAACCAAATCCTTTGTACAGCATGTTGTAAGCGATTGCAAAATCAAAATCAAAAATTATAGATATAAAAAGAAACTTTTAGCGGCCATCGATTCAGTAATTAATTAGCAGTTACTCAGAAATTACTTAATAGTTACTCAATCAACTTAATATTTAGTCAACAGTCACTCAAACTCACTCGACAATCAATACCCTCCAATTCAATCTAAGTCATCAATATTCAATCCATTTCTACTACAATCAAATGATTAATTATAATCATGATATTATCGAACTTTAGTTCGCCTGTGTTATAAAATAAAATATTGATCTTCGTCAACCAATAAAACTTTTCTCACCAAGATTTTCCTCTTTCACAATATGAAAAACTTTTCCGATAAGAATACTTATTTGTTTATATTTATACACAAATATATCATAGACATTATGATTATATCGTTATTAAATGATATATAATATATTGCATATTATATATATTCAATAATGAATATTGAATTTACAGTCACATTACAAACATTTTTTATTGTCTTGTTATTCTATATTTTTATTTTATTATACTAATTTAATTTTATTTTCAAAATTTTCTCCTCTCTCATTGTTTTAACTATATTAAATAATATTTAAGATTTAAGTAAATAGATAATGGCTAAGGAATTTGAAAAAACAAACATTTAATTTTTCGTTTTTATTTCACACTAATTAAATTAATTAAAGGATTAAATTATTCGATAATTATAATACATTTAATTGAAAATAATTAATGCTAGCATAACATTTCGATTAAATTTCTTAAGGAAAGTAATGGGTAGACTTAAGTAATGTTGATATGTTGATGAAGTTCGCTTAGTTAATTAGTAAAGTTTTTAGTTAAGCAATATTGATACAATAAATTCCGTTCGATTGATTAATAATTTTTTCAATAAATATGAAAATTAGTAAGCATTAAAAGTAAGCAAATATATGTATATATATTCCGATATGCAGAATTAATTTCTTTTGCATGAAATTTAAAAATTATAACAAAAATAAAAAGAAGTATAAAGAATAAACAAGAAGTTTGCTGTAGAAATATGAACCAATTGAAATAAATAAAAAATAATAGGATTTGAAGTTTTTAAATTAAAAAAATTTCTTACATTTACAAAATGCGATAATATTTCGTCGCATTCCTTCAAAAAATGTTGATTTCTTCTTTTTGATTTGTTTATAAACGATAGCCGGTTCATTATGAGTTAGCATCACTTGAATTGGCGCATAGAAGAAAAGCTAACAAATTGGTAGTTGGTAAATTAATGGATTTCAAAATTTCAAAAAATTTTAGACAAATAATATCTTCAAAAATATTCAAAAAAAAAAAAGTCACATCTTTGTATATACATACGTATGCATTTTGTATTCTTCACTTATTTAAAATAAAAAAAAAAGAAAAAAATCATATAAAAGAATCAAATTTGCATCAGTAATTAATATTAATCTAAAATTTTCGCTTTTTTTTTTTTTTAAAGTCTTTTAAGATTGAAAAAAAATGAAACCAGTTTTTTTTTAAGTTTTTTTTTTTAAGTTTTTTTTTTCCTCTTTTACTTCAACTTACCTGGAATAACAAATCGAGCAACATCGAGAGTGATACTGCGGCGCAAAAAAGTTGCATTTCATATGCTGGAGCAATGCAACCTAGTGCAAATCCAAGAGAATTTGTTAATGAAGTAACTGTCATGCCTATTCCAATCTTTTCCAGTACCATCTGTAACCTGAAATACAATCTAATATAATATTATGTTGAAAAAAAAGAAACTTACTTAAGTAATTTGATTAAAAACAAAACATTCCAAAAATTTGATTAAAAGAAGAAAAAAATCTTGAAAAATTTAAAAGATTTAAACTGATAAAATAACCTTTCAGCAGCTGTTAAAGCATGCGGAATTCCTATTGATTTTAGCCAAGTGTTTGTCAATAAAAATGCATCATCAACACCTTCAAATGATTTGAAATTTAAATTACCTGTTCAATAATATTTGCTACATATAAAAAAAAAAAGGAAAATTTTTTGCATTCGATGGAAAAATATATAAAGTTTTAGGGAAAAATTGCTTCTAATAGAAAAATGCAATATAATTTCAAGCATTAAAGATGAAAATAGAATAAAAATTTGAATGAACAATAACCAATATACTGTTAATTCGCAAAATAAAGATGACAAAAAAAAAAAAATTGTATACTGTCTGCCCATTAACTGATATATTAAATGGAAAAATTGGACAATTAAACAATATTTTCCGGTTATATTTTCTTTTCCGAACATATTATTATCCGGAGCATTTAGTCAATTGCATTATAAACATATGTGAAGCAATTCGTTGCTTCAAATTATTGCTTAAATAATCATTAATGATAAAATTAATAAATGTGATATAGAAAGGTTAAAAAAAAAAAGAAATAACTGATTTTAGATTACGAAAAAAAGAAAAGAACGACTAAATTTGGATTGATAAATATAAAATGGTAAACTAACAGAGATAATAAATGGATTAAATGAACACAATAAACATTTATTACTAATTGATGAACTGGTGTAAATTCTTCTTCTGGATTATTGAAATTTTGGAAATAAACTTTTGTACACTAATTAATTAATTAATAAATAATAATAATAATAATAATAATAATAATAATAACAATAATAATAATAATAATAATAATTAATAATAATTATTAAATTAATTAATTTTAGAATTTTATTTTGTTTTGACACAGGACATTTTAGATATAAAAAAGTAATAATTTTCTTATTTTTGTTAAGAAAATTGAGATTTTATTTTTCCTTTACAAAAAAATTTCCATTTCACTAATAATTTTATGACCAAGTACAGTAAAAACTTAAGAAAGCATAGGAAAAAGTGGGACACATATGATAAGACTTACCTATACCTGTAGCTAGTGTTAAAAAAGGTGATATGAGGACAAGCATATTGATATGATAACCGGCCAAAAGTATTAGACCAATGGCTGATACAGCTGCTAGGATTGGTGAAATGATTGCTGCTAGAGGTAAAATTAGTTGTGAATGTCGAATTGGATATGAATAGCATAAGGCTACCAAAAGTAAACTTATAGTAACAAATAATACTAGTAAGACACTTCCTGAAATTGATATTAGTTTATCAATGAAAAAGCAAGCATATAATATATACTACTATAATAGTTCTGATAATTGAAATTATCCACTGATAACATCATCTAATTATTCAAATTACAATGAATGCAATCAATAATAGCATTTATTTGAATTAAAAAATGAAATTATTCATTAATATCATACATGTATTCCAATTAAATTTTAAATTTCAATCTTTATTTCTTACAGATAGATGATAAAAAAATAAATAAAAATTTATGTTTTAAATACAAATTTACCAGTAAAATAATAAGGAAGTACTAAGTGAATTCCTCGACGTATTTCACCTTTTACGGTATGTATACCATGTAGTATCAATGTTACCGTACTATTTGAATTAGCATTATGATCGTATACTTCTCTAAAAACATTCGTTTTTTTTTTTTTTTTTTTTTCTTGTAAAAAATATATTAAAAATCCATTTAATTATATATTTTTGATATGAACTTTTGAAATTTTTACATTTTTTTTCAAATAATTATTTTCGATTTTTATTATTTTGATAAGACAATTATCATAAATTGAAATATTTAAGCAAAATATTTCTAATTGAAAATAGCCAAATTATGAATAATATTCATTATATTTGTTGTTAATTCTGCATGCTTAATTTTGATAAATTTCATCATATTTTTTATTTTGCATAGTGAAAATGTAATCAGCAATTTGTTTTTTTTCTTTTTTTTTTTTTTTTTTTATAAAAATTGTCGGAAAATTATCGAAGGAAAAAAAAAACCTTAGAACTTGTTCTTCAAATGTTTCCAATTGTTTTTGTTTGATATTATCTGTGATAAAAGTTGTAAAATATATTGCTATAGTACCAACGCTTGTTACAACACCTATAAATGTTTAATGAAATGAAAAAAGAAGAAAAATGCTTTGAATAATTATTTTTATAACTAACCACTAAAATTTCATTCAATTAAATTATCACTGATTTGCAAATTTCAATTGATCAAAATTAGACAACAATAATTTCATGATTTTTCACGATCGATAATTCTGCGATCATAATAAACTTCTATTAATAGCATTGATTTATGAGATAATCGTTTTAAGTAAGTTTGTGAGAATAGGAAATTAATTACTTAGTATTGCTATTTATTTGAATAAATTATCAGTAAATAAAAGAATGGAAAATTAAACAAAAAGAAGATGAATTTTATCATTCATTGCTAAATATATGTAATTGCAACATATTGTCAGTAAGGTGAAGGAGCAGAAAATTAAAAAAAAAGAAAAAGAATATAATCGATAATTCGTTATCCATAATTCTAACATATTAACAGTAAGAAAAGGAATAAGAAATTAGATTGAAAAAAAAAGACAAATTTGGTAATCTATTATCAAATATATGTAATTTCAACATTATCAGTGACATAAAGGAATAGGAAATTTTAAAAAAGATAATGAATATTGTATAGTTCAATACTAATTTTGATAATATTATCGCTTAAAAGAACAAAAAAAACACTATTTTGATTTTATGGATATTTAGAACTTTTATTTACATGATTAATTCAATTCAAATTTAAATTTTTCCAACGTTTATTTAGCAAAAATTAAACCTTGTTCATCGGTTGTACGATTAAAAATATATCTACCAATGTTTACTTTATATGGTCCAACTGTTGTTAGCGGATAAACGATTTTGAAAAATGATCGATAATTCTGCAATATTACATTTGTTGTTTTGCAAAAATTAGACATAAAACGATCAATACGAAATAAAGCAAATCAAATTGTAAACATTTTACCATCGGATCAAAGATCAAAATGCCTTTATTATCCCCTTTTTCCTTTATTTTATTGAAAATAAAATTGAAATTATTGCAAATAAATTGCATGAAATTAATTTGAAAAGGAAAATAAAGTAATTTTTTTTTTTTTTTTTAATTGAAATAATAAAATGAAAAAAAAAAAAAAGAAGTAAATTCATACCAAAAGATTCCATAATTGCGAATTAAAATCACAAAATGGTTCACACAAATCATTTCGATAATGTATCGTTGTTTTGTTTACATTTATTGGCATCGTTTGAGTAATATATTTATAAAATGTTGTCAATTCATCAATTTTTCTTGTTTCCAGGATTGATCCATTTCTAGCTATTACAAATAATGCCATATACCATGGTTCACCCTAAAATATTTCGAGATCGAGAATAAATCAACCTTTTATTTTGCGCTAAAATTTGCTAATTATAATTGATAATCAACTGGCTTGCGTTGATAATTTTATCTTCTTTTACAATAACTGGTAAGATTATTCGGATTGGCAATTTCATTTATCATATTTCCATCAAGAATATCTAATAGCAAAATAATTTCATTTCAACTTTTTTAATATCTTTTTTTTAATCAACTTCAAGATAAGTTATCAATTATTATGTCCAATCAATTTATGATATAGTGATTTTTATTAAGTAATATGAATTTAAATATATTATGTGAAATAATGATAAATTTTCCGTTTTTTTTTCTAACTTTGCTAAATGAATGAAATATGTTTTATTGATTAATTTTCTTTCTTCAAACAAATCTAATGATTTTCAAAAAAAAAAAAAAAAAAAGGAAAAAGAAGATGCAAAATACCGTATTATTGAAAAAATGTTTGTGGGCACTTATTTCTTGCATTGAAGCCGTATCCTCACGATTAAAACCTGATTTAATATCCACTCTTATATCTAACCTGTAAAGAATAATTTCAAAAAAAAAATTGTTATTTCTAATTTCCTCAAAATAATTAAAATTTCAATATCTTTTTATTTGAAAAAAAAGCAAACTTTTAGCCGAAAAAATTTTGTATTATTGTATTTAATTATAATTTTGTTTAATTATTATAGATAAAATATTTGATTTATGTAATGATTTATAAAAAATTATCGAAAATATTTCATAAATTTACCTCAATAATGGTCCAAGAAGTGATATGCTAAAAAGTGAAAGTGATAAAAATATAAACAGGATTGGATGTGATCCAATTGTATGTCCAAGTAATCCAAATATATTATTTATTGTAAATGGCATAATTTTTAATTAAATTCTGAAACATATATACATTCATAATTGCGATTTCTCGAAAAAATTTCCCCTAAAATGGTTTAGGGAGATAATAGAAAAATTTAAGATAATATCAATTAGTCAAATCTTTAGTTTGACTACAAATTTCCAGAATATATGATATCAACAAATTTTTGAAAGAAAAAAAAACAAAAAAAAAATTACTAATAAATTAAAAAATGAAAAATAAAAAACGATAAATAATAATTAATAATCAACAATTAATAATTAATAATTAATGAATAATAATTAACAATTAATAATAATAATCGAATATCTTTATCGATCGAAATTAAATTTAGATTAATTCAATAATAATTTCTTAAACAATATTTGAGTTTATTTTTTTTTTCTTAAATATTATGATATTTAAAAAAAAAAATTGTCATTAGTTCGAATCAAATCTATATTTAAAAAAATATATGTATAATATTCGTTTTTCATTTCCACACATAGCATTTCAAGTTTTTACCGATTGATTTGAAATTTTGAATTTAATGTTGCATTTGAATAGGGCGTATGTTTAAGAATTTTCGGAGATTTAAGATTTTTTAATAAACAAACATTTACATTTTTATTTCTATAAACCGGGGGTGATGTTCAGCTAGTATTTATAATATATTTAGGAAAATGATAAATAAACTTAAATAATGTTTAAGAAATTATTGAATTAATGAAGATTAAATTTCGATTAATGTGTTGCCATTAATTATATATATATAATACATTTGTCCTATTAAAACTAAATTGTGAAAAGGTGGGGAAAGCGGGGATGAAAAGAATGGAAGATGAAGATAGGATATAATTACCGAAAATGATCTTTCACAAGGAGTTAATTTTGGAAAGAAAGAAAGAGTGATGATGATATTTCAGAAAGTTTCGAGATGATAGATAGGCCAAGGTTACTAACATTCGGATTGACTAGTTGCAATTTGATAGTTTTGGTCCAAAAGTCAATTTGGAATGGAATGTTCGTACAATTATAAAACATTTAGTGCAATAATTTGAAACAAATAACTTCATTAAAAATTAAACTATACATGTAATTTTGTTATTAGTTAGATTGATAAAAAAACAATTGTTCATTTTGCTGTTTGGTGAAAAGCAATGTTTTTATCATAGCATAACAATCGATTATATGGATGATCTTTGATCATAATAAATTGATGCTCAGTCATGATGAAGTAAGCAATTTCAGCAACTAGTAGCAAAATATTGAAGTATATATATATATCTATATATATATATTTTTTTTTTGTGTCAAATAATTTTCATGAAATAATTATAAATTATTGTAATTTTTCAAATTTTGTGAAATATACATATATATGTCAATGGTAATAACTAATCTATTAATGTGGGGAATATTAATATTGAAGTTAACATAAAATTAATGTAAAATACCACCTTTTTAATTTATGATACAAATAGCTGTATGAAATGGCATGTATGTATGAATTTTATTATTATTTCAGATTGTTTTTATTGATTTAAAATTTTTCAATCGTTTTTTTTTTCAGAAAAATTTTTTTTCTGTAAAATGTTTTTTTTTTTTTTTCAAAAAGACTTTTTTTTCTCTGAAAAATTGGAAACGAATTATTAGTATTAGTAAATGATAAATTATTACTGAATTTTCATCGAATTATTATCAGAAATTGTTAAAAATTATTAAATCCAAATTATCACCAAAATTATTATTAAAATTAAAAGTTGAAATATTGTATTTAAAAATATTAAAACATCAAGACTGTCAATTTTCAATAAAAAAATAAAGTTGATTAAATAAATATTGTTGACAATTACAGCCAAGAAATACGTATTTACATTCCATTTCACTCTACATAAACTATATAATTTTGATAATAATAACAAATATCATTTAACAATTTATTGCTAAAATTATTATCAAAAATTCAGAAATCATTCTTGCTAATTAATCAATTATTCAAATATTCCAAATTCCGGTTAATTAAATTTGAATAATATTTGCATTTGAATAATATTTACACTACTTTATTTATTTTGATTTGAATAATATTTACACTACTTTACTTAACCGCTAATAGCAAGAAAATGATATAAAATACTAATAAAAATTGAGAATAAAAAAGCATAAAAAAAAAGAACGAAAAAACGAAAATACGAAAAATCTTCGATAACAGTTGTTTCACTGATTCCCGCTAGTTCTCGAATTTTTTCTCTTCTTTTTTATTTTTCATCCGCACAAAACATTATTAATAATAGTTTCAGACGAAGATATTGAAGTTTTAAAAAAAATTAATGATAGGAGAAAATAGAAAGAATAAACAAAAGGGAAGAAAAGTAACAATGACAATAACAATAGTTATAATAATTTAAACAAAAAATAATAATAATTTAAACAAAGAATTTACAAGAATAATCAAAATATTGAATGATAAAATAGTTAAATTTTCAGGATAATAGCAAATATTACGGCCCACAATAAGTGTTCGATAATTGAGGAAATTTTTTGTGATAAAATCTGCAACCAACTGGATAATTTATGTTTTTTCAAAATGTTAAACTTTAGAATTAAAATTCTCTTCTGTTTCTTTTTTTTCTCGCATCTTCTACCTCCTCCGCTCTTTTCAATCCCTAAATTTAGCCTACTTTCCTCCTTTTGCTTCTTCAATCGTATCTGGCCATTTTAATTAATTAGATTATTACTTTTTTCACAAATCAATGTTATTATTTTATAATAACAATAGCAAAATTAATATAAATGATTTATAGCATTTTAAAACTTCTGTTTTCAAAATTGTTGAAAAATTAATTGTTGCATTTTAAAGTTCATTTTTTTTTTCCTTTTCTTTTTTTTGCTTTTTCTTTCTTCACATTTTTATTTTGTATTTGTTTCTGGAAAAAATAGTAATAATAGTTAAAAATGTAAAAGATAAATTTGTAACATTTTTTTTCATTTTCAATTTGTTAAAAAATTGTTTGTTACATTTTGAAGCTTTTTTATTTTCAAAGTTTTCTGTTCTTGTTTTTTTATTGAATTTAACACATATCGAAAGATTACTGTTATTTAGAAAAAAAAAAAAAAAACGAAAATTTTATACTATTTTATTATTTTATTCAAATCAAAAAATAAAAAATAAAATAAAATAAAATTTGGAGCAAAAATGGAAAGCGAACGTAGAAGGCACTTTCAGATATTTCAATGATAAATTTTCTTATCAGTTGCATTTACCATTTGCAATGCTACCTAATTTTTTAATTGTTGAGATACATTTTTATTGCTGTGTATCTATAACTTTTGCCTTTACTAATATCTTTTTTTTTTTTCTCAAGAAGAGAATTTTAATATTATTTATTAAAGTTCTTTTATTATTTCCATTCAAATTAAAATTATACATCATTTTTTTGCATGCTGATTATTGCATTTTTAAAATAATAATTGAATCCTGAATAATTCGAAAATTCAATTTAATTTAAATTATCAATTTTAGCCAAAAAGAGAAATTTTCAATTTTATTTTTCTGAAAAATTATATTTAACATTTAATTTAAATAATATTTTAATTTTAATTGCAACTTTATGCATACATTTGCATTAATTAAACAATGAATAAAATTTCGGAAAAAGAAAAATTTGCCGATAAGTAAGGAGAAGTTTATAAATAAATAAGTAAATGAGTAATTATCACAATAATAATTGTAAATATTTAGCAATTAGACAGCTGAACAAAGCGTCACTAAAATATAAATGAATTTGATAAAATCGATGAAGCAAATTACAACATTTTAAATAAACTATCGAATCACTATTAAAATTTAAATAAATAAATTAATCAATTGATGAAGCTATCTTGAAATTTAAATGAATCAATTAATATATGTATTTAAATTAAATCATTAAAATTCCAAAAGTTCAATTATTCAATAAAATAATCTGAAAATTGTTTATAAGGTTTAATGATTTCAGTTTAATATATATGAATCGTAATTATTTTAGTTTAATAAATATATGTAATGTTTGAACAGATAGAAAACGAAAAAAAAAAAAAATTCCGTATTAATTGTTATCATTACAATCGGCATCATATCATCAAAATTATGAATCAACTAAAGTCGTA
This sequence comes from Onchocerca volvulus, assembly GCA_000499405.2. Lineage (NCBI taxonomy): Eukaryota > Metazoa > Nematoda > Chromadorea > Rhabditida > Onchocercidae > Onchocerca > Onchocerca volvulus. The sequence continues at coordinate 14,426,300 of HG738137.1, read as the reverse complement.
AATAACTATCATTTTACACTTCAAAATATTTTGAAAATAAAAGTTTCTCGTTTCACAATCAATCATTTAATTGATGACGAGAAAAAAATGTTGCGGAATAAGAAAAAGAAATAATTTGAACTGTCACTATCGATTACAATAATTGAAATTTTTTATACATATAATGTTTGCTCATTTTAATTTTAGCTATACAATAATAGTTTAATTTTATGAATTTAAAAAAAGCACTTATTTTTTAATTCGAAAAAAAAAGAAAGAAAGGAATAAAATAAAATGAATAGATAGCCAATTTTTTTTAAAAAAAAATGGGAATAATGGGAAAAATGAAAAAAAAAAAAAAAAATGAAAAAGCAACATAAAGCAAATGTGAGAAACAATTGCAATCAATTTTTCTGTAAAAAAATGTGCAATCATATCGAGAAATTGAAATTTTTGTGTGAATTTAAATAGAAACGAAAAGGCTGGAATCGTTTCGCAATAAAAAAAAAAAAAAAAAAATTAGTCAGCAGATAACGAAGAATGCATTTAATATTGTTTATTCACATATAATTCAGACATTTTAATGATTATTTAAAATTTTGCAAATGATTTAAACGAGTAATTTCCAAAGTTTTTTTTTTTTTCTTTAAACCAAATTTAAATGAACCGAAGAAATTTTTTCCTTTTTTTTTTTTTAAGAAAATAAGAATTATGGAACGAGGAGGAACATTTTTGCTTTTTTAAAAAGAAAAAAAATTTTTGAAGCAGCCTATAATCAGTGCATTGATAGTTCTATCAGTCTGTTGATATGAGTGGACTTTGTTCTTTGTTTTTTTATAAAAATTAAATTATAGTTTGGCATTTTTTTGCCAAATTTTTTGATAAATTCTATAAACTTTGGATTTTTGATCCTTTTATTTAATGATGCTTTATTTAATAAGTCGATTCAACATTCCAGATTCGGTTAATAAACTTACTTGATCATTATTTTTACGATTATTTCCTTGTTGATTTTTAACACAAAAAACAAGCCTGTTAAAACGCAAATTTAAATATTTTATTCATATTTAAAGTATATTGGAACAAGTCGAAATTAGGTTTTTTTTTTTTAGTCTACAAATTTTACAAGAATATCAAAGAATATGGCATTAGAAATTGAATACTACAATTGGTAATAATTATTCAACAATGCTAAAGAATATAGTCATTAGTAATTAAGTCGTATGATTAGTAGCATGGTATTTTATTATTAACAATATTTTGTGAAAATATTGTTCTTCATAACAACATTTTTAATTTTTCATTATATATCTTTCGTTCTAATTAACTTATTTAGGAAGTAATTTAATTGTAAGAAATCAAAGTATTAATTCATCGTCTTTTATTGATCGTCTTCAATGATCGCTATCTTATGGATTTTTCCGCAGTGTAACCTTATCAACACCATACCCTTAACACAACTGTCGCAGATCTTCGATGACCGTGACAATTATTGAGAGTTCTTCTTTCTTGTTGTAATGTCATCGAAACCTCAAACTTGGGTAATTAAACCTTTACTATAAAATATGATAACACGACAATACACTACAAATACAATATCAATACAACCAATTAACCTCGCGGTAGCACATCCTTTGACGATGATTCTATAGTCAGGAGCCTCTTCTTATTTATAGAGGGAGGATCCCGCTAGAATTTGATCACAATAAAGCGCCATTTTTAGCGCCTGAGAGCGCGTTTTTTTTGGCGCGTAACCTTGACTACAACAAAGGAATAAAGTACAAACCCATTTGACCTATAAACAAAGAAATATATCCACACAAACAAACCAGAGATACATTTGGAAAACAAAGAAATCACTTCTTCTCTGCTATTCCTCGCGATTTCAGCGACAACAACTAAAAAAAGAAAAGCAACATAAGTAAATTATAATAAATAATAACAAGTACACAATGATTAATAAATAATAAATAAAAACAAATTAATTAATTAATTAAAAAAAAACGAACAATTTTGGAAGTATGTTAGGGTTTACGGGTTGTTTGGTTAATTATACGCAATATACATAGCATATTATGTTACATATGTCAAATACTATATTGATTTCTAAAAATGAAATTGATTAAACAACTTTTTTTGTAATTTCGAAATTCATAAATGAGACGAACGATTAGAATAATTTCTAATAATTCGTTACTTAAAACTTCAATATTCATTACCTGAAAAATTCAATATTCTTCATTTAAAAAATCTACTATTTTGGAAAAATATTAAAAACGAAAAGATTGAGATCCAATCTCATTAATACAAATATAAATTCGCAAATCATTATTCAAAAAAATAATAATTTGGAGTAATGTAAAAAACTTCAATATTCATTATCTAAAAAATTCAATATTCTTTATTTAAAAAATTTAATATTTTGGATCGAGATCCAATCTCATTAATACAATTATAAATTTGTAAATCATTTCAATGCAATCAATTACATTTATAATAATTGTTATAAATCTATGAAATTCATGTTAATATTATTATAACTTTTTTAAAAATCCACCACCACTATATTCATTATTGATTTTTTTTTTCGTTGAAATTTTTAAAGTGATAATTTAACATATCGTTTAATTTGTGCTTATTTCATGTTGTTTGTATTGAATATATTCAGTGATTAAATTTTGTCCACTTAAATACAACATTCATAATAATTCTGTAATTACATGAAATTATTGGGAAGTTACGTGAATTAAAAAAAAAAAAAAAATAAGTACCGTAAAACATGATTGGTAAGTTTATGAAGAAAGCAGTAAATACTTTTTCATTTGTCAATTAAAAAACAAATAATAATTGATTTTTTTGTTCCTTCATTAAATAATTTTAAAGAATAATTTTGGAGTCCACAAAGAAAAAAAAAAAAGGAAACAATCAAACAGGAAACTACGTAAAAAAACAATATAAACTTGATAAGTTTTAGTTTCATAAAAATCTCATCAACTATGATAAGGTTCATAAAAAAGAAAAGAAAAAAGCTACAAGGTTTATCATTAGTAAAAGTATTTTTTTAGAACTTGATGATACTGATAGATTTTTTTTATTTTTAAAAACTTCATTTTATTTCTAGCTTATGAATTGATTTGATTTCCGTCGTCCACTTTTTTCCTATGAACATTGAAAAAGTTGCACGGCGCAACGGCTCATATGCGAGAATCGTAATCAAAACAACGAAAATCACTCGCATCTAAAATTAAGTAACACTGAAAATTTCATCAGGAGAAATTCGCATTACAAAATGACAAAAGATAATCAATGATAAAAAAAGCGAGTAATTTCTTAAATGATTACCCGACGACAAAAAAAAGTTACTGTATAGAGCATAGATCTGAAATTATTCTCCTCAACGTTGTATTTGCAACCAGCAAATGTACAAATAATCTGTGCGCATGCATGAACTAAAAATATGCTTGTATTAGTGCCTTATCAATATTTCAATTTTGAGTACAAAAATTTGGTAAAACACTCTCATCATAGAGTTAAGATTTTAAGTTCTAATTTTACAAGTATGCGATTCCTACTTCAAAGATAAGAATATTGATTACTGATAAGAATAGTGTATTTTATACTTTTACTTTCAGTTTGAAATTTGAAGAGGATTGAGAGAATCTATGGCTGGCAGAAGTTTTAGCAAAGATTATAAACGTAGTAAAATGCATCAATGTTGTGATAAGTTTTCTCGACCACTAATTGACCTGAATTGATATTAGAATAACCAAACGATGAAAACTTACCAAGCATTGGCAAAGTAATGACTTCAATGGAATAAGTGTATATAATAAATGTGCATAAACGTTTGTGTTGTAATTTTGAAACTTGGATAGTATCAATCCCAAGAGGTTGCATTTATTGATTTTAATCGTTCCCTGCAACAATGAGTACCTCATTTAAAATTTCTTTACCCTAACAAATTTTAATTCATCCCGGATGTGGGAAGAAGTGTTTGATGATCAGTGACAGTTTAAACAGAATTATTTTTCTTTTTTGGCATAGTTCCCGAGAAAATTACATCCTCATATGTTTTTGCATTGACTTATAATGATTAATACCAGAATGATTGATTCGAATATAAGATGATCTAGAATCTTGCAAAGTTTCAGATTTTGCAAAATTTTACCATCACAGCAACAATGAACAATGCGATAAACAATGCAATATGAGTCAAGTCAGAAGATCCGGTTTGGTGCAACATTACGATCGTAAAACCTCCCCAAAGAAGTACCGAAATATGTAAAACAACATAATGCGGTATCTGACTCCTGAAAAAAAAAAATAGAAGAAAAGGATGGAAACAAAAAGAACAATGATTATCGTTCAAGTCAAGATTGTATATAAAAAGAATAAATAAAAAGACGAATGAGCATTTTTCCAGAAATCGACTACTAGACATATTTTATATCTTACTTGAATATTGAAACTGTATTTCACGATTTCAAAACCATGCGTAACGTCAAAAAATATTTTATGAGATCGTGAAGTTCAATCAAATGCAAGTTGAAGATTTGAAGAGTAGTAAAATGAACTCACTTTTTCACAAATTTATTTGTATACAAAATCGGGTTTCCGTAAGGTAAGTAAGAAACTATAGCTGCGTAAAGCATTAAAGCATGATACCACATGAATCCAAGATGGTTAAATTGTATTGTCCATGTTTCAATATAAGCATAATGATTCGTAACATTACTGAAATTTCTTTAAGGAATTTCTGATTCAAGCAGACTAATTGTAATACAACGGACAAAGAATGTAGCATTATAAAGCAATTTTATCAAGAATAAAGTATGCGGAACGAATTTTTGTTTAAATTTGAACAGAACTTACAGATAAATTTCGTTTCCTTCTAAGCGATGAAAAAGTTTGCTGATGTAAATTGCATCGGCTACGAAAACAGCAATAGATGACGTTATACACATGAACATTACATTCAGTGTGAAATATTTCAAAAAACCATCTTTCATTTTCACAAATATTAAATACAACATGAAAGGAATAAAGATGAAGTTGCCGATCGTTGAAATGTACGCTATTAAATTCTCCGCAGTGTACAGTTCTGCTAGAAAACGTACTACTATATTCTATCAGAAAATCCTTCTATTTTCATTTATTGCTTTATGATATCAGAAAATAACTGATATCAAATTTACTTCATGAAACAGAGCTGATAATAATATAATCATACTAATTCTTAGGTTTAAAAATGTAGATGTGTTATATTAGATGATAAATTTCTCTTGAACCACTTCGTTCTTAAATCGATTTAACATATTTTTTGAGTAAAATTATAAATTTTTGAATTCTTAAATATTTTGTTCAAGAATTCACCACATATGGATATTACTCATCAAAGTTGGATTGCAATTATTAACTTACAGCAATATAGACCCAAGTCTGCACATTCAGGAATGCCCAAACTATTAGTGTCATTGAAATTACTGCCATCATTATAAAAGTCCATTTCGCTGAAAATGGTAATTTCTTTCAATATCAAAAAGGTAGTCAAATTGAAATATCATGTAATGTCCTATTTAATATAGATCTATGCGGCTGTTGTTTTGATCATCTCGGCATATCAATGAAGTCGGAATGATCAAAGGAATAAGCATAAGTGATATGCCTGCGGAAGTTTGGAAAAAAATCAAAAATAAATTGCTTTTCTTCATATCTCAGGATATGCATCTAACAAAAAATTCGAATTTTAATTATTCCTTTGTTTTTAACATTTTGTTGAAAGTTTAATATTCAATTCAACATAAAAACTCGAATTTAGTTTGAAAACAAATATTATAATTTTATTTTAGACACTATGAAAAGATTTCGCCCGTCTCTTCTTAGGATATCAGCAACGCGTTGAATGATGATGTGACAGAACTAGTTATAGCAATAATAATGATAGAAATATCTCAATTAAGTATTTCATCTTAACCAACATTCCTGAAGTTGTTATCCCGCCTCCTTACAATTATTTATCGCTCAAAAAGATATTATTGAAGTTATTATGAAACTTTATTAAAATAATTAGATGAAACTTGAAATGTGGTAGCTACTATATGTTTGTTTGTGTATATTATGAGACTTCGTTATTTAACGGCAAATAGTATTGTTTGATCATTACTTTCGATAATCTTTCTCGATGTTTGATTAGTACTGGGATGTAGATTGAAATTTCTAAGCAGTTGGAATCATAAATCTGTATCAGAATACTAGCTATATCCAGCATGTAACATTCAGAAATTTCAATAATATAATCATTGAAAAAAATAAAATTTGATACATTTTGAAAATGGAAAATCATGTCGAAAATTCCGATAAACTTCATAATATCAATTGTATGTTTCAATCATTTTTGTCGTTTCGAACTGTTCTTTTGATGTTCAATCAATAATTCAAATACTGTAGTCAAGGCCACGCGCCAAAAAGAACGCGCTCTCATGCGCTAAAAATGGCGCCTTATCGTGGATCAAATTTTAGCTGGATCTTCCCTCTACAAATAAGAAGATGATCCTGACCAAAGGATCATTTTGGAAGGGTGTGTTTCCGGAATCGGTTAGATTAGGTTACCTTCGTGAGAATTGTACTTTGATCGAGTGATATTTTAATTGTTTCACACGTTTTGAATTATGTGATTTTATAATAAAGGTTTAATTACCCAAGTTTGAGGTTGTGCAACAAGCAAATTCCACGATAATTTTTATTTTTGCCGCTGCGTCAGTTTCCGAGTTTGAGATTCGCTCGTGCTACAAAACAACTTTCCCGACAGATCATTAAGATACAAAATTTTCGTATAAACAGATAATTATAGTTCCTGCAGATAAAATCATCTATAATGAATTTTTTCTATAGTAATCATCCAGAAATACCAGTCATTAATTTCATGGGATTTCTTCGTCTTTTCTAATGCTTCTTTAGGAAATCGCAAATATTCGTTTTAAAACATAACTAAATATTTATCGCTTCCATAGCGTTTTTCCTTAATAGCACTGTAACTTTTTTCTTTTTAATTTGTTTCCTTGACAACATATTTATGACATGGTATATAAACATATAAATTAATAAGCATAAATGCGAATTAATTAGCATATATTAATAAGCATAAATCCCTACCATAAATGAAAAAGAATACTACAACCGCATGCATGACATTTGTTAATTTTTTTAATTATTTATTGAGGATATAAATATAAAGAATATAAATTGCGTCATGGAGAATAGAAATTCCTTTTCATATATGCTTCTATTAATGGAAATTATTTAAAACATCTTGAAAAAATTATGAATTAAAAACTTGCAATTATTTTTCTTCATGTAATGTATGAAAATATGGGAGAATTCCTCAAGAAAATGTCATTTCAATATACACGAATGACAAAAATTTCATGGCTTCTTCAGGACTGATTTTTTCGAAAAATAACCTAAGACTATGTCGAAATTATTAGAAGTACAGCAAATGTATAGCTAAAAAGAAATATTTCTCTTCTGTTGGTTCAATGACGCTTAAAATCGGTAGTTTTATATTGACCATATGATCACGTACTCTAAATTTTTTTCAAAATCACAATAGGACAATTCATCATAGAAGATGAAAGAAGAAGCATGCGAATTTGCTTACTGAATCGTTACTGAAAAAAAAAAAAAAAAAGACTCATTTATTATCGCAAGATCTATTTACTATTCATCATCAATGGTATAATATTTTCTCAAAACGATAGTTAAGTCATGCATTCCAGGCAATTAGATTCCTACAGTTATTTTGAAAAGAAAAAACATATAAATAGAGAGAGAAGCTAGACAATTCGAGAAAACAAATATGGTTTATGGACAAGACTTTTATCCTTTTTTGTATCGTATTGGCTTTTCACGCTTTTATATACATTTTTGTCAAAAGTGTTTGAAATATCGCTAAAATTGTCACATGATGAAGCACTGATGGCAGACCCTTGCATTCTTTACTATTCATTATTTCATATTCCAAAAACAATGAAAATTATTTTTGGCAGAATTACTGACATGAAAAATAATTTAGTATAGAGCAGATTGATGGCAATGCTGCATTAGGCTAAATGTTTTCAGCTATGAAGCAAATTCAAATTCAGATTGATAAAAATCATATTGGAAAAGAATTTTGGAACTATTATATTCTTTTAAACACTCCTTTTAGAATTTTCTTTTAAAAAAAATACTGTCACATTCATATAATGCGAAACATAAGATAGAGAGAATATCATTTGTGACAGAATCATTTTATTTATCGAATCAAAAACTAAAATGGTTTTTACATTTGATTTTATCATGGATTAGCGCTGCAATTATTATGCATTAGCATTAATACAAGTTATTTGGTTAATTAGCATTGCGATTAGCATAATGATTTTCACCAAGCAGGTGGAAGAGAATAATAAGCGTTTTTTTGGCAATTTATTAAAGTAACTTGAAAAAAGAAGGCAAAAATTTGCCTAAAAACTTTCAATTAATTAGATTAAAAAAAAAAAAAGATGATAATATTAAAACATATAATCTTTACGACGGCATAGTATGTTATCTATATTACGTTAAATTATTAAAAGTATATGACTATTTTGATTTCTGATTAAAAATTATGATGAATTTATTACGAAAAGAAATGTTAAAAAGCGAATTTCATAATTCAGAAAAATTTATCAAAATCATTTTATTCGAATAATTTTTCAATTTATCCATCATTAAAATTATATGATTATTTCATTAAAATTTAATAATTATAATAATAATAACATAACATTCTAGTAATATTATAGATGTTATTAAATAATTGTAAAGGACATCTTTCTAATTTCTATTTAATTTTTTAAATCTATTTGCATTATTCTGTATATATTAGCTTTTTTTTCAACTATTTTGTGATAATTTTTTTTTCCGAAGTATGTATGTCGAATTAAAATTTTGGTGCATTCATTGCTGTGATACAATAAGTATTGAACAAGAAATCAATATTTTGCAGTCTTCAAATTTTTGGGTGTTCAGAAAAGTATAAGTTATATGGATTAAACTTAAAGTTTTCTTGATATCTTCAAAATAAATAAATAAATAAATAAATATGTAAGCATAACTTTAAAAAAGTGTTCTTCATCCTTTTTTTTGTTATTCTAAATATTTTTCAACAAAATTTGAATTGTTGTTACTGTTTCAGATTAATATATGTATACATATCCCTTGATAGATTAATATTATCGAGTAATTTGTTTTTATATTTGCTTATAATACAATAGAAAAGATTAATTATATTTATTGAATTTATTTATATCAGTGAAGCTTATTTAAATTAAAACATTTTCATATTAAAATTTTATATTTCCATTTCAAAAAGTTATTTTTACTTATTCATATATAGTAATGCTTTGAAGAATTTAATATATTTCTCAGGAACAAATCTTGATGAAAATTTCTCTAATTTCGATGTCGCAAACTTCATGCGAATACAGCTTTCTTGTAAGGTTGCGCAGTTTGTGCTTCATCCGGTTTCCCCTATAAATAATATTTAATATTTATATCAATAATGATTTTTGCAAAATTAACTAAAATTTCCTTCAAAGATTTTTTTTCTAATTTGAAATTTACTGGTTTTTAATATTTCAAAATTTATTTAATCTTACTATAGCTGGAGGATAACCGTTTCCCAATGGTTTCTCTTTTTGTCCTGGAAAAAAAGATTAGTAATTATAAGTGAAAAAAAAAAAAAAAAACAAAGCTTTGCATTATTCGAATATTTTGGCGGAATCATCATATCTGTTTCCACCTTAAAACTTTGTCGTTTCAGATATGATAATTATAATTCAAAATATCAGATTTGAAAAAAAAAAAAAATTAGCTTTAATGTTTATCGTTAAGAATTTTTAACGAATTTTCGTTATATAAAATATTATTATCATATTTGAATCGAGATTAGCGATAAGCAATATTTGCTAATTGCTAATTGAAGGCTTTAGCTGAAGACAATTAATTTTTCTTTCTTTTTTAATTTTAAAACTACACAAATTCAATTGTTATCATCTATTTATATGATGCCATTTTAATTGTAATAATATAATTAGTTTAAATTAAGCAACATAAATTTGCTGAAATTTATGCAAATGAATATTAAAAAAATCGGACAAATATTTTGAAAAGAAATATGTAACAATGTAGAAAATAAATATTGTGTCATAAATTTTTTCAACATTAATTCAATTTTTTTATAAAATTTCTTTATGCTAATTTTATTTACCATAACAAAACGTTGAATGATGTGGAAAAACTATAATAAGATGCTCTATTATAGTCATGTATATAAGAAATAGAAATGACTGAATTCTTTGATAAATTATTCACTTATTTATTTATTGATAAATTTCAAAATATTATTATCATTTTTTGTTTCTTTCTTTTTTTTTTTTTGAATAATAGCATTAGTAAAATAAATGAATGATCAGTTTATATTGCATAGAAAGTTTTCGATTATTTATTCGATTATTTTATTATTCTAATAATCATTTACCATTTTTCGTACGTATTCCTGGTGGTTTTTTAGTTGTTCCTGTCACTTTATCAGTTTTTCCTTCTGGTTTAATTTTCTGATAAACATCTGCTAATCCATTGGTACTTTCTACAGTCTTACTAGCCGGTGATTTCTCTGTCTGTTCATATCCGGTATCGTACCCTTTACCATCACGCGCCGGACAAGGACAATATTCCGCATCAGCACCTAAAAAAATAACCAGTTAATTTTAAAAAATTATGGAATTCATATAATTAAAATTTAAAACAACATACCCACTGGTCCTGGTTGTCCTTCTGGTCCAGGAACGCCCGTTAGTCCTTCTGGACCTGGTGGTCCAGGACGTCCAGGTTCTCCAGGCAATCCTTAATAAATAAAGTGATCAAAATGTTTTTAATCAATTGAAATTTTAAAAATTTTATTCTATTTACAAATCTATAACTACCTTGTTCGCCTTGATCCCCACGTTCGCCAGGTGGACCTTGATCTCCTTCCGGTCCTTGTGGTCCAGGTTCACCTTTTTCTCCAGGTAGACCACGAATATACTGATAACCATCTAGTCCAGGTAAACCTGTAACAAAGCATTTATTACGTCGAATATGAAATTGAACAAAAAGTTTAAATTAATCAAAATTTTGCTCCAATAAATTAACTTTACCTATATAATTTTATTAAAATAACTCATAGTATATAACATAACAGTTCCTTATGCTATATATGCAAAAAAAAAAAGAAACTTTAGTACAATTTATTAGAAAATTTCAACTTAAAATATGCTTTTACTTGCTAACCTTTTTCACCAGGAAGACCCTGTGGTCCAACTGGACCAATATCACCTTCAGGTCCTTCGTCACCAACCGCCCCATCACGTCCTTAAAATTTAAAAATAAATATATTTCTATAAAATAAATTTTCTTTTGTTCATTCTCAATAATAACTATCAAAATTATCATTAATTATTTGGCGTAAAATTGCCTTTTCCAATGTTTAGCTCTCCTATATTGAAAATTCGAAAAGCCGGAAGAAAATAAGCACTAAGTTGGGAAGAAATGAGCATTGGAAATAATTTGTACGATTGCTGAAGAATATAAATACTAGAAATAATTTACTACAATAGCTGGAGAAAACTATATATTGGAAATGGTATGCTACAGTAGCTGAAGAGAAATAAGTACTAGAAATTACTTGCTATAGTAACGGGAAAGAAATAAACCGTTTCCGATACATATTTATTCCTCAAATGAATTTTAGGTTTTTATTAAAAAAATGCAAAATTCATTTACCAGGCATTCCAATCTCGCCTTTTTTACCAATCGGTCCACGTGGTCCTCTTTTTCCTTTATAGCCTCGTAAACCAGGTCTTCCAGGTGGACATGGCGCACATGGACCTTTTTCTGAAGCTGCATACGGTACCGCTGCAATACCTGGAATACCATCCTTACCAGGTATTCCATCCAAACCATTCACTCCTGAAATGCTATTCCTAAATACTTCGAATTATTGTCAATGGAGTTTTTGGTTTTATTAAATTTTAAATGAAATTTTTCCAAAATTTTTTTATTATGCATATCTTTAAAATTAAATGTCTACCAAAAAGCAACAATAATTGAACATTTCATAACCTTTTTCACCCGGTTCACCAGGTGGTCCAGGTGGTCCCCGAGGACAGCCATTTTCACCTTTCACACCTCCATTTTCTGCTATTCCTTTCCCATAACCATTTTCTTCTCCAACACCATCATCTATGAAAAATTACAACTTGAATTTTGGAAAAAATAAAAACCATTCTTATTTAAACAAAAAAATTTTTTTCAAACATTTTTTTCCATTTTCAAAAACAAACTTTACTGAAATAAAGATAACAGAAAAGAAAACAAAACAAAGAGATTTGGAGGGAAATATTTGATCGAATCATACAAATCAATGATGAACTAAAATCATTTCATTCATCAATTCATCTTGAATTGCATATGAATTAAAAAGTAATCAAGAAATGTCAGATTATTTGAACTTACATTGCGATCGATTTCGCCGTACGGCACGAGTTAAGCGTAACTGTTGATTTTCTTCCATTAAATATTGCCAAATGGTATCAGACATAGTTTGATATTGACCACGATGTAGTGCTAACTCTTCTTCCATTTGTGTTATTTCAGTTAAAATTATTGGAAATATTATAATTAATGCAGCAAATGCTATTCCACATGCGGTAGCTGCAAAAGTAGCAGGAGTATGCAAATGATATTGTTGCATTTTTCCTGCAAAAATAAAACTTTGTCAAGAAATTCGAAAAAAAGAATTAAAGAATAGTCGAGAATGGTTGATTGGAAAAAATTGAAAATTTAATGAAATAAAAAAATTTCAGAATAATCAGAGATAGATATATTTAATTCCTCCTCAATATTTCCATTCAAGTATTTCATGAAAATAAATCCGAAATAGATAGAAATTTGGATAAAATTATCAATATACTAGTACACCTAAAATTGTTACTTAAATATTAATTTAAGGACAAAAATATAAAATCTACGATGCAATATCGAGTTCAAATACTAGTCGAAATCTCGGATGACTTGGATTAAATATCCAATGGAATTCTTTTTTTTCTTTTTAAATCCTTTTTCTCCTCCTCTTTTGTTCATCCTGCTCTGATTCAATTTATTCTGAAAGTGATATGCGAAAAGTTGAAATAAATGACATTAAAAATGCGGAAAATATGAAAAGAAACACAAATGAAAAAAAAAAAGTTATTTTGGAGGATTTCTGATTTTCAAATAAATTTTTCGCGCTACCAATACAAAAAAAAAAAAAAAAAAAAAAAAAAAAAAAAATAGAACAACGACCAATCGAATTGTCAAATGTTTGATAAAATTCAATGTTGAAATTTTAAAACGAAGCATAAGAAAAAGATTTCCTTGTCTTCCTTTTAAAACGAAGCATAAGAAAAAGATTTCCTTGTCTTCCTTTTTTTTTTTTTTTTTTGGAAGAAACGAAACGAAATTTTCTCCTTCTTTGAAAAAACAAAAAAAAAGAAGAAATGAGACAATCAAACAACAATTGTCATTATTTTCCTCTTTTCTTTTTTGTGAATGATAAATTAAACGGATGTATTTGTTTAGATTTGTATGCATTATCGGCAAAAAGGAAGAAACAAATAGATGAAATAAATTTCGAAAAATATGATTTTCTTTCAAATATTTTTCCTAAATCTAAATAGGTCAATGAATTTTGAATATAACCCATCAACATTCATCAATAAATCTTTTGTTCAATTTAAATTTTTCATTAAATAAGATGAAATATAGATGAAAAAATACAAAAGAGTAGTAATATATTTATTATAATAAATAATAATTAAATTAAAATTGAATGATTACGAGAAATTAAAATGAATTGCAATTGAATTGCATTTTAAAAACGTCTAAATATTTCAACCATTTTGAATCTTTCTTTCATTTTTAATCTTTCATTAATTTGAAAATTTGCAAATTATTTTTAGCTTTTACGGTGAATCTAATTTTCTTTCTTGCATTATTTTTTATTTTACTTTTTGCAAACCATTTATTAAGCAAAATCAAAAAAAGAAAAAAAGGAAGAAACGAAAACAATAGCATTTTGTGCCATTGAATTAACAAAATATTAAACTTAATATTAGAGTCATGATGAGATTCTAAACAGTGAAAAAGAAGATTCTGAATAGTCAAATGGAAATTCCGACAGCTACAGATTTTATTTGCAACTTATCAAATATCTCGAAAAAATCTCATATTTTAATTGATGAGCAATTATATTGACTAGATTATTAATGACTGCCTCGAAAAAAAGATGAATAAATAAAAACAGAAATTGAAGATCGAATAAATAGAAAAATGGATTCTGCCTGGCTAAAATTAGCATTATGCTAATTAAATGCTAATTTAGTTGGAATCGCTGATTCAGAAAAAAAAAAAAATTGAATTTTAAAAAGTCACAGTGCTAAGTTCGTTTAATTATCTGCAAACTTAATTTTTAAATTCTTTGATTATTATTAATATTTGAATTATAATAGAACAATAAACATAATTTCGAAAGAGGAATTTTAATAAAATTTTAAGATTCTACCATAAGTAATTCCAAATTTCATTTTTTGCTTATTATCGTTTTATCTTTTTTTTTGCCGATAATTTCGTTTTTTGAGATGTGTTATCGTTTCAAAACTATGTCTTTTGAAACAGATTTTAATTAATTGTTAGTTTCAATAAATGGCAACAAAAAATTATACCGAAATTCACAAATCAATTCTATCTTTGTTGGTACTCATTTCTACATTTTTTTTATTTTAATTGATTTTTTTTTTCATTTTCCTTTATTCGTTCTTTTCATTTTTTATTTTACTAATTGCTGAAATTTAAATTTGTGAAAGTAAACAAAGGAAGGGAAAGAAAAATAAGAGGAAAATTTTGGAAAATATTTTTCTTGATCATGAATAGCAAGAAAAATAAGAAAAGTCAGAAGAAAATTTTTTTTTTTTTTTTTTTAATGATTTAACTAAGAATTTTAAAATAACTTGACCAATATTTTTAGCGTTTAGTGTTGAAATAACAAAAATTAGGCTACTCTGAAAGATAGGAATGATATTTAAACTGGAAAAATGTCGAGGATATTAATAACGTAGATTGGATGATAGAAATCAGGCAAAAACTAAATCCCTGTGAGATAAATGAATTTCATTGGATGTATCGTGAATTCTTGGCGAATACCTGTTGTCGGTAATGATAATACCATCAGTATTTGTCGAAAAAAAAACCGAAATATTCTCAATGCAAAAGTACTCTTAAGTCAAAAATATTGATCTTAGAAATTGTAAACAATATGTTTCAAATTTTATTGTGCTATGCTAACATGAAGTAAACAATTTTCTTTGTGCTATGCTAACATATTGTAAATTTTGTCTCTCTCGTATCTCTTTATGTTTTTTCTCTGCGCTATCGTTTTCCTCTGTGCACTATAGGAATATGTTGTACATTGTACGAAACTACTTTACATATGTGAACAATTTCAACGGGTTATTTGGAGAGGTGCCAGACAATCGATTTCCCATTCTTTCATCTAGCATTCATTTTTCCTCTTCATTCGCCCAATTTTACCATCCGATCATTCATTGCTTTTTACTACGCTGCTTTATCCTTATCAATGCTTCCAAAATTTCTAATCCACCTATTCAGATAACATCCCTAGTCAATTATCGATATATTATCAACATTTTGTATTATCGATCAATTCATTGTGTATCGTAGTTAGGACGAATACAGTCCATCATATCAAAAAAATTCGTTACAAAACAAAATCATCTACACCAGCTTCCAATCCCAAATAACCACAATTTCAGACATTACTTATCTCACCTCGGGCACCAAGAATTTGTAGTGAAAAACAAATTTTTGGTGCCCGAGGTAAGGTAATTATGCCTAGAAGTTTTACTAAAGCTCCAATATTTCTGCTGATATACTCGAAATAGTCATCCAGAAGTGATTAGATCTCATTTAAAGAACGACAGTTGCATCAACAAAAAAGGAAGGAAAGAAATATGCCGAAATAGTCGACGACTCAAGGTATCTTAAATTTACTAACTTGTGCAAGAGAAGATATCATTAGTTTGAAATGAACATTTAAGTGAAGTAGATATCAGAGAGTCGATCTCAAAAAAAAAAAAAAAAAACCTCCACCTATCATGCAACAATAAACTTGTCTCAATTGCCACTAGCCACATTTAGTGGAGATCCGAAATCCTGGAAGGAATTCTCGAATAGCTTTGATGCTGCTATGCATTTTCAAAATATACCAGATATTCAAAAGCTGAATTATCTAGTATCTTGTCTAAAAGGAACGCTTGTCTATATAAATAAAAATATGTTTGTTGTTATTCTTGACACAGCATTGTAAATTCTTCACCGATTGCTTTTGAAATTTTGAGATAACGTGGCATTCGAATGCGTCGCATGTTTTTTTTTTTTTTTTTTTTTAAATATACATACTTTTTTCTTTCTGTAACACCTTGATAGATAAAAGTAAGTGACCCGACTGAATTTATTGACCACGCCTACTTTCTGCATTGTTCATTTTTACATAACGTTTCAGATTCTCCTCCGATTGATTTGAAATTTCGATATAACGTTGCATTCGAATAGGCGCATGTTTCTATATAGATAAGGCGCCTGTTTAGGAACTTTCGAACTAGCTGGAGCCGGCCACGCGACTAGTTAGCAGTAAGAGGTACGGCATTGCTCCTGAAAATTATGATGTAACAAGGAGAGTTCTCATTGATAAATCCCGCGAATCACCATTCACCATAAAAAAAATCGCTGTGTAATGAGTGACAGTCTGAGCTATTGAATGGAAAATAACTACTGAAGTGGCTAAAAGAATACTTCGACAATTGAAAGCTATGGGAGAAAATTTGGAACAGTCTAGCATCGAGATAATATAGAAAGCAGATTGCCACTTGGATACTAGATAAAGTTCATCAACAAAAAAAAGAAGAGTCATGGTCAGTGAAAAAATTAATGTGCTTTCTCGAGGAAATCGTACTAATAAATGAGAAAGTAATGAGAAGTCAGTCTTTGAATATGAAAGAGCAAAAAGTATTCACTAGTAAGTCAAAGTCATATTTACAACATAGCCCTGAAACTTTAGCTTTGGTAACGAATGTGCCAAAGAAATCTGAAAAAAATGGAAAACCAAAAGGAACCAAAATAAGAAGACCCTTGCGCCTTTTGTAATAAGAATCATTGGGACAATGAGTGCCATATTTATTCCACTCTGAAATAAAGAATAAAACGTTTGAGAAAATTGAATGCTTGCCACAACTGTCTCGAAAGTGGACATACTGCAAATGATTGTAGAAATAGAAAACGAACTTGTTTCTTTTGTAAAAGTTATCACAACACAACGCTATGTCAAAATAAGTACAAGGACTACGAACAATATGTTGGATTAGACAAGGAAAGAAATAACTCTGTGAACGTTATTACACCAGATGAAAAGATATGGAAAACAAAAAAAAGGATGAATTTCTACTTTTATGTAAGAAAATTAAAGTCGTCAATCCAACCATGCATAAGATTCAAGAAGACGCTATAGTAGTGTTTCATACAGTTTCAGAATCATCGTTAATTTCGAGAAAATTAGCACGGTGATTGAATCTAGAAGAAGGTGAATATTTGATGATAAAAACTTCCACCTTCACTAATAAACAGCTAACGTCCTACCCAAGTTATACAACAGTAATCGGAATAAAAACTACAGACTCAAGAATTATACCACTCAAAGTCAGTGTTTTAGAATATTTGACCAATCCATTACCAGTCGTTTCGATCAACATAAGGTATTAACCATTCTGAATCAAATCCGATTAGATGGCGAATTAAAACGGAAGAAACGCCCCAAAATACTTATCGGAGCTGATTATTTTTCAGATTTCATACAATTCAAGAAGAGTCGAAAAGCAAAATCAGGATTCTCCTTAATAAAGACCAAGGTTGGTCCAATATTGACCGGTACAGGATATATAAAGGAATCATATAATGTCAACGAAATAATTCATCCGAAATGTGATATCACGCAAAATGTGACATCACCAAACGTATCAGTTGTGCCAACAACTGTACTCTTTAATAAAACCACTCCAGATATCGATCAATTTTGGAAATTAGAAGTTATAGGAATACAAGAAAAGCCTGATAGTAATGACGATGAAGGAGTTTTAGAACGATTTAAAGAAACTATTACGAAAATAAACGGTCGATATCAAGTATCGTGGCCCTGGAAAGAAACAAATTTCAAGTTAAATGATAATTTTATGTTGTGTTTTGGGAGATTGAAATCATTGGTTAAACGACTTCAGAATGACGAACATCTACTTTCAATGTATGATGAAACAATCAAAAATCAACTGCAATCCAGTATTATTGAAGAGGTAGACGATAAATTGAAACAGGTGGGAATTATCCATTATTTACCACATCATGAAGTGATAACACCCAATAAATCGACCACGAAACTTAGAATCGTTTACGACGCCTCAGCTCATCTCAAAGGATCGAAAAGTCTCAATGATGTTTTGTACCGAGGACCTACTACACTCCCTGATTTAGCAGGAATATTACTTCGTTTCCGCGCAATGGATAATATTATAATAGCCGATATAGAAAAGGCTTTTCTACAGTTGGAACTGCTGCCGACTGAAAGGAACTGCACGAGATTTCTGTGGTTAAAGGATGTCCGAAAACCAGTTACAGAAGAAAACTTAATATGTTATCGATTCCAAAGAGTTCCGTTTGGAATAATATCATCACCTTTTTTATTGTCCGCAACTCTAAACCACCATCTCGAAAATTATGGAACAGAAATTGCCCATGAAATCAGAAAAAACCTTTATGTCGACAACATTATTTTACCAATCAAACAAACAAAAAACCCGTTACAAATCTATAAGGAAATGAAATCGATCTTCAAGGATGCTTCCATGAATATAAGAGAATTTTTCTCAAACAATAAAGAATTCAACGCGCAAATACCAGATGTCGCGAATTTCAATTTCGCGAAACTCGACAAATCTTAAACTAATAAATAAATAAAAAATAAATTTCTTCTTTTGATTTGTTTTAACTTTTATGTACTTACACTATAAAAAATTATTCTATTTGAAAAAATTATGTAAATTTCTTTAGATAATCTTAAACATCTGTTACATCCTTATCTTGAACATCTGTTAAAATTATTTTTTTTGTAAAGCATCTCTTAGATAAAGGATTTATCTCATTATGCAAATTTAAAACGTTTTCCCACATTGAGAGATGAATCAGTTATCTAATTTGTATTCATTTCAACATGGATAATTATGCACATCTGTTTGCTAATCTATAACAAAAAAAAAATGTGTTTCACATGCAACCATCTCCTACATAGCATGAGAAAACTGTAATCCACTTTTCTTGTATTCTGCTGGTTAATAAAACCACTCCCATTACTTAACAAATATAAGCTTGTATCTCGCTTACAATATCATCATTGTTACCATTTACGTTTGCAAATCATCACGGTTACGCTTCCACTATTCATTTCCCTTTTTTGTACCAATAAAGGATTATTCCAATCCGGCATTAATTCAACACACTTCAAGTCCAGTCAACACATCTCACCAAATTCAACTCACTCACTCGAGTCAACGCAAGTCAACGACTATCAACACTGGTCAAGATATTGGTAGTAATATTGGCGCTCGTCGGACCTCTCAACAACTCAATTCAATTCAATTAAAATTTCACGACACCAGAACAGGATCTTGCCGAGGTAAATGAAACGAAGAAAATTCTTGGTATGAATTGGAATCCACATAACGATTCTATTGAAATAATTTTGAAACCATGGAGCAACCAGGAACCAACAAAAAGGACAATATTGCAATTTATTGCTTCTCAATTTGACCCGTTAGGATACTTAGTGCCAACGATGGTATCACTCAAAATTTTCCTCCAAACTCTTTGGAAAAAGAATGTTTCTTGGGATCAAAAGTTAGAAGAAGAAGAAGTTCAAACTTGGAAATCGCTTATAAATTCATGGCCAATCCAAATGAAGAAAATTCAACGTATAGCAATTGATCCATCACAACAATTAAATTTCCAGGTATTTACGGATGCTTCTACTAGCGCATATGCTGCAGCAGTATATGCACAGCAAGGCACAAAAATATCCTTGATCTTCGCCAAGTCACGAATAATTCCAATTAAAGGCATGACAATACCGAAAGCAGAATTGCTAGCAATATTGATTGGAGTAAGAGCAGTCAAATTCGTCATTAAACAGTTAGACTTTGAAAATGCGAAAATAACTTTATGGTCAGATTCGCAATACGCATTGCATTGGATACAAAATCAGTCACATCTTCTACCAAGATTTATACAGAATCGAGTTGAAGAGATACGAACATCCCAATGCTCATTTCGATATATTCCAAGTGAATGTAATCCTGCGGATATAGCTACAAAGGGAATTTCACCAAATCAATTAGCGAATTTTCAACCTTGGTGGACAGGACCCGAGTGGCTAAAAAATGAAGAATCGAAATGGCCTCAATGGGAATATAATATTCATGATGAATACGAAGAAAGTTTATACGAAGAAAAATTAAAAGATGAAGAAGGAAAAAAGATAATGGTCTCAATTATTGAAAAGAATCTCGCGAAAACATGGATTAAGTTTATAGACACAAGCCGATTCAGCAAATTTTCAAGGATGATAGAAGCTACCATTAGAGCCTTGAAATTTCTCAAATTAATCTCCAAGAATAAATTCCGTGGTTGAATCATATAGAAGGGAATCTTATTACTTCATATGAACATGAATTTGCTTTGGAATTACTAATCAGACAAGCTCAATCAGAAGGATTGACAGCAAAAGAAACGGAAAAATATGGTTTACACTACGCAGATGACTTTTGGTAGTTTGTACATCGATTACAACTCCTAAATAAACGAAAAGGTGTATTATACTCAATATATCTCCCTAGACATAACAAAATAACAGAACTTATTGTACAACACTATCACGAAGAAATGTTTCACGCAGGGATTGTCGGAAAATCGAAATTAGTTTTATTAGTATATGTTGTTAAAGTATCGGAAATTGGTTTTATTAGTTTATGTTGTCAAGGAAATTATATTAGTTTGTACTGTTAAGGAAATTCAAATATTAGCAATTTGCGCTTCTTGTTTATATTGTCTCGCCTGAACACGCATTTCTAATGTCTTCGATAAAACAGTCTGTTACTGACAAGACTAAAAGTCAACAAGACTGCTTCTTGCTCGACTACTCTCAACAACACTTCTCGATCAATGCTCACAAAAAATTTCTATTTCACGCTCCTACATTCCATATATAACTTTATTTTTATTTCATTATTTGCGCTATAATAATTGCAATTCCATTATTCGCGAAGCTTATAATTAACACCAAATAAAGTGTTTATTAAGCCTCTCCCGCATTTGTCCTACACTTTCTCAAATAACTACATCAAGCTTTCCCAAACAATCTCCTTTGTCGCTGAAATGAGCGAGGAAGATCAGACAAATGTGATTTCTTTGTTTCAAACTAAATGACTCCGTTTATGGCTATACTAAATGCATTAACCTTTGTTTCATACTGTTGTAAATCATACCATAAAAGCGCTATCTCATACGCTAACAAAAAACAGTTTTTTCATGTTACGGAGATGCTTCTTTGTGCATCATTTTAAAGGAAGCTAACGAAGGATGCGGTTGGTTCCTTCGTCTGGGTTATTCAAATTTCTTCTTAATAATGTCTTTTTCCTCATTTCTTATATTACTAAATCATTATTTACATTGTTTTATTGATATAATTGATTTATAATTGTTCGTATGTTATTGTGTTATCTAAATTTCTGTAATAAAGGAATTACCCAAGTTTGAGGTACCAACGAGAACCCTTATTATTGTCACGATTAAGAAGATCGGCGACATCCTTAAAATATCTTCCAGAAGGATTCAAACAATTCCAACAAATTTTTTGGTGCCAAGAGCCGGGAAATGTCGTCCATAATAATTAAAGGTGTCGGTAAACCGAAATGCTGACAGAATTCAAATATTGTTTGTAACAAAAATTTTGTAATCTCATTGCGCACAAAGCTCACTGTTCTCCTCATCTAATCATCCACTAATGCTTATTTGCTTTGTTTAAGAGTTGTAAAATATGCTGTAAGTGTTTGCAAAATATACTAACGTCTGTAAATTTGTGAGGATTAATGTCATACCCTTTGTCTAAAGAGTTGCCAATGGCCGCCATAAAGTCAATTGTAATAATGTAGGGACGAAATCCCTTTTCTTTCTTTAAATGTTTCAAGCATTAGTTATCTCCTATTCTTTAATCTCATCCATATCAATCCCTTTTGCATGATTAATGTAAAACTTCCGCCCCTATTGGATGACCATACAAAAGCGAAACTTTCTGGACAGAAGGATCAGTGCTAAATTACATCACTAACAGAGGCGACAGCGATCTCCCAACACTCCGATCATCAATTCATCAAGATTAGTGACGAAGCGTTGTCTACCAGTGTCGATATCTCAATTTATCAGCAACAAGGAAATTACATCAACGACAGGCTCCTACATCATTATCAGTGGCAAACGCTCCCAGCCAATATCAAGCAATCTGACGAAGCACAAGCAATCAATCATTCGTCGAAGATTTATTGTTGGTATTCTTTATATTACTCGCATTGTTTTATTTTCTCACATTATTTGTTGTTTTAAAGTGCGATATTGTTTCTAATATCGTGTAAATCTAAATAAAGGCTATTGTTTACATAGTCAAGTCACAGCAGCACAAATATCTCCAGCCTAACGATTCTAAAATCCAAACCCATAAATCAACTAGAAACTATCTTTCCCCTACGAAAGGTGCACAATCGATGAAAGAAAAAAATGGAAAAACTTCTCGAAGAAATTAAGCAAATGGATTTAACACTGCTGGATCAAATGGTGACCAAAGAAGAAACGCAACAATACGAAGCCAGAAAAAAAAATGCGTTTCGAATTACAACTGGCACATTCGAAACTGCCAACACAGAATGGAAACAATGTATCCAGCAACTCCGACTACCACAAGGAAGAGAGAAGAAGAAAAATATGCTCAAATCGTCGAAGATGAAAGAGGTATTTTAAATTTAATAAACGAAGGCAAAAAAGCGATCATAATTTTAAAAATGTATAAAAGTGACTGTGAGTTAGTACTCCAACGTCTGAGCCAACACCAGACAAAGTGTCGCTGAAATGAGCGAGGATTAGAGGAATGTGATTTCTTTGTTTTAAAGGAAATAATTTGTAACCGTTGATGGTTGTAAAAAATTTATTTCTTTGTTACAAATTAAATGACTCAGTTTTATGGCCTTGTTAAGTAGCTTAAGTTTGTTTTATGACTATGTTAAATGTTTTAACCTTTGTTTTATACTGTTGTAAATCATACCATAAAAGCGCTATCTCATGCGCTAACAAAAAAAAGCTTTCTCATATTATGGAGATGCTTCTTTGTGCATCATTTTAAAGGAAGGCTAACGAAGCATGCGATTGGATCCTCCACTCGGATATTTCAATTTTCTTCTTAATAATATCCTTATCCCCATTTCTCATATTAATAAATCGTCATTTACATTATTTTATTGATATAATTGATTTGTAATTGTTCGTACATTGTTGTGTTATCTAAATTTCTGTAATAAAGGTTTAATTACCCAAGTTTGAGATGCCGCGAAATATTCGATAACAATACGATAAAAAACAAGAACCTTATTATTGTTACGGTAAAGAAGATCGGCGACACAAAGGACGAACCAACTACCAAAAGGAATCGACAAAAATGGCACTTCATCAAACAGTGAATTTGCCACAATTGCTACTGCCTATATTCAATGGTAATCCAAAAGAATGGAGAGAATTCTGGAGTAGTTTTGATGCAGCAGTGCATCGAAAAATATTCCAGATATTAAAAAACTCAACTATTTAATGGCATGTCTTAGAGGAGACGCATCAAAAGCCATTAGGGGCTATGGCATAACCCCAGAAAATTATTAAGTCATAAGGAAAGTTCGTGAAGAAAAGTTCGGAAAATCCCATATAATCAAAAAATCCCTTCACAACAAATTGCATTCGGTCAAGAAAAATGATCGCGAATGGAAAACAACAGCTGAAGCTGTCGAAAGAATACTTCAACAACTAGAAGCAATGGGCGAAAATTTGGAACAATCCAGTATCGAAATTATGATCGAAAATAAATAGCCAATCTGGATTCTAGATAAAATTTATCAGCAAAAAGAAGAACAGGAATTATGGTCAGTTACCAAATTGAGATTATTTCTCGGAAAATTTGTTCAGAGAAATGAAGAAGTAACAAGAAGCCAATCCCTCAATCTTAAGAAAGTATAAAAACCAATCAAAAGCAAGTCGAGATCATACATACAACATGCTAGGAATAAAACCTCGGCGTTAGCCACAACCATACAACCATAGCACAACCGTTAGCCACAACCATACCATCGAAAAATAGAGCAAGAGAGAATTCTAACTCAAAAAAGATTGAAAAAACGAGAAGACCTTGTTCATTCTGCAAGCAGGATCATTGGGATAACGAATGTCAGATCTATCCCAGTCTTAAGCAGCGAATGGAACGACTGAAAGAAAACAGTGCTTGCATAAACTGTCTTCATCCAGGACATAAGGAAAGTAACTGCAGCAAAAAGAAATATTCATGTTTCCACTGCAAAGGTTCACACAATACTGTGCTATGCCACATCAAATATGGAGATAGCATCCAATGTGACAAACCGAACAAAGAGAAAATATCAACAAAGGCAGTTAATCAACATTAAACCAAAGAAATCGAGGAAATAGAGATGTTTTGCTTCTATGTAAATAGGTCGAAACAATCAAACTGGAAATTCCTGCAATCTCGGAAAAGGTCGTAGTTTTATTTGACAGTGGTGCAGTAATAAGTAGCATTTTAAAGAAACTGGCAAAGCGATTAAAACTAGATGAAGTGGACTATGAAAAAATGAAAATTGACTCATTGGCGATAGAAATCCAAAAACGTCAGTTGTTACCAAAACACGTATTGGGATAAAAACAACAAATAACGAAATTGTCCCTCTGAAGTTACAACTGTGAATTACCTAACGAATCAGCTGCAAATTACTCCTGTAAATCAGTGCAACATGGCATTTATATGGACTCAACTGCCACTAGAAGATATGACGGGATACTGGCAGAAACCTGACATAATCACTGGAGCTGACTATTTCTTCAAATTCATTCAATTTGATAAAGCTCACGCAATGAGCTCGGGATTCTCTCTAGTCAATTCAATAGTCCGCCTAATGGTAGCCGAAAGCGGCTACATAAGCAAATTCCGAGAAAGCAATTTCAAAGAGTCCCTCGACTCAACGAATCTAATTGCATATGCAGGAGATAACAGTATGCAGGGTAACGACAGTAACCTAGAAATCGACACAGAGAACCACAGTGCTCAGAGCAAAAACAAGAACATGATTACACTTACAAAAATATCTTCCAGAAGGATTCAAACAATTTCCACAGGGATGGCGCATACAATTTCTGAATTAAGGAGATCATACTGGATACCAAAGGAAAGAACAGAAGTTAAGCGAGTATTAAACAAATGTATGGGATGCAAAAGATGGAAGGCCAAACCATTCAAACTACCACCAACGCCAAATAATCCTAAAAGTCGAATAAAACCTTCTAGAATATTTGTACGAATTGGTTTAGATTATCTGGGCCCAATCACAGTCAAAACGGAAATCGGATCGAAAAAAGGTGGATATCTCTGTTTACGTGTTCTACTACTCGAGCAGTATATCTCGAATTGGTAGATGATTTAATAGCAGAAAGTTTCCTTATCCTGCTCAGAAGATTTGTAGCACGACAAGGCTACCCTGAATTGATTCTATCCGACAATGCCAGTCAATTCCAGTTAGTTTTTCAAACTATCAATGAACAAGATTCAAAATTGATTGATTTCAATACTTGTAAATGATTCACGAACCCCATGTGGTATTTGGACATTAGCTAAGATAACAAAGCTTAATGTAAGTAAGAATGGAAGGATAAAAAGTGCTCAGATAGAAATGCTTCATGGAAAAAGTTTAAACCGGCCAATAAATATGTTATATATTTTGGAAGTTAAACAAAAAGATCAATCAGAAAACTCTATGAGTGAAACTGTGTAACCCGAAGAACCCACTGCTTGACGAACTCGAAGTTCAACAAAGAAATCACCAATTCCAAATGAAAAATCAATTATTCAACAAAAAAGAAATACGATAAGTAAACCACTCTCTCCGGGAATGACAGGAAAACCGAAAATGATTCACATTAAAACTAATTATTATGGAAAATTTTATAATCAAATAGTTAAAATTTTGTAAAATTTACTGATGAATCATCATCTTTATTTCTTATTGCGTGCTATTTCCTATGCTAATTTACAATCATATCTAAACGTTTCTGTTTACAACTAATAAAATCATTAAATCTTGTGCTTGCAGATCCGTAACTATCTTTGCATTCAATTAAACTGTCGTAACATTTTTTTCTTTATGAACACTTCTTTTCTTACAATTACTTTATTATCAATTGTATTCTATCCCAACAGGCTCAATTCTTAACATTTAAAGTACCCCCACTAAATTCCAAAAAAAAAAAAATACTTTTTCCACTAATCATTCTTTCGAATTGATTTCGCTCTGACTGGACGATCTTAAGCCACGTTACTCCTGTCCGAGCTGCTAGCATATTCATCTCAAAAAAACCAATCGACATCACCCAGAGAGAGTCATAAGAGTCATAATAAAAACGTTTACTTCACTACACGCCTGATTTTCTACTGTACTGCCAATTATATTTTCTTCGATTACCATTACTGTGAATAAAGGAATTAATATAAATCTGTTCCTTCCATAGCTCAATTCAAATTTCAAGCTTTTCACAACAACTTCTGCCTTAGTTCTGACAAACCAAACAAAACCTAATGGTCTTGAAATCCAAACCAAAGGAAACAACCAAAAGTAGATAAATTATTAGCTCGAAAAAAAGTATAGAAAAGAAGACCCTGCACATTTTGTAATAAGGATCACTGTCGGAAATAACTGAAATATTTCCATTATAAAAATATTTTCAAATGATCAAAAATCTTTGTGTGTTCAAACTTTGTTTTTTACGCTGTAATTAACATATTGTAAACTGTACTTGCTATGGGTGATATGGAGTAACCAAACTCAAATCCAGTGTTGCGTGGATAACAAAGATAAAAATTCTAGACAAAATCCAATGTTATGTTAGACAACAGTAATAAAAATTCTGAACAGAAAAATGGGATTGCCAAGCCAAGAATTCAAATCCAATGTTGCATGAATGAAACGAATGTAATCAGTGGATTTCACCCACAACGAATTGCTAAACAAGGTTTTCAAAAAGGTAAAAACTGTCACTGATTAATATAATGTTTTTTTGGAAATATTGTCAAATTTAAGACAAGTTATGCATTACATATTATCCCATATGCCTGACTTGAAACTTTATCTACCAAAGAAATTAACTGATGAAACAATAAGGAAACATCGAGACAGAATATATAAAAAAAAAAGAAAAAAAAGAAACTTTATGCGAAATGGCAACTTATCTTAACTTTTAAAAAGATCTAATATAAAGCATAAAGATCACTTGGTTTCGAGAATATTTATCAAAAAAGTGAAATAAAAATCAATTGGCTTCCTGCTTGGTTTCGGCATCATTACTGTAAAATCGTTCAATTTCTTTTCGCAATGGTTCATAATAATCCCAATCGTATTTCGGTTTTTTTGAAATTAATATTTCCGGCAGACCACGTGCTCTCATTCCTTCTGTTTCCTTCCATATTTTATAATCCTGTTCCGTATCCAGTATATTTGTTATGACACATAATGGAATTGATATCAAACCAGCAAGCCTGTATTAATGAATCACTAAACTACTACGCAATATTAATGATAAATCAGAAAATTTTCGGAATTTTATTAAAGAATTTAAGAAAATTCTTGAAAAAAAAAAATTATCATTTTTTTTTTTTTCATAGAAACATTGAAAACATTACATGCCAGCACGTGGATTTCCCGTAATACCGTAGAAAAATAAGTTTGATAGAGTAAAGCTAACTATTGTTGATATAACTGTAGTTGGAAATCCTGGATCAGCTTGAATTTTTTCCTGAAAGACATATATAGCATTCATGACGGTATGAAGATTTAAAAGTGTAAGAAAGATAAGAAAATAATTCCAAGGAATTAGAAATCTTGATAAACTTTTATTTGCAAGTGTTCTTTAAGAAAAATTAATAAGGGAGAAATAGCTCTTAAAGGATATCGGAAATGGTTTTGCAATGAATTTAATGGTGACTGTTAAATTGCTATATGATCCTATTTAATTCCAATTTACGATTTCTTTATCTCCCCATATTTTTCTTCGTATTTCTTCTTCGAAATTAATAACTATGTAACTAAGATTTTGAAAATACAAAATTTAACCTTTAAGCCAATTTTACGTATTGGTTGAACTTCTTTTTCAATAGTTTCATCTTCTAGGGACATCCTTTAAAATATTTGCTACAACATTTTTTTTCACAAATAAGACAATCTGAAAAAGAAAATCTGATTCCCGGCATCAGTGTCATCTCTTTTCGCATACGTGATAAGCTTTGTATTTAACACTTTTTAAAAACAACTCTTACTTTCTTCGTTTAAACAAAATGTCTATTAAAAATTTATAGCCACAATATTTCTGTCTTTTGTTTTTTTGCTCCAAAAATAACGATGGATTATACTATCATAAATATTTAATACAAATGAACTATTTTTGTTCGCTGTAGGCATAAAAATCTGATAAATTCACTTATATAACTTGAGATAAAAAACTATTAAACCTAAATTCCAGTGAATAAGAATATGTTGCAGAATTTCCCACTTAGCAATAAATATAATGCACTATATACATTTCTCCCATATATTACCACGATTGATAACTACGTAAGACATATCATGTGTTTTCTTACGATTCCAAATATTTATATCTAACATGAATGTGTCTATAATGCCAGTATAAATTCGTGTTGATAACGAATGATAATCATATTGAACTAATAAAAATTTTTATTTAATAATTAATAAAAAGAACAGAAAAATACATTATTCAATTAGAATTAACATATAATCCGAAAAGTATTTTCCTATCTTATGACCAATAATTTTTTCCAGATAATCATTCAAATGGAGTTTATCAGAATGACTGATAAGACGGTGATAAATGAAAAATTCCAAAATATATTAGGGTAAAAGGTTCGTAGAAAATATTCTTACGCACAGAAATATTTACGTCATTTTAGAACAATATCCTTCTATCATCAAAATCTAGAAAAAGAATATTAATCAATAAGCAGAGGAAATTATCATATAAAAATAATAGCTAAAAACAATTTGAAATGCAAAATCATTCCCTAGTTCAGCGACCAGTACTGTATTAAAAAAAACTGAAGTTATAATAGAATTTTACTTAGCTGATCGGATTAAGAGAATAGTTTAAAGTATCTTCAAAGCATGAAATGATGAATCGATACATTTTGCATTATCTCAATCCGAGAAAGGAAGAAGAAAATACTGCGATTTCAAATAAGTAGAAAAAAAAAATGATCATGGAAACATTCTAGACTTTTTTTTTGATTGCAACTAAACCAAAGTTAACTAGTGTAAAAATTTTCAAATTTTTTAAGAACAATAAATATAGAAAGACTTGAAAAAATTAGATATAAAATTATATCTCTCTTTTCTCCCGAAAAAAAAAGCAAAGTACACTCAATAACTATCATAAGCTTGGATAACCTAGGAAACAAGAATTACAAAAAGAAACTATTTAAAGATTAAAAATCAATTTAAATTACGAAGTGATATTATTATCACATAAAAATAAGTCGTTACTTTTTTCGAATAAAAACTTCACAAAAAAAGAAAAAAAACAATCGCGAGATAAAATTGAAACACAGTTAACAAGGAAAAATTTTTTGAGCCTTTCCTGTAATAATAGAATTTGAAGATTAAATTTATGGCAAAACAATATTTGATAAAATAATTTAATGAAAGAAGAAATAAACAAGAAATCGCTACCAAATTAAAATCAAAAAAAAAAAAAAAAAAAAAAAAGAAAAAAGAGACAAAAAGGAAAACGAATGGTTCTAACAGGAACTGAGTGCAAAAAGAAGCAAAATAATAAAATCAAGCAAAAAAAAAAAAGGAAAAACTAAGTGCAAAAAGATGAATTGAAAAAAATCTTTGCTTAAATGTAACCCAGATGGTAATTTCATTTTTCTTTCTGAACAATTAAAAAATTTTCAACTCTAAATTTGCAGGAAAAGTCAAATATAGCATTAGCCATTTGCATTTTAAATTTTAGAAAAAAAAAATATTCAACAAATCAAGCAAAGAATCTGCTTGGTATTGCATGTTTCTCATAGAAATGAATTTTTTTCTCACTTTTTTTAGTTTAGTTTTAGTTAGTCAGTTTTATTTTTGGAATTAAACGGAAATAGAAAAGTCTTATCCATTTCTTAATTAGGTATAAATTCTATTTTCTTTTTTTCCATCACAAAGAAATGAAAAAGGTAAGGAAGAAAAGGAAAAAGGCACTTTTTGATAGTTCTTACACAAAAATAAACATAATAAAACTCAAAAAAGAAGAAATATTTTCTATTTAATCAATCAAAGAGAAATCAAAATCTTTGAAAAGCATCTGATCGGCATCAGTAATGGGTCGTTTATCCTTCGCTGATGAAAAGCGAGGTGTTTCTTTAGTGAATTCTTCATCAAAATTACTTACATCTTCCAGATTCCTCTGAAAATTTATACAACTGAGTTAATATTCTTGACCATCAGAACGGTTTATTCGATTCAATTAGAAGTAAGACATCTCTTCTATAAAAATGTTTAAGAAAACAAAAAAAAAAAAAAGATCGACATACGATATGTGGAACAAATTTCGGTTTGATTTCTTTATTCAACAATTTATCCCAATCCCAATCCACGTGCTGCAAAAGTCAAAATGCCATTTCTTGCAACAAATTACTTTTGACAATAATAGAATATAAAACATACCAGTAAATCACTAAAGACAACAAACATGAGTAATAGAGTTCGAGCCCTAATTTTATTTTATATTTCAATATCTTGCATATATTTTAAGGAGTTTATGAAGCTGAATTTACACTTCAAATTTCTATAATATTTCATTCAGGACAATGGAACAAGAAAAAGTTTCGTTTTGTTTTTTTGTAATATTCAATAGCAATGAGTAAGAAAATTAGCGAAATATTCGTTGAAAAAAAACATTTTGAAAATTAATTGGAACAAATTTTAATATAAAGCTAAGCGTAAGTGCATTTCAATATTGGAAAAGTTTCAATTGCAACCTTGAAAAATCGTTGTTGCTTTACCTCGGAAGCATCTTTCTGCCCACTACCTAATCGTTTTTCAGGATTCTTTCGCATAAGCTAAAATGAAACAAAATTCTACATGAACTTCATTGAAATTCTTTATTGAAAATTTTGGTAATCAAGAAAATACACCGATGAGCTATACTGAAAACTTGCACATTCATTATCTTCTCTTCTGATGTATTGATCATGTTCATCGAGAAACTAAAGATTCCTACAGGTATTTTTGAAGAAAAACAAAGAGACGGATTTTTTTCTGGAAGTTGAAAAAATTGGATTGAAAAATAATATAAATTGGAAAATTTTCCTAGAATCTAAATATTTGATTCAACATTTAATAATATTACATTATTAGTCTCCGGCGCTTTGACTATGAAATGCATAAATTTTTTCTGTAAATGTTATTTAGTGATACAGCTCATATATTACAAGGAAATTTTGAAAAAGAAAAATTTACTCTTCTCATGATTGAAATACTTTCAATAGAAAGAAAACGTGGATAGCGCACATCATCATTTACAATAGAATCGAATATTTCTTCTTCATCTTCACCAGAAAACGGTGGCTGTAATATACGTTGTGAATATTTATGATGCCAATAGAAATTTTTATAAAATTTAAATGAAAAGATATTCATCTTTCTAAATTTTAAATTAGAAATGAATTTCTTAATTTATATTTTGTAATTTGCTAGGCCAAATTATTTATGATTATCAAAAAGAAGTCGCAGATCAACTTACTTCACCCACCAGCATTTCGAAAATTAGTACACCAAGTCCCCACCAATCAATTGCACGAGTATAACTATTCTCAGTCAACACCTAAATGAGGAAAAGTTTTTTAAATACATTTGGATTGAACAGGACATTTTGTCTGCATATAAAACGTATTAAGATTTCTCCACTCCGTAAAGTCCTGACCAAGACGTGTTATAGTGAATGATCATCATGACAACACAGAAATAATCGGAAACAATATTCAGCAATTTCACATTTAAAAAAGACAATCTGCTGAAAAAAACAAAAAAAGAAATAATCTTATAGAAAACTAATCATAAGAAGCACACCTCAGGTGCAAGAAATTCTGGAGTACCGCAAAACGTTGAAGTTCTGTCTGTTGGCCCCATACCTTCCTTACATAAACCAAAATCAGCTAATTTCACATAACCTTCTCGATCCAACAATAAATTATCCAGTTTGAGATCTCTTGAAAAATAAAAATAAAAATAAAAATAAAATCTTATATAAATTTATATCTTTTCTTTCTAAAGAATCTATCCTAATTTTCTACTTTATATAAAATCATCTAAGATTTTTCAATTTCTCCGCTATAATATGCCTAAACGACTTATATCGAATTATGATTGATAAACGATAAGTTTTACACAAAAATTTTTATCAATTCCAACTATTCTCACCTATAAATGATGTTATTTGCATGCAGGAATTCAAGTCCTAACAAAACACAGGCCGCATAAAAACAGCTTCTTTCTTCAGTGAAAATATCATCATGTATATGTCGCATTAGATCACCACCCATCGAGTATTCCATAACGAAGAAAACATGTTCCCTTGATTGTATACACGCAACAAGATTTACCAGAAAAGGATGACGATGAAATGTTGCAATCTGAAATAAAGCGAGCAACTGAAAGTTCGAAGGAAAAAAAATAACAATTTGCAAAATTTTACATTAATTTGAAGAAATAGCTTGCTTTTATTAATTCAGAATTATAATTTCACTCCAAGGAATCAAAAAAGCTCGAACTATTTAAGGCATAATAATAAGCAGATGCTACTAAAGTAATTATAACACTAATAATGTGACTGAAAACGGTAAAACAAGCCTCAAAAATCCTCTTTTCAACCATCAGTGATTCCACTTCATCACGACCGAGCACATCACCCTTTTTTAGCACTTTCAACGCATAATATTCTCCATTTCCCTTATATTGAGCAAGAATAACCTATAATATAATTCGAAATTTTCAAATTTAAATGATTCATTTTAGTTTATGCGACAAACAAAAAAATTTTTTTCCAAAGGGAAATCGATTACTGCCGTAATAGCTATAGAAAATACTTTTTTTTTTAAAAGAAAGTTTAAAACAAGCTAACATTAAATGTCACTAAATGTCACTTCCGCGAACTAATGAACCTATATTATAGTTTCGTTCCCTATCTTTACCTACATTCATCTCCTCCTCTCTATCGCCTCTTAAATATTATGAAAAGCAAAGATGAATTATTACGATTATCATAAGTTATTACGATTATCATAAAATTTTTTTTATATATTAAAAACAAACTTTTCCAAAATGCCCTCTTCCTAAAACGGAAATAAGATGAAATTTGTCGATCGTAAGGTTGACGGTAGATGAAGTGATTCGTGAAGTTTTTTTATAAGTTAGAGGTGGCGGTTTAGATGTTGGCAAAGGTGGTGGAGATTCGGTACGAGATGTTGCAATTTGAGTTTTCGGAAATGGTCGAGCCGGTATCACTGGTATCTAAAAATTATTATTTTTTTTTTAATAAAATGGATTTTTGGTTTCAATTATTAATCTTGACTGCTTATTCGCTAAATGTACTTCAGATTGGAATATGTAAAGTTTGCTTGCTAAAAGGTTCTACGATCTTCCCTAATTTTCTCGAGTTTTATAAAGTGTGGGAAACACTAAATATCTAATTACCAGATATTTGAGACTGAATAGTTCATCAATAAGAATTCCGAAAAAAATTAGAAGAAAATCAATATTACCTTTATTGGTTCATGGGTTCGCTGATTTTGCTTTGATTTCGACACTTCTGAACTGTCCCCAAAACGTACAGAATTAGGAAGAGGATGAGGAAGTACAGGACGCGTATGACTATTTTCTGGTGTAAATAGTTCAGAAGTTGATGAAATTAGAGGTCGATCTGCAGTAAGACGTGATGGCAATGTGTGAGCAATTTTTGATATTGATGACAAAGGAGCTGTAAGTAAAAATTTATAGTTTTTACTTATTACTGATTTATTCCAGACATATATTTAATTTCATTTAAAACCCAAAATTTGCTATCTTCAAGATAAATGATAAATTTGTTAGGCTTATAAATGGAAATGTTTCTGAGCATTTATCTACACAGAATGAAAATCACAGAAATAATATTTTTTTTTTGAGAATTAGTAAGAATTAAGCTAAAAAATTAGTCGATCATAAATAAAAAACCAATAATCACCAGTAGTAATAGTAGTTGTAGCAGCAGCAGTATATACACCACCATATGTTGGACTTAAACCTGGTTCGATATTTTCATTTGACTGTGAACCTCCGAATTGCTTCATTAAGCGGCTCCATGCAGCAACACCAAGTTGCTTCTTCGCACTCGCTATTTCTTTCCTTTCTAAAAGATGAAAAAACATTTTTTAAATATGATGTACTTCACCATCTTCCACTGCAATCCATCTCACTTAAAAGACTCTGTTATGAAAAAAGAAAAAAAAAAGTAGGATGGATAATATGAAAATGAGATATTTTCGAAAGATTCAAGTAAATCGAAAAGATATTATCATTAGTCTGAGCGTCTCAGCTTAGCTGTTCAAACTATCAACAACATTACTAAGTAAAAAATGAAACAAAATGCAATGATAGTAAGAATTTTGTATCAGTTCATGAATATTAGGAAATGTAACCATCGTAATTTAAGTAAATTTATTTAGATGTACAAGATTATACCATCGTGGAAATGTACCAAATCTCATTTTGAAAGACATGCAATTTGAAGACACATTCACATAAGTATAAGACAGAAAAAAAAAAAATTATTGGCAAAAATTTAAGAATTTCAAAAATACCTTTCATTTTGAAAAGACGCTTTTGTCGTTCAAGTTTAGGTTTTCTACTAACAACTGGATTCAAATATTTAAACTGAAATATACAAACCATTTTTTGAAAATGAGATAAACTGCAGATATGAAGTGAACAGAAGACTAAATTAAATTTAAGAACTAGAACATGAAACCTATCACTCTTTTACATAATGCTTTACTCATTTCGTTTTTATTATCAATTGGCACGAGGGATTTAGCATGACAAAAGTTAAGCATAAGATTACTTCATAAATGACAGTGAAAAAAAAGGAATTAGTCGATACAAACCTCCGCAAATAGATCTCCTTGAGGTTCAAGACAAAGCACCATGCCAGCTCGTTCCGATGGTTCTACTATATCACCTAATTTGACAACCGTAAATGCACAAAGGGAGCGCCAATCACGATATCGAATTTCAATTTCTAACTCTTTTGACTAAAAATGCGTTAATAACGAATCGAAAATTTTTAGCAAAATAGTTTATTCAATTATTTATCAAAAAATAACAAATTTTCAATTTTATCTTATATATTCAATTATATTTTCTATTCCCTTAACAAAAATTTCATTCAATTCCTCACTTTTTTGAATTTAAACTTAAAGCTTTATTTTGAATTTTATGATATAATTTTGAATAGTCAAATTCTATTTATTCCAGAAACCAACAAACCCTATCTAAATCGATACTAAAATGTTGATCCCATGCTTGCTGTGAAACTGGCCGTACATCGGTCCTAGCTACTTCACGACTGTCTATTAAAAGTGTTGCCGTAACTTCATCATTTGGTGAAAACTTTGGTGTTGAGCTAAAATATAATTCGATTTGTTCATTTCCTTAATTTTAATGTGTCCATATATTATTAAATAGAACATAAAAATGCTCTAATAAAATATAAAAGAATAATTATAGTCTTCAATTCAAAAATCAAAAAATTTTCAGATTCAATAGAAATGTTCAAAATATTAGACAAAATAAGCAAACAAATTACTAAATAAATATGTACTGTATTTAAAAATCTGCATTCGTTTCGAAATCAAATTTGATTCCAGTTAGTCACTCCTTTTTTAATAATTGGCATTTCAAAACAAGCAAATTATGGGGAACAGATGCCGTAAAACTTCATTCTTATGAGAGAAAAGTTCACAGATGAATTGATGATTAAGGATCTTAACATTGGTATGCTCGAAACTTTTATAATGTGAATTGGCAGACGATGCAATGGAAAGTG
Organism: Onchocerca volvulus; assembly: GCA_000499405.2. NCBI lineage: Eukaryota > Metazoa > Nematoda > Chromadorea > Rhabditida > Onchocercidae > Onchocerca > Onchocerca volvulus. Next base: position 14,389,607 of record HG738137.1, on the reverse strand, counting down.
ATTACTGCAATGATTATTTCTGAAACTGACATAGATACGTTGCGGTAATTGTTGGGTACTAGCAACTTCTCTATCTGTGAAAAAATTTAAATCTTAAGGTCCGAAATATCGTACGAATTTATGCAAGATTCATTGTATACCCGGCAAGTTATGAATAACCGGACAAAACAATCTCTATTATAAGGGCAAAATAGATAGAAACATAAAAATACATCGAAGTAGGATTACAAACCATCCTGCACGCGTAAAGCTTTCTCATTTAGGATTCATTATCATTGCTTCACATTATATCTTCTTTGAAAATAATCATACTACTAGTCTATATGTTGGGTTCAGTGAAAATATAAAAATAATGATAACATTTATAACAAAATAAACAACGTAATTTAACAGTTGAAATAAAAAATTGATGAATATAGATGAAAATTATAAACGTGAAAATGAAAAGTGTTAAGAAAAACATACAGTGTTTCAGTTGTTGAGGTAGACGAGGAACACCAAACTGATGATGATCTCGTCCTAAAATATCAAAAGAAAAAAAAGTGTTACCATTATATAAAGAAGCAAATGTTATCATTATATGGAGATTAGTAAAATCTTATTATACGAGGAAAATATGCACACGAAAGTCAATTAATTAATCAAAAAACAAAAGTAAAAAACATTCTTGGAATAAAGCAAATTTGTAATCAAGAATTGATTAGATGGATAATTAGAAAATCCAGTAAAAGTTTGAAATAGAGACATCTGGCGGGAGAAATTGTAATACTCAATAATAAAATTATCTGCTTGCCAATCTATGGAAATTCTGATATGACAAAGTTATTTTTCAGAATTTCGATTTGTGAAATTTCTGAAGATAAACTGTCGCATTCTTCTTTTTAATTTCTTTTCTCAATTTTCTTTCACAAAGACTAAGATTGTGAGGAGCTAACTCTCTATTTACATTATGCGAAAGACAATTTTTGGTTGCTTTTTTTTTCGCATAATGTAAAAAGAAAAAAAAATAGATTCATTATGATGTGCTTTTCTATAATTTGTAATGCTACTACGTTAAGCTAAATAAATTTATGGATCAAAAATGAAATCGATCAAAATAAAATAATAAAATGAATACCCATTCATCGCGTTACTTTCAGGAAAACTATGTAAGGCTTAATTTTCCGGGCTATTTAACATTTTTTTTTAAATTTCTGTTCAGATACCATTATGTTTTAAGATTACTTATTCGATCAAAAGATTTATATTCATAACGTCAAGATTTCTGACACTATGCCGTACACAAAACAATCTCAACTGAAATCAAGCAAAAAAAAAAATTTTGTTCCTAAAAATTTGCGAAAATTGCACAATGCAAAACTTAAAAAAGATGAAATTTAAATAAATATACGAAATAGGAAATTTTTATTGACAAATATGCTATAAGATCGATTTTTTTTTTTTTTTTTTCATAAGTCACAGACTGCATGATTAGCTGATGGATTAAACATGATGGTTCAATAGTCATTAAAGTATGCTATAATTATCAACTATTATTATTTCAAATACTGATCCCATACTTGTTGAACATTGCTTATTATTTCACTTTTCAAATTAAAATAGTGAGAAAAAAAGAAAATTAAAGTAAACCTTGATGCTCTTGGGGCATTTCCACGTGTGGTACGTTTCTGCGAGACACCTAACACACCATCACCACCAATTGATACCACTGATGAGATTTCTGGTCGAGGTAAACGACGAGGTATGTCTACCATTAGATTTTGACAACCAATTAATCTAAAAATTAATTGGAGCTTTAAAAATGAAGATATCTAGAAGGAAAATTTACTTGAAAATTTACTACTAATTTCCTTTTAACAATAACAAACGATTTAAATGGTTTGCTTCCCACGAAAAATGTCACTTTGTCAATTTTTCTACTTTTTATTGCCCTTATCTTCTTTTTCATCTGGACTAAAAAAAAAAAACTTTGATTATTTTAACGTAATTTTTACCTCACTTCCAGACATCCACTAACAGCTAATGATGGCAAAGCACAAAGCCGTTTCAAAGAATGCGCTAGACGTGGTAGACTTGCAGATTTTGAATCATCCTACAAAAAAATATTGATATAGTAAATAAACTGAAGAATAGCATTCGATGAATATAAGAATAAGTTCAGCATTTTTCACTGGTTCAAATTCCTGTAATTTTAAATAAATATAAAAAGAATAATTTACATAACAATCTCAAACATTCTAATTTTAATATGAACTAAATGCATATCTGACATAATCAAGAAAGCAGCCTCATGATGTGAATGAGTTCTTTTAAGTACCTTTTAAATATTTATTCCTTACCTATTATTCAAAAATCTTCGGAAAAATAAAAACAATATCTAAGCAGGAAAATGTGAATATTGAATCCATTGTAAGCAAGAGTAAAGCACAAAAGATGTATTACAATCAGAGGAAATAACTAGCGCGTATGAATAAATTATAATCAAACCTGCGATGGACTTCCAGGAGCAGAATTTAGTGGACTGAATGTTGCATCACGATGCTGATAATAATGACCCGTGACGGGTAAACGTTCCGATTCCAAAATGGCATCACGAATTTCATTTTTTTTCGGTGAATCATTTGGTAACCGCGCACTAAAGGAAAGAAAATGTTTTTCTAAGATTTATCGTAAGGGTAATAAACAAAATATAGAAAAAAATTCCACATATTCTTAAAATTAAATTTGTAAATGGCATAAAAATTCAACCTACTAATCAACAATATTGGATACAGCCAAAAAGGAAATAGGAATATATATGTGAAACTTAATTTCAAATTTTAGATCAGCAGAGTAATACCAAGAAATAGAGCAATGAAATGCTTTTTGTGCATTTACCAGTATGAAAAGATGAAATTCCGAACTGCAAATAAATTCTGAAGCAAAGAACATTCAGTATTACTTTCACTGTTAAACTTCAAACAATTTGTTACCTGTATTTTGCTAAAGCTAATCGTATAAGATCAAGTTTTTCCTCGGACCGCATTTGATTGTCGAAAGCTTGCGCAAGACTTTTCCCATCACTCTTTTTTTGACTACTTAGTATTCTAAAATCAAAATTAATTCATAAAATATAAAGAAACATTAGTCTTTTTCCTGAATTCCCGAACAAAGATAAAGATTAACTGCCAATAAACTGATTGAGAAAAATTTACAAATTGATGACCAATAAGTGCTTCTTTTTAAAATCTACCTGATCATATTTCGCGCTCCTTCGGCAATTGCAGCTTCTTTGCGAAGCCTAAACAAAAGATCATCAACGATCATTTCTGTCTTTGTTGGAATCGTTTTACCTGTAAAAAAGCCAAAATATCTTAAAGCATGGTAACTTCATCGCAATATCTTTCTACTATCTAGATAAATATTCCTCTTGAGTAAACTAGCAAAAATGCTGTGCTTCGTTTGCCTTATAACCATGAATAGCTGGAATAGAAAAAAGAAAAATTGAGTAAAGGGAAATAACAACAGGATGTTATTTCACTAAATATATAGAGAAAAATTAAATATTTACAGGAATATTTCAGTGTGATTACATACCACATAAACCAGCATCGACTTGCTCCTGTCGCTGCATTTTTTCGATTTGCATTCGAAGTAGTGCAATTTTTGCTTTTGAATCGAACAACATACTTTTTGATTCTTCTTGCAATTTACGACTTGTCTGACCAATAGCAAGGAAACGTTCGAGACCATCTTTCACTTTCATTTCTTTATCTAGTTCTTTCTATAGTTGAGAAATATTTGACTGTATTTATCGAAAAAAAAAAAAAAAAAAAAACATTGATACTTCTTTTTTACATCACTTTTCTGAACACTGTTTCATGGTAGCTCCAACAGTCATTCTTAAATATGAAAATACTATTCTTTATACTAAAAAATTTTGCATAATCACTGTCATTTTACAATTCTTATTCACTGTCAACAATGCATATTAATAATTGATATGCTTAACCTGATACATGACACGATATCCGATCAGAACTCATTAAACAACAGATTTTAAATCAAATTTAATCTTTAAGACTCTGCGAAGGAATAAATACAAATAATGATAATTACAAATATTCGTTATAAGTACAATGAAGATGCTCCTCATAACTTTCTTTTTTATAAGGAGCATCTTTAGTTACATACATAACGGATGCTTGTGATTACTTCACTTTTTACTTGCCATGAATGATTGAATTGAATCATTAATAGGCTAGTGAATGAATGAATCATTAATTTGAAGAAAGAATAAGAAAAATGACCTGCAAGCTAGCAAGCCGACTATTTGTTATAGTTTCCGTATTTTCGGCATGTAATTCGAGACTTGCACCATCAGATGAACCATCTGCAGTTAAAGTGTCCTCTACAGGCGAATTCGGTAAGCCATTTAGATCATCACCATCATCTAGATCAGTGAAAAACTTATGTGCCTCATTATATAAATAATAGTCACAACTAAATTATTCTTTACCTTTTCCTTTATCTTGTATAAACAATTTACAATCTCCACTTTGTCAGCATATGCATGCAAAAACTCTTTGCTTTCGTTTTGCATGATAGTTTAAGGTCAGAACATTGCAATAGATTTAACAAATGTATGAATAAATCCATCTTCATTTAAATTCCTATTTTTATCTCCACTAAAGGAAGTTTTCCAGGCGACTGCCTTTTCTTCAATTTCGTCTTTCATCAAATTTTTAAATCGCAAATGCATTAAACATGGAATCACATGTGCCAGCAAAGAAGAAACAGCACAAAAAAATCTATATGCACATTTGAGACCAATCAAAAATCTTCATTAATTTACAAAATCTGAAGTTTTAAATCCTAGCAGTGTAGCAAATATTTGTTCTTGGTGACTTCCGTCTTGCCTTAAGTTGCTTATTTCATTTTTTTTTTTTTTCTGAAGGATAAGAAAAAATGATAAAATTGCAAAATGAATTTCATAAGTTATTATGAATTATGACAGCACTGGTCGCAACTAACTCGTGCTATTTTTACTAGCAAAAGAAAGATGTAATAAAACTTTGCATAGTTTTCTATTTCCAAAGAGAATCTGAACAAAATTAACTGCTCATCCTTACTTTATTTCATATATTCAAACTTACTGCACACAGAGGAATGATGAAGAAAACTTACCAAATGCACCACTGTCATACATGTCCAATGTTTGCAAATCATCTGTCATATCACTGATCTGATCACTTAAATCTCGGATTTCTTTCTTCAGGAAATCTGATTGCTTTCTTTCTTTCGTTACTTTCTATAAACATCAAGTAGAGAAAGAAATTACAATTCTGCATATTTTGTCACATAATTCAAATACAAATTAAGTTCTTATTCAAGAATATCTTATTCAAGATGTGAAGGTTTAGCTAGGATATAATAAGGGTAATAAAAGAAGGAAAAATATACAAATCGAGAAAGTGATAAAAAAAGAAACAATAAATACTGGAAGTCATTATTACTATTATTAAATTGAGAATCATTATTATTATTAAAAATCTTATTGCTGAAATCATCATTATTCAAACATTTTATCTGTATAATGCATAACAGTTCAGATTTTGGAATTTGTCAGTTTAATTCTTTAACCCAAGCTGGATATCTGAAAGACAATTTTAAATCAAAACAGTCGGAAACTTTATTTTTTTTTATTTGCAATGTAAAAAGAAATTAATACTTGATGTAAAGTTGAGCAGTAAATTTCATATTACAACAATATCAATACTGTACAAATCTTGGAAAATTAAATATGACATCTCTACTCCAAGCATTCTTACAATTTTTATACCATATAATATAAATCGTAAATGGTACTTCAAATGTAAGATAGAATACATGAGAGTGAAAAATGGTTAAAAAAAGTTAATAATACTTTGAACAAGAGTGATGTTGATAGAAATCTATTTTTGCTACTTTTCAAGAGTACTAATGGCTAGCTGCATGAATAAATTCTCACTTCACGGATGTTCTCGTAATCGACTGCTTAAATAAGGTGCTTAATTCGAGTAATTAAAATATCTCAAAAATAAAATTTAAAATTTACCTGCAATTGTACATATCCTTGCTTGATACGCATTTGTTTGTTACATGAAATACGTATCTTTTTCTTCAATTTAATCACATCTTTCTGTAGTGATTTTTGTTCACCAAAACTGAATGTATACTTATCGGCAAGAAGTGCAAGCTCTTCCGGTATTGATGTATCATTTGAGCTGCAAAACAAAAAAGCCATTAAGCAGAAAAAAATTTTTGACCTTATAACATAAATATGAATGAAATGTGAAACATTAATAATGGATGAAATTTTTGAAATTATAAATTTTTCAGCAAAATTAAAATTTATGAAAAATTTTTACTTCATCAGCAAAAACACTTTTCATATTTAAAAAAAAAAAAAAAATTCATACCTGCATGGATCTCCTTCATTCGATTCCGCAGAATGTTGCCATGAGATTGAATCAGGATGAGCAACATCATTCATATTGACAGTGGAAGAAGAAAAGTAATTGCTTCAATAAAATTTGAAGAAAATAGAAATAAGGGAAATATGAATGAATGGACAGATTAGAACGGATGAAAGCAGAAATCTGAATGAATGACAATAGAAAAAAAGGAACACAAAAAAAGAGAGAAAAAAAAAGGAATTCCTTGGACCTGACAAAATTAGTATAGTATATGCCTTTAAAAATTTTGGACTTTTTTTTAAGTAAATTCAGTAAGTATCCAGAAAGCAGAATAATAGCAATAAAAATAGCACTGCAACACGATCGTAACCACCATTCACTCCTAGCAAATTTGATTTGATGCAATTTAAAATATCTACAAATCTACAGCAAACTGCAGGCTTTGCTTTTCTGGAATTGGAATGGAAATCTGAAATAAAAGGAAAAACTGTGTTATATTTGAAAATATCTTAGCTAATCATAATGGCAAATTATCTCGAATAATGATAATAGGCAATGAAATAAACGAAAATGAAAAAAAAAAAAAAATTGACCAATATGCAAATCATTTTTATTATAATATTATTTTATATATTAAACTTTGAAAAAGATTTGAATAATGAAATGAAAATAATGAAAATTATAATATTTCGTGATATTTACTTATTTGTTGCATATTTGAACAATTGAAATAATCAAACGATTTCATTATTTAAGTATGTAAAATTAAATGAACGAACTATGATCTTATGGAAATAGACTTCTCAAATTTCAACTAAACTAATGCATTATCATTGAAATAGCGAAAGAGGGGTTAACAGTGCAACTGATGCACCAAACAATCAACCAGAAGAAGAACTTCGAATAGTTGATATATTTCTTGGAAGACGTTCGCTTATAATGTCAGCTGTCAAAATATATATAAAATACAGTAGAAATTTTTAGCCTAAGAGAAATAATAATGGAGATAAAGAAAGTTAGCTGACAAAGAAAGTAGGAAAAAAAGATAAAAAATGAACAATTTTGAACGAAAGGCTTGAAAAGAGAGATGATTTTTGAGAAAGCAATGGAGAATTTTCAATAAAATAAAAGTCAAAAAGAATAGATAAATATATTATTATTATTAACATATGGTAATTGGAAAAAAATAAAAAACAAAAAAAACAAAATAAAAAATCAAATCAATTCTTATTTCTTATTTAATACCAAACATACATATATATACATATACATGCAATAAAGAATCAAAATATGAAATAAAAGTTATATGGCATCAAAATTAATCTCATCTTGCTCAGTTAACTTTTTTCAAAGCTATCATATGAATTTCATATAAATTTCAATTTGAAGTATTTTCTTCTTCAATAAAAGTTACCGTATAAATAGGAAAAAAAAAGAAAGAAATAAGAAATTGTTCATTTTCTTTCTATGTTACATCATCGTTAATGTTTTCAGAAATAATTTTTGAACTAAAAACATATTTTTCTCTGAATTGAACAGAGAAAAAAAAAAAACGATAGGTACGATAGGTTGTCGTTACCTGTTATATTTCTTATGATATATATAAACACCTATATTTCTTATGATACATATAAACATCTATATGTATATAGTCTAATCCATAATATATCTATATGTCTAATTCATAATTCATCTATACCTATATATCAAACCGGTTAATAATCGATATTTTTTTTACGAAATAATCAAATTATAATAAATTATATTATTGAAAAAAAAAAAAGACAAAAAATAAAAACCAGTCGATAATCGATATTTTTCACATTCTTCTACAAAAGTTAAATAACAATAAGTTATATTACTAAAAAAAGAAATAAAACTGAAGAATGAAATGAAAAAATTACGAAATAAACATATAAATAATAGATATTGCATTATTTAGAATATGTAGTTATGTGATCCATATGGCCTTGATTAATCAATAAATAAATTGAAAAAATCAATAATTTCAAACTAATAATTAAACCAAAAATATGCGAATGAATAACCCAAAATATATATATATATATATATGTATATGTATATATATATATATATATATATATGCAATCAATTAGTAAAGCAAGCAAATAATTCAAATAACATTCATTTAATCAATCATTAAAAATTTTCGTTCCTTATCTTTGTTTTATACCACAGTGAACTAAAATCAATAATACTGGCAAACTTTTTGAAAATTCTTTTAAACGAAGAAACAAAAAAAAAAAAGAGGAAGAAAAATGAAGCCGCAATTTGCAAAATGACAATCACCCATCCTCCACGCATCAATTCACCTATCATTGCATCATCTTCTTCCCTTTCCAATCTCCGTTTTTAAAAAAAAAAAAAAAAAGAGAGAAAAGAAATTCATGTACCTATGATGAAGAAACAAAAAATAATGAGACTGAACTTGAACTCGATAAAAAATGTTCAACATAAAAAGATTTGAAGACTTCTTAGAAAATTATTTGTTGAAATAACTTTGAAAAAAAAAGGAAAAGGAAAAGAAAAAAAGAAGAAAACTTTAGTACTATCTATAAAAAAGATTGCTTTGAAAAAAAAAAAAAAACTAAAGCTTATATTTTGCATCAAAATAACTATTACTATAAAAGTATCACTTCAGATTGATTTCCACAGTGTTGATCTTCTAATCTATTGCTTGTATCATTTTTCTTATTGGTAATGTAGCTATCATAAAAGGTATGAAAAAACCAGAAAAATAAGTTCAAAAAAAATAAATAAATAAAGGATAATCGCTTTTTCAATGAATAATTTCAATGAATAAGAAGAATTACCCCATAACTTGACATGTTAAAGTAAAAATCAATCGCATTTAACTAGCCTAATATTTTTGTACTAAAAATGTAATTTCTTTTTTTTTTCTTTTTTCACCAAACAAAAAGTTGCTCTCTTACTATTTTCTTGAAAATTGAAATTAAAATTATTGACTGAAATAAAATATTTAAAGGAAATGAAGTCCATGGATATGTAATTCCCAACAGTATAGCTTAAACTCTAAATCAATTTCATAATCCCTCACTTTAAAATGTTAATTATAAGAAACAATAGTAAGCATATCGACAGTGATAATTGTTAATTGTAACTAATGATTAATAAACAACGTTCTCTATCTTATCTCCTTTTTTTATAAATTTGGAAAAATTTCTTATCTATAAATAATAAATTTATATTCCACGACAGATGCATATTTCACACTTTATAATTAACATATTACGATTATTGTTACAATTAAATTAATTTAGTAAACACTTACATATAAACTTGCTAAACTAACTTTATTTTTTTGTTATAGCTTACTGAAAAAAAAAAATCTTGATATGACTATCTCAGATTGTCCCAAAAAATATTTCCTGAAGCTTTGAGAAGATGAAAAATGAATGAGAAAAACATTCTGTCTTAGATATATATTCTCAATTTTTCATGTTGCTAGGAAATTTATGAATTGCAGAATCATATCATCGATTACTTGATGCATATGCTTCATTTTCCTCATAACAAAATACACACGAAACACAAATTTATATAATTAATTCCATTTGTTACTAAAACCTTCGCTTAATTGGCACAATTTTCTAAGATAAATAGTAAACAATTTTCACAAATAAATTAATCAAAACAAGCTCACAAATGAGAAATTATAAAATCTTCGAGTATCATAGAAAAGTAGACTTATAATTAACAAATGTGGTGGAAATGAAAGCTTAAATCAATCATAACTAATATCCTACGAAGATAAACGCCTAATCATGATAAGATAAAAGAAAATCTGAAATCACAAACCAACTGTTTCAATTATCAATAAGTAAAAAAAAAAGATATGGAAATGTTCTTGCAGCTTACAATTATATATATATATATATATATATATGTACTCAATTCCGCAGGGATCGCTTTCTCAAATTTTTCCTGAAATTAAACATGAAATATTATTTTTTTCTTGAATTAGCTGAATTTGTTTTCGTTATCTTCTTCCAAACATTTATACTTGGCTAATAGTAAAACCAACAAATGAATTAAACAAAACGAATTTTATTAATTATCGATATTATGTAATTTCCATTTTCCTACAAGAAAGTCAACATTTACTACTTATATGATAAGGAAATGTTTGAAGTATATATCTATTAAATGAGCCTAATTGTCAGCCAACAATCTTCATAACTTTAATATCTTTCCATCCAAAACATCTGCTAGATAAGAAAAAAAATAATGGATATATTGAAAGTTTAAAATGATATACTAAACTAATTTAAAAAGTATATTTATTTTCTGTTTTAAATAATAACGATTATTTTTCATGATTGAAATCATTATGTAATAATTTAGGCTTACAATACTGGACTAACAACCTGGCAAATGAATAGAAAAAATAATTTAAAAATTAACATTAATGAATTTCTCGTGCATTGAGGAAAAATGAATCAATAAACAAATAACAGACATGATATCGATTACATATGTCAAATTAAATTCAAGTATATACCAAACAAACTAATCATTTTCGAATTTATTTGTTGACGATAATAGAAATGCATGAGTCTTAATAAGAAATAAATTTATCCATCCAAAATGGAATTTATCCAAAATGATTATTTATAATGAGATGGTAGCATTAGGTACTGTGGATACAAAAAGATTAATTAAATTTTATATGAGCAAAATTTTTTGAAAAAATTTAGAAAAAAAATGAAAAATTTTCGTGGAAAAATTTTCCAAATTTTTCTAGGAACTATAAATATCTAATTTAATTGAGCAAAAAAGATTATCAATTAATTTTGGCATATAAATAAAGAAGTATAATGTTTTTAGCATGTAGTTTATAACTATTATCTTTCATGAAAATGACAGTATTATCAATGTATCACATAAAAAATTATGAATTAGTAATGGATATTCCAGATCATCATAAATAAAATGATACTAGAACTCAAAATTATAAATTAACAAAATCAAATTAAATAATCAAGCTAAACTTTGGCCAAGAAAAGCAAAAAGAGAGGAGAAAAAAAATTAAAACATGAGTGCTAAACATATCTCTCTTAGTACTTAAACTGCAAAAATGTTAAATACAATTTAGAGTTTTCAACATTTTAAAATGTAGAATGCATCTGATAATTTTGATTTTTGAAATATGAAAAATGATTTAGTACTTTCAACTTATATCTTAGTACTGCAATCAATTCAATTTTTTTCGGCATTTGAATAAATTTACTTGTGCTAATTTCCCTTCATTTTCTAAATAATTAATTTTACTTTATGCATGGAATTTTTTCAAATTCTTCTAGTAACTGGAATCATCTAATTTAATTAAGTGAAAAAAAACCATCAATTAATATTGGTACATAAAAGAGAAGTATAATGTTTTTAGAAAAAACAAAAAGCGTAAATGTCATCTTTCATAAAGATATGACTTAAACATGATCTCACGTAATTTAACAATACAAAGAAATTGCAAAAGTACCATAAGTAGTCGGAATCGAACTGATAACATTACGATATGATAAGATATAAAATTAAACTAAATGGTGAAAAAAAATTTCTAAAAATCCAATTTCAAATTTGACTAATTTTTAGAAAAATAATAGAAAATTTATTTAGAATCTGAAATTCATAACATTTATCGGTAGATGATGGCTTAAATAAAACTTAAATAAAATTAGAAAACAGAATGAACATATAGACATATTTGATATATAATGATATTATCGATGAAAAATACATGGCATTCTAATAATTGAATTTAATTCTACTAACAGTTGTACTTATATCATAATAATTTAACATAAAAATAATTTATTATAGTGTCCCAATAATATTTTTATTGTAATGTTCGGAAAATTCAAATTATCGTACCACGACGAGAGAATAGCTTGGAATGAGATAAAACAAATATCACGGAAAATAACAAAACAACATGACCATCAATCAATTAAGTTAAACTATATTCCTGTGTTCGTTTTATAATTTTCGTCGACCGGTATACTCCAGAAAATTGATACTCACCTCCCAAATATTCGGCTTTCAGATCGAGAACTCCCGGAACTCAGTCAAGAAGTTACTACCAGTATTCGGCTCCAACCCGTACGTATATTTTCTGAGAATGTCGGTAAACAAAGTTCGAATATGCGGTGTGCGAGATATATTTAGTTTTTATGAAACTACTTTGTATGAAACGTTTGCTGTGTTGTTGAATTGGGAGGAACTATTGTTGTCAGTTTGTCAATGAGGAGTTTATTAATGGAATAGCTTGAAGAATAAGCCTAGCTGCGCTTTATTACAACTAGGCCTCGTGATAATAATCCTTAAGATGAGCTTTAAGAGGGTAAACATTATGAGCCTTATTTGGCTAATCTTTGAATAATCAATTTTTGAAGGAAATTACTTTCATACATTTTATGTGGTAAAATATGATATATCCTTTGATAATATCTGAAATCACATAATGACATATTACATAATTGACATGACATGATCAAATTGCGCTAAAAAAATTATACTGAAATGGGTAAAATTTTGAAGGAGAAGTAAAATACCGTTTTAATTTATAGTTATATGCAACATATAATATCATTTAATAACGTGTGAAATCACGTAATGAGGTATCACGTAATCGATATTTAATGATTAAATTACGCCAAGAAATTTGTTGTAGCAAAAGAAGTAAAATTTAAGGCAAGAAGAATAAATGTTAATTTATTTTATATTTATTTGATGGATTTATCACTTATTTAACCAATCTTTATTTGATGAAATTTCAACAATATAAATATTTTCTAAAATTTCTATTAAAATTAATCTTATAAAAATAATTTCTTCTCCCTTTTATTTTTCATATAAAAATATTTTTAGAATATTAAAGATTAATACTGGACTTTGATCAAATCAAGTTATGGATGAAAATTCTTGTCAGTACTTTTTTTTTTATTGTTTAACATGGTTTTGTTTGATATTATTTATCAAAGATTTGTGAACTACTTAAATTTAATTATCAAAGATTTTTATGCAAATCTCTTGATTTAAGGAAAGAAAAATTAATTTGAAGAAATTAGTTGTCACTTTAAGATTAGAAAATTGTTCGTGGGTAATAAAACTTGATAACTTTTAACTGTTTTTTTCTTTTTTGATTTCATATATCACTTTTTTTAGTTATAGAGATAATATATTGAACAGAATTTAATTTCGAAACTTTTTTTTTTTTTAAATTTTAGTTCTTTTTTTCTTTCAAAATAGAAGAATTACTTTCTTCCTCCATGTATGTTTTTAAATTCTGTGTAAACAAAAATATCAGAATTGATTTTATTTTATAATCATCTACTTTATTTTAGTTTTGAATTTTTCTTTCTCAAAATGAATAAATATCGAAAGATATTTTCCAAAAAAAAAAAAAAAAAATACATTTTGAATTCCAAAGGTTTCAATAATTTCAAGAGTAATCTAAAGAAATGATAAAAATATCAAATTTACGATTAAAAATTTAGCATAATGCATCTCGGTTATTGTAGTCTGATAGTATTTCCAAATAGGACTAAGCAATAATTTAGCTTCTTAAACTAAATTTGTAATTTTATCTTTCGTTTAATTCGACTTAAAATGTATAGCTTTAAAAATTCAATATAATCTAGTTAATGTCAATTTAGTAAATGAATTATAGAAGTCATTTATTCTACTGAAATCAATATTTTTTCTTTTTTTTTTTTTTTTTTTTTGCAGAGTAAATTTTTTTTAAATTAAAGTTTTGGAACGAGAAATATAGGAAAAATCTCGAATGTAAGAAAAATAAGAGATAATTTGAAAAAGAATAAAGAACACTCTTAACAGGTGTAAATTTCAAGATTGTGCGATTAAATTTCCGAAAAACATATTAATGATGAAAGTAAAAATTTTGAATTTCCATTTTCACATTATCCTATTTGTTATTTGAATTTAAATAGAAAAATATTTTAAAAAAGTAATTTTCAAAAGTTATGCATATTATTTTAATTATAAAGAAGATAAGCGGTGGGCTTATTGTTCGGTTTTCTTGGAAAAAAAGGTAATAAGAGAAGTGATAGGATAATCTAGCTCCTGGGTCCTTTTTTTTTCTAGGCTCAAATTCTTGCAAAATTTATATGTCCCAGATTAAAATGATATACTTTTCTAAATTTCTCTATTATATATTGAGATGATTAAGCCATGCATTAATAGATAGCTTAATGAATTCAATACCAAGCAGTTGGATGGATTTATTTTTAATAGTTCTATATTTAAAATCAAATCCGTTATTTAATTTAAGAATGAACTATTTAAAAGTAAATCGTGCTGAATTATTTCATAAAATAACTATTATATAAAATTTACTATTCAATAATAATATTATGTTTGTCACCTGTCCACCTATAAATACAAATGGGGATTTTAATAATTAATTAGAAAAATATTATTAATTAGTTAAAGAATATTATATTGTCATCATTATATTGTGATTAAAAATATGATAATAATATTAATTCTATTTATCAGCTGTCTATCTATAAGTATAAATAGGAATTTTGAATACTTAATTAGCGAAAGGATATTATTAGTTGGATTAAAATATCATTATTATATCGTGAAAAAATATCAGTAATACTGGTCAAATTTGCAACTGATAAAATTCAAATTTTAAAAGATGAATAAAAACTTTATCGAATGTTTACTGTATGATTTTCAATAAAAAAAGAAGCAAAAACATTAGTTATAATAAGTTATATGGAAACAGAAAGGATTGATAATTTTTATAATTTATCATCACGCATCATGTTCAATTGATGGATGAAGTTCTGAAATAAAAGACAAAACTTCAAACTAGGAAATGAATAAATAAGCAATTCTGTTATTATTATTATTCTTATATATATTTTTTTAAGAAATCTTGGGAAAAATTCAGCATTATTTTGATTTGTCAAAAAATACATTTATGTTTTTTTCTTTTTTTCTTTTTTTTTTTTTTTTTTTGATAAGACAAATTAGCGATTACACCAGATAATATTAATTAAATAGGCAAAATAAATATTTATGATATTTCCACAAAATTTGTTCAGTAATGAAAATATTGGTTATATTAAAAATATTAATTATTGTGTTAATATTTTAATTTAAATACATGGTAATATTTCTCCACTACAGAATGTTTGGAAGTTTTTTTTAATGAGAAAGACTTTTGATACTAACAATGATGAATATGATACGATTATCATCAATTTTATTCTCTTATCACTTATTGATAAATCAATAATTAATTCTTAATGCAAACAAATAATAATACAAATGAAATTAGAATAAAAACCAATTTTGATTCTTTTGGAAGAATTTGGAATGGTTGAATTTAATAGTAATATATATTATTTAACTGCTGAAAATAAAACCAATTCTTGTAAAAAATTTTTATAATTTATACAAATCTTCGAAGATGAAATATTCAATTCAAGAATTCCTTCAGGAAAAATCATTTGATTAGTAAATGCTGCAAAATATGGTGTTTTATTTTTCAAACATTATCATTTATTATCTTATCACTTTTTTGTTATCAGGTAAGTGTGCTGTTGATACTTTTATGTTGTCAGGTAAGTATGTTATTGATAAGGCATTTTTGTTTTTATCCGAAAAAAAATCAAAATAGATTTTTTTTTATTTGAATTATTTGATAAGAATGATAAAAAATTAATCAGTTATATATATATGCATATATCATAGAAGTAATAATAATAACAATAACAATAACAATTTGTCAATTATTTTATTTTTTTTTTGACGAAATTATTTCATTAAGAGAAAAAATTTTTTAAACATTTTATTCTTCAAACATGAAAATATATAATCTTCTTAATATAAGCAAATTGATATCTTCTATTTAACAAATGAAATAAAAAGAAAAAAGTTTTTTTTTTTTTTTTTAAATCAAAGTTTAATTTATAAAAATTGATTTGTCTAGTTTAATAAAAATTTATTAATCTCAAAAAATTTTTCCTTCATTGATAATTTTCTTCTTTTTTTCCCTCCTTTTTTTTCTTTTTTTAATTTAAAGGATTGATATTTCTGGTACCATTGATCATTTTACAAATGGAATGTGCAAGTCAAAAAAAGCCAACACATGAAATAACAAATTCGATGCGTAGTATGGCTCCACCAATGATGCCACCAACATCGATAACGCCAGCTTATGCGAAAGATTCACCTGTTGCACCTCATCCGAGTAGACAAACACCGAATGATACCGTACCTGTCGAAATATCACCATCTACAGAATTAAAACTTAATACTAAAGTAGCCTAATTAATTGCAACTTTTATTTTTTTGAATTTTCTAAAGCAAAAAAATCAGAAATTTTTGTTCAATTTATAATCATAAAAATCTGATTGCTATTTAAAATTGAAATTGAGAAAATTGAAATTTGTAATTATAAATTGCCATTTAAATACTGAAATTGAAAGATAATTCATGCCAAAATTACACAAAAGCTTATTTTATATTAGAAGGAAAATAATCCTTCTGAAATATAATATTTTAAGCCAAATACTGCAAAAAATAATATGAGCAAATAGAATGGTCAAAAATGATGGACAAAAATGGAATCAGAAGAAGTAGTAGTAGAAGGAATGAAAATGGAATCAGAAGTAGCAGTAGTACAAGAAGTAAAAGTAGGAATCAGATGTAATAATAGTAGAAAAGACAAAGATGAAATCAGAAGGAACACTAGTTAAATGAAATAAAAATATGAATCAAAAATTATAAATTAGACAAAAATAAAAGAATTAAAAATTATAAATTAGACAAAAATAAATGAATTATTATAATGTACAAGAAATTAGGAAAAATTCATTTCAATCAGATAAATGATATGAAAAAATTCAAGCATAAATGAATTTCACACCATTCTTGAAATTAATTTTATCAATTATCTTTATTCGTTTTGAATTTTTATCAGAAAAAAAAATTTAATCTATTCAAGTAAAAATGCAAATGTTCGTTGTTCATTTCCACACAACATTTCAAATTCTTCACCGATTGATTTGAAAATTTTTAATACAACATTGCATTCGAATAATTGCTTATTAAAGAATTCTCGGAGATTTCAGATCTTGAATAAACGAATATTTACATCTTTATTTATGTAGATTAGCTGAATTAGCCATGCGAATCATAACTGGGTTCAGCTAGTTAAAATTAAAATTCTTGAAATTAATTAAAATTAAAATCAATTTTTCTCTATACTTTCATTTTCAAAATATATAAGAAAGCTAAATAATTAATTTATTATTTATTCTATTCTATTTTCAAAATATTTTATTGCTAATTTGGCTGTTTTTCTTTTTTTTTTTTTTTTTCAAAATATTATTGCTATTTCAATTTCGATTCTAGTTCCAAAATATTAATCAATCTTGCACAAATATCACTATTTCATATTATTCAATAATCATCATTTGAATTTCCAACTTTCCAATTTTCTCGCCGTAAATTATCCTTTCTAAACTCAATTATTTATTCACCATCTTTGAAAAATTTCAATTTATCCATCCTAAACTCAATTATTTATTTATCGTATTTGAAAATTTTGAATTTCACCAGTATTTTTTTTTTAAATTTCAAATTCTGTTTTTGTAATCTTTAGAAAAATATCGTGACAGACAATATGGAACTTGAAGGATTGCCAGAAAAGGAAAAAGATGGCGGTATTAGAAATGGAAAAGCAGCAGGAGGAGATGGTAATGGCGGTGTTGATTATCATGATGGCGGTATTGGTAGTGATTTTGCTGAAAAAAGCGGAAAAGGAGATTTAAATGGATTTAATGAATGTCCCGATTTGACTCCGGATATCCTCAAAAATATTCTTGATAATGAATATTAAGATAGTAAGGAGTTTAAGATGATAAGGAGTTATCAAATTGTTTATGTTTTTCTTGAATATATATTCATGCATAGGAATGATAACTTATAATTTCTTATCATCATCTACCCGCTTCCCGGATTTTTCTGATCATTTTTGGCAAAAAAAGCAATTTAATATTTAATTATCTAACAAAATTTCTAAAAAATATTCGAATAAAAATAACAAGTACTATCTTCTTACATATATTTTTTTAAAGCCGTTTTTTGCCTTTCCGTTGCTTTGATTTCATACAAATTCTTCACATTCTGATCAAATAATTAATTTGAGCTTACTTTTACAGTATTTTTTTTTTCATATAAAAATAACTTATTTCAATATTTCAATCTTGATAGATGTAAAAATTCGGAAATCATATACGGCGGCGAAAATCGCACTTCCATAATATAATTCTACCTATGATCAACTAATTAATTAATTGGATCTATCTAGCCTTTATTACATTATTTTTTCTTTTCCAACAGTTCCTTTCTTGCAATTATCGTAATGCAAACTATTTCGACAACCATTTCTCTTTCTTTTCCTTTTTTTTTGATTTCAATCTCAAAGCATTAATTATTTCCAGGTTAAAAAATGAGCAACAATATCTTTTATGAGAGAAAATACTTCTCGAATGAAATTAAAAAACTTTTTAAGTGATTCTTGATATGATATGTTTATTAAATGTGATGTAATTCTCCCATCACATCTGTTCCAATTAATTTGCTTTATCAATATAGGAAAAAAAAAAATTATAAATGCTAAATGATAATACATCCATATCATCATCCAATAGCTGAATATGATGTGCAGACATCGTAAGCTATTCAACTGAAGAAACGATTAAGAATTTAATTCAATGAAGATAATAGAAGAAATCAAATTTTCAAAATTTTACATTCATCAATCATGGGAAGATAAAAATGCATATGCCTTTTATGGAAATTTTTTCGTCTTCTGTACACAAAATTCATTTCATTTATAAACATAACATAAAACGAACGATGGGAAGCTTTTCATTTCGTAATTTCAAATATAAAACAAAAGAGAAAATAACAAATAATAGTATATGAGATAAAACAAAAAATGAGAATGAGTTTGCATATTTTGAAAAAAAAAAAAGAAAGTAGAAAGAAATGCAATTAGTAATGGAAAAAAGAAAATTTCATTTTTCCCATTTTAATGCTTTGAAATGACAGAAAGTTTCAAAAATCCAAAATGTAATGAATTTACAATTACATTTCAAAAAAATCAACTAACTGTACTGAAGATCTGTGATTATTAATATATTAAGATAAAATTTTTTTTTCTCTAAAAACAAAAAGTAAAAAAAAAAAAAAAAAAAAAAAAACTAAGAACAAATAATGGATCACTATAATCACGCTGTTTTTATTTTATATTATTGTGGATTTAATGAATCTAAAAGAGTCATTAAATCCATTATAAAACAAAATTCTACATATCATTCTGTGACGCGAGAAATCAATATATTCCACAGGAGACTACATTTCTTTATCAGCAAAAAAATTGCAGCTACTTATACTGAATAGCAAGAAAAAAAAATTAATAGCAATTGATGACATTGATGACAGGTAATAAAATCACGACCATATCTATCATCATAGCAATTACGGACAATCAGGAAAAATTCAGTTGATATTAAATTTAAAAAAAATTTTACGTAAGCTAACAAAGAAGCAACAAGAAGCGATGATGGAAATAGTAATATTGAAGGAACAACAACAATAAGTGGCGGTAGTAGCACAAGTAGCAAAAATATTTATAATAGTATCAATAACTAATACATATAAACACAAAAAGAAAAATCATTACCAGTCAAATGTCAAAAATTAAAATTTACAGCAACCTTCGAGACAAAAGAAACCATTTGTAAAAAAAAAAAAAAAAAAAAACATGCACAAATTAAAACTTGGTAAAAAAAGAATCTACCGTGAAGAATGAGAGGAGAGGAAGTGAAAATAAAATAAATAGCTAAATGTTATGATTGCAAGGCGAAAAACTTTGTCGCAAAAAATTCATAGATGAATAATAATAAAATTAACTGTGGAAAAAAGAAAAAACAAGAATAAAATTGGAAATACAATAACTATGGACAGTTTCCTGAGAGTAACAACCGCAGAAGCAACAACAAATTCACTTGGAAAAAATGAGTCACAAATACTTCGAAAACCTTAGGAATGCCTGATCTCCTCAATCGATTGGTACTATCTGACCGTTCATTAAATTTTGTAAATACTTTTCTTGTTCAGAAACTACAGGAAGAAATACACATAGATTACAGTTTCGATGATTCAGTTGGGAATAAGTTGTATGAAAAAACAACAATCATAAAATTCCCTCAAAAATATATTATCAGCCCTATTCGATTCTATCAACAAAAGAAAAAAAAGAAAGATCTCGATGACATTTTGTTCTAATTATATAATAAATGAAACTGCTCATATAATGACCAAATTTCTGGAGTAATAATTTTACACTGTTTCTATTTAGTTAACATTATTCATATGGTGGTGGTACATCCTCCATTTCAACACCCGTCGACGTAGATTCAACTGAAGAATCATCATCTGGACAATTTATCCTACTAGTTAGTGAAATTTGCCAGGAATGCGACGCACCTACCGATTTTTGAACACGTGGATATCTGCAAAATTGATCAAAATTTTAACGTTAAATAACTGCTTCTATGATTGCATTATATTAGAATTTAAATATTTCTGAGTTCTAGTAAAAATCATTTTTTTTAGCATAAGGTATTTTACAACAGTCACATGAAATTTATCTAAACATGGATAAATCATCAGTATCTGTAAAATCCTGAACTAAAAGAATTATTTTTATAACATTCTCAATCTTATCGAAGAGAATCGCCTATATGTAATTTCTAGGGATAAAACTACGTTCAGTGTGTAGCTTATATTTTAAGTTAATCTTTTCTGAACTGATGATCAAGTAACTAAGTTTTCAGAAACAAAAACCTAACGTATCTTAAAAACTACTCAAAAAAAAAAAACGAAATCTTACTTCTGTGAAGTTACACCAGTTGAATCGTGTTCTGAATATGGTGGGGGAGGCGGTAGATCTATATTAGCTAAAAGCCTTTCACTGAATGACATAGATGTGCCCAGAACTAAAGCTTCATCAGAAGCTCCTTCAAAAATATTTTCGCAAATTACAATAAATTGTATATAACATCGTATTCATATCAAATATATTCGCATTTCTTCAAATCACATTAGTTACAGATGCTCCTTTGTTAAAAGATTTAATATTTGATAAAACTGCATATTCTAAATAAGCTTAAAAAAAAAAAAACCTGTTTTCAAAGATAGCTTGGTTTTCATAGGAGAAGCAATATTTATCGATGAATCAATTATCGAGGATGTTCCAGCTGTACTGCAATCTGCTGAAGACTGTTCCGCTGATCGCGACCGTTCTTCAGAAGCACACGATAGATATCTTTCACCCGAAACTCCTGGGTAATCGTTTGGCGTATCCTGAAGATATGTCGTGTATTCATATATCTTTTTCTATTTCAAATCATACATCGATTAAAAGGAATGTAAGGAATAGCGAATGTTTCTAATTTATATTTCCAATAAAATTATAACAAAGATATATTACTGTTCGAACTGCTAAATATTACAGAAAAAAAAAAAATTTGTACTTCCTAAGAACGCAAAATTCGTACAGATGAAATTTAGAGAAAAGTGATTCTTATGAACAAGATAACTCTTTTACTTAATAAAATTATAATGCATTTCTAACTTTCGCAAAAATTAATAAGGTTTCGATTTCCGTATTTTCTTTGAAATCATACTCACTCGGAAAAAAGTATCCTTAGCAAAATTATCGCCATCGCTCGGAGAACTACCGAAGTTAGAAACAACCGAAGATGGAATATTGAGTTTCGAAAGCAAATCGTGAAATTTCTCATAGATTTCAATAAAACTATCCATTCTCTCTGAGTCACCCGACTTATCCAAGTCATCGCGACGGCTTTCATAATCATAAATGTCCGATTTAGCCGACTGAAAACAATCTGAATTTATGAAGTAAAAAAAAACTTGACAAATTTTTTAATAAAATCCTCGATTCATCATGAGTCTCTCAGAGAGTGAAAAAAAGATTACTATGGATCTATTATTGAAATCGTGAATTATTAAGAACGAAAATCATCGTGCTTTTCGAAATGTCAAAACTTAATCGTTTTGCCCAGTATGCATTATTAAAAGACAAAACTACACCTTCAATGACTTAGCATTTTTGCCTCATTATCACTGCGATTTGAATATTTTTAGACTTTTAATTCATAGAAAGTAGCTTTACAGACAAAATCTTTAACTTACACTGGCAGCAAGCTGCAATTTAAACCAATCCTTCATTTTATATAAACTGTTGCGCGCTTGCTCATTTTCCGCAAGAATCTAAATTATGGATTAAATGAGATTTACTAAGAGAAATAAAAAAGTTTTTTCTCTTTTACAATAATAAAACATCTAATAATTTTGATATCGGTAAAATTCAAACGAGATTCACTTAATATTGCTATGCTCCATGACTACCTTTTTTTAGTAATGAAGGAAAAATTGCAAATCAAAAGATAAATTAAGTCGAAATCTATATATTAAAAATATAAAATTGTAGTAGCGATTTCCAAAAACTAACTTTAATAATCTCTTGATTATCAGAAACAATATCAATTAACGTTCGCAACAACTGATACGCTTTCCATGAATAGATATCCCTTTGACCGAACATTATTGCAATAAAGCCTTTGTATTTTTGAGGGCCATTTTCTGGAAAAAAAATGAAAACGTAATTATTGGAACCAATTCAGACAAATAAATTATTCTTGAAGTAAATCTGAAACTGAATAGGATAAAACTATCTAATTCAGAAAAGATTTCTTCCATTCCTAAAATACTGTCATAAATTTTGCTTTGAATAAAGATCTGAAAGCTTACAATGCCTTTTCCTTTGACACCCACGGTAACAAAAGTTCTACCGATCACTACGAATATTTATTATCAATTAGGATAGAAAACAGTTGATAAATATTAAAAAATCATTGCAAAAGAATCAATAGCTCTTTTATCTCTCTCTTTTGAAAATTTCTTAATTATTCAAATCAACTTAATGGAAAAAAAAAATCTAAGCAGTCCATTTAAATTATTATGATGACATCATTATAAAATTATAGCACTATCTACGACTAAACATGAGCAATATAATATGTGTCGTCATTTAACAGTTCAGCTTTTAATTTTCAAACCTTACTTAAATCATTCGAATTTTTTAGAAATCCATGAAAACAAGGGATTACAACTTACCAAAGCCTAAAAGTACCAAACGCTGCCGTTCCTTTCGCACCGAATCATTAATTTCAAGAATGCTTTCAATGATTATTGTTGCGTTTCTCACTTCATTCGGTGTAAATAGACACTTAAAAATGAAATGATTCAACAAAGAATTAACACAAATAAACTCGGATACAAGTTAGGAACAAAATTATGATATTGATTGAATCAAAACTGGAAATCATGAGCAAAAATCCTTATTTTGTAACTTTATTCCTTTTGTTTTATGTATCCTATAAAAAACTTCACTGAACCAATCAGAAAAAAAAAAAAAAAAATTCCCCGAATTCCCTGCCTCTTTTCCCTCCCTCTTTTTCTATCGGAAAATATATGAATTAAAGTTAAGGCTTTATATGATACTAATATAGTATAATTTTATGAGTCATTAAGAATCGAAGTAGGCCTGGTTTTGAAATATTTATAATATTAAAAGTAATACTATTTGAAGTTGCAACAATTACCTACCTCAAACGAAAAATGATAGAGAAGAATCTTCGTAAAACGAATACTCTCCCAGCATAAATATAATATCGTATCCAGTGCAACTGCACGATCAGTAGGCAATTCAATCAACTGCTTTAATAACCTAAAACTCATGTCATGAAATAAAACTGAAACTTAATCTCATCCAAAAAATTTTATTATTTGGTAAATTGGTTGATGTTTTTTATCCTTTCCATAAATATGTTGGAAATTTAATTTATAAGAAATTGAAGCAAATCAAAAAAATTAGTTGCGAGACCAAGTACCTATTAACAAAAACTGGTTCATCCATCCATTGAGCAACTTCTTGCGGTGCTTGAATAAGACCACCGGTTGTAATAGCATATGGATTTAAATCGGCATTCTGCGAAAAAAATTAATTGATTATTTTTACATGAAATTTATTTGAGGAATGTCCCTGTCGTATATCTAAATTAGCTTGATATAACATAAATTAGCTTATGATTTAGTTTATTTTTTTACCTCTCCTTGCCATTTAAATTTGCAAATCCTGAGCAGCAATGAAATCACTTCATACAATTTTGAACTATCTTGATAAATCACTTTGATATGATAATCATCTCGTGAAATGAGTACTAACAATGCATGCAAAGCACCTTTTCGTACCAGTTGCCTTTTCTGAAATGATTTTTCCCTCAAAGTAAACATTAAAAATTTTATAAAAACTTGATCGGATTAATTTACCTAGGTATAGAATTGGTAATGGATAAATGTATCGATTGATATATATTTCCAGAAGTTTCAAACAAATTGAAATTAGACTACTACATAATTGTATGATTGGAACAAATCGATCTAATTTATTTTAATCGAATAATCCCATGCAATTACTCAGCTTATTTCTTCCAGCAAATCCATGTACCACTTTTCTGACGCGAAATGGTACCAAAACAGTATCACTTTATAGACTTAACAAATTTATAATATACTTGGTCTTTCATTACTAAAAACAGGAATGAAAAAAACAAAAACACAGAGATACCTGCTCCAAACCCGACATAGCATAAAGATTGAACAAAGCTATATATTGGGTAGGATGAACGCTGAATTCGGTGAAATAATTGCGAGGGATAATAAGCAATAAAGTGATAAATATATCAGATATTGTATCACCCGCTTTATAAACGGCATCAAGTTTGAAATCAGGACAATCTCCTGCAACTAAAACGTCAGAATAATTAATATTTATACTTTCAAAATTGCTACCTTAAACTATCACACGAATATTTCATAATTTTTTTCCAAAAGATAGGACCAAAATTACTGTCATAATTGAAGCACGAATTCAACGAAAATCACTAATTAGCGATATTAGCTCGAAACACCAACAATTTAAACACTTCATTTCTTTTTAACATTTCTATTCTAATGATACTTCCAACCAGCACTTGAAACTTACGCATATATGGCCGAATAACATCGAGATAATCATGTGCTGTTGCATTCAAAAGTATTACAAATATATTTGTGA
Organism: Onchocerca volvulus; assembly: GCA_000499405.2. Lineage (NCBI taxonomy): Eukaryota > Metazoa > Nematoda > Chromadorea > Rhabditida > Onchocercidae > Onchocerca > Onchocerca volvulus. Next base: position 14,363,873 of record HG738137.1, on the reverse strand, counting down.
AGAAATATCGCACCTAAAATCAACGACGGAAGGATCACAGAATTCGAAACTGATACAAATTTAAAAGCAATATTCCCAGCATATGTTTTGAAAAGCAAATCTCTAATTATGCATTTCGACAATCAGAATTATCCGCCTAAATTGTCTAATCGTGCGACCGAAAAGAAAACTTGTTGTAAACATGTCACTTAAAAATGTCACTTAATGATATGCACTAGAAATTGAATGCTTTTTAGAATTCGTACATAAAAAAAGCTCAGTATCCCTAACACCATAAGAGCAATATATAAAGAATTTGGTATAAATTTTAATATTTTCTCCGCAATTTACAAATTTTCGACCTTCGAAAGTTTTGGTATACTTACATCAGTTGAAGGTGCGGTAAGAAGATATAAAACAACCATTTTCGACTGAAACATAATATTACATATAAACCACCCACGAGAAGATCTTGATGATGTAAATAATATTTCGTAAGTTTTCTGCCATTCTGTTATATTACCCAAACTGCAATTCATTTTCTTATTTCCTTTAAAAAGTACCGAGCAAATACAATAAATATTCAGTAATAAAATTCTGCTCAATTTAATGCAAAGTAAAAAACATGAAATACCATAAACAAAATGTATTAAATAGATGAATTATCTAAAACTTTTTCAGTAACTGATTAAATCTCTTACCGTAATGTTTTCTTTGCTCGCAGGCCTGTAGAAAATAAAAATTTGCTTAGCAGTTTTGTCGTTAATAAATAATAATCGCTGAAAAAAATAATGAATGTTCAAGAGCCATCTTCTGCAACCTGTTAGTTTCTATAAAGAAACATTAATCGAGAAGTGAATTTGGAATTTTTTAAAACGTCCATAAAAAGAATGCTAATTCATAAGAACGCAGCATAAAATTTTACTCCTGAAGTTCGATATTCATTCGATCAATCATTCGGATTGCTCGTGAACATATATCTCGAATGAATTGAAAATAATTCGGAGTATACCTGAAAATTTGTTAGATTTGGAAATCAGTAATTTTAATTTCGAAGTTTCGGCTTGTCTTCTACACATAAATAATAAACAGATGAAATATTTTTTGCTTGGGACAGATAAATCTCATTTATTCGGCCAAGTTTTTCAATTTAAAAAAATGATAATTTACATCCAAAAAATTTATCCTTTATTAATGTCTCATGAGGATATTTACAAAGAACAATCTAGTTTGATTTCTAATTTATGATAACATGCTATATTTCAAACATGTTCCAAATTTAAATCCATGTAACTTCGGATCTTTGATTTCATACAATAAGCTTTTAAATCTTCAAGTGGTATTCCTTTTTTTGATTATTTATCTATATTATTCGTACATAAAAAGCTTTCTGTATAGCTATATGTATATAACGACATATCAATGATGTGAAACCAAGCGTAATAAAATACGATATAACAATAATCAAATAATAATATAACCAGTTAAAGAAAGGGAGACTATATATATTGATGAGGAGAAAATTAACTGTTCGAATTTAAAAATTAACATATGTAAATTTTATCAACTTACTGTGATCTTTCATGCATAGCACAAGTATTCTTGCCGCGAACCAAAGCTTCCAGTTTTGGAGGCATTTGTCGGATACGAGTGCCTGAAAAAAAAATTATATTCCTTTTTCCATTCGAAATTCTGATTGAAAAAAAAAAAAAAAGATGACTTTTATTCTTACTTTTTTATCCATTTACCACTGATTTTATAAAGGAAATACAGTTCAGTAAACGGATAGAGAATTAGTAAAAAAGTAATCTGATTCCTTTATTTTTTATTGTCGTTCATGAACTCTAATTTTCTTTCCAACATATATACATTAGCGAGTATTTATAACTTCAAAGTGATATTTGATTTTAAATAAATTGGGCAAAATTACGCAAAAAAGAAAACTCACTGATGGACATGGCACCTATTTTCTTATCCAAACTGAGTGGACTATTGGAGGACGAATGTGATGGCTGCATGAAAGAGCAAGAAGTCGTTAACTCTGCTGATGATGATGCCACAGAAGTAACAATCGTTGGTGTCTATAAAAAGACTGTTTGAAATAAAACTTGCATAAACTGGATTCAAATTAATAATTCTCTAAAGAAGATTACAGCAATGATGAAATAATAATGGTTAGGGAGCAAAGGAGATTAGTATTTATTCTTTGAAAAAAACCCCATTAGATATTGGAATGATAAAGCTAGACACTCCAAACTGCCGATCATGTTGTCCAATAAGCTAATGATTCGATTGACAGTACATGTCAAAAGAGTCTTGGCATAACTTTATTGCATTTCTTATGTAATGATGAAACCATTATGTGTCCCGAAAAATTAAATAATCATTCTGAACAATTCATTCATATCAACAAAAAAATTTCCAAAAATTTTAATGCAGATAAAATAAACCTTTTCGTAAATAAGTAAATAAGCATTCCACCAGCGTTTTTGTCGTTTTTTCTGATAATGGTTGCTATTATCAAACGATTCCGCAATGTACTCACCACCAAACCACATATTTTGCATTTCCTAAAAAAGAATAAAGATTAAAAAATTACCAATAGTTAATTTTCCATGCATCCAAAAAAAAAAAAAAAAAAAAAAAAAAAAAACATATCAAATAGTGAAAATATTAGTATCTCTCAATTACAGCTTTCGAATTTTTTAATCTAATATTTGGCTTCTTCTGCTTTATGAGAGCTCCTTTCCCTTAAAAAACTAAAAAGTTTGTAAGAAGAACAAGGAACAAATTTAAAGATACCATAATCCACAATTTAAGGCTCAAAATTAAATAAACAATAAGCAAATGAACAAATGAAAAAAGTAAATAAATGCTATAGGATCAATAATGTAATAATTTAATCAACAGCAAGAGAATCCAAAGACACAAACTTTTAACGGGAATAGTGAGAAAATCTTGCGTTTCACCTATTATTTTACCAAAATTTACTTCTTTATTCAAATGCCATTCGATCACGTCAGTATCATCAAATTTGAACCAACGGCCACCATCTTCTTCGGAACGAATAAATGAATAATAATGCCCACCATTGGCTTGTCCCGAATGTACAATCACTCCACGCAAGCAGTATTTTGTATTACTAAAGTCATTTATATTGAGTTCAATACAACTGTTATCCAAAATTACCTGAGTAAACTTCATAAAATTAGAAATAACAAACTTATTATCTTCCAGTTTAACTTCCGATGTGGATGTATCAGTAGCACCACAAGCATCATTTGTTTCCGGTGATACTCTTTCGGACGTGCCTGAAATTGGAATCTGATCCTGCTTAACAGTAAGCTTTAAATAAAAAAAAAAAAAAGGATACTTGACCGATTATCCAGCGAAAAAGAAAGAAATTAATTACATGCAAATCTGTTAAATCAGTTGCCAAGTTTCCTTTATAACTGTTTTCTTCCGTAAAAATATTTCCTAGGATTTTTCCTGTAGATTTTTACGGAAATATTCAAAAAAGACATACCTCGACCGCTATCGGTTACTGGAGAATGCGTCAACTCTTTCGAAGTCTCCCCTAAAAATAAATTAATTAATATAGTAGTAATTGTCTGGAAAAAAAAAGTGTACAGAAGAGAAAAGAAGAAAGCCAAATCAAGAATAGAATGAAATTCACTATATTCGTAAGGAACATTTGAGCATTGTTGATGAAAATTCAATATATGATGACAGGGAAAGTTTCAAGCTAACAGGATCGGGGAAGAATAAGTAATAATCATGGGTTAAACGATGATGTAAACCGCACCTAAGCCTGTTACGTCGAATTAATGAAAGCACAAGAACAGTCAAGTTTCGCCTCATTTGAAATATAACGAAGTTCACTATTCGCTATATCTCATGTAGCTATACGAAAAATACCTTCAGCTTGAGCTAATCCATGAACAGTAAAGGGCATCATATCAAGATCAAGAGGAAATTCGAAATAATCGTTAAATTTTTGTGGTGAATCACGTTCCCAATCAAAATCAAATCTTTTAAGCTGTATTGTCAAATATGGTGGTAATTTGGCAACACATAATCGTTTCACTGCTGTCACCTAAAAAAAAAAAAGTCCATTAATTTTTGTTACCAGTTGATTATCAATTAATAGGCATAATCTCTACGCTTCTCTTTATTCCCAGTTCTTCAGAAGATAAAATGATATTTAAAAAAAAAAAAGAATCTCTCCTTCGTGTTCATTTTTCTTTGCAGGAAATTAGAAAATCTGAATTAAATTCAAATTCTACAATTTAAAACAGCATGAAAAACTTACTTTCTTATTACATTCTTCACAAAGATATGCATTATCATTATTCAACAAATCCCCTTTCACATATTCTTTAAGGGAATCAAGAAGATTATTATGAGATCGCACATCCACTGAGATTGATGTAAATGTTTCTTCACGTTGATATCTGGGAATTTTTGTCATAAAAATCATTCAAAAAAAAAAAAGTGAACGAATATAAGCAAAAAATTCTTTTTCCTTCATCTGATTTCAAATATGACACTACTATTAAATTTAGAATTACATAATGATCATGAACTGACTCCCACTGTTTAACAATAATAAAAGATGAATGTAAAAATTACGATTCGTTGTCAACGATATCTATATACCTCCACAAAAACATTTATTCAATTTATAAATTCTCTCTGGGACATTAAAAAATAAACAAGCACGTAATACCTATGTGGACAGTCTTTGCAAATCTTCTGATCAGCAAACATTCCACCAAATAAATTCGCACAAATAGTCGGTTCACCCAGCTTCTTAAGGCCTTCATCTATGGAATCAAAAAGAGCATTATAAAATTCTAGGGCATCCTGCTGCTCCCGCACATTTACTGCTTGACCATAAAATCTAAAAATGATTACTTTTCAACTCAACTGAATCCTAAAACTTTTTGGAAACATAAACGATGATAACTTGATTAACCGGAAATGCTTCCAAAAGAATTTTGGAGAATAGAACTGCATTTCAGAGCCAAGCAGATGTGCAAAAATTGATTGTACAGCTTTCAAAATTGTCACATGATACTGCTCTTCCGAAACACTGTAGTCCTGGAAAAAAAAATATTGAACTATAAAAACGGTGTTAAAAAGCGACAAATTCTTTGGAACGAATATGTGCATACATTTATTACCATTTCTTCAACACTGATATCATCCGTAAAGTTGGCATTGATAATGACATTCCGAAGCGGTTCAATCATGAATATCTGCAAAACGAGCTTGCTTCAAATATGCTTAGCATACTGAGTCATATCATCGCAGTATGGTTAAGAATGAAGTTATCAGAAGATTCATATGTTTCTGGAAGCTCAGTTAAGTCAATAAAGCGCTAATACATGCAAACTGATTAGGATCAGGCAATTTGAACTCTTAACAGCTCACCATGTGATTGCTTCTAGTATGCAGTTATGCAGCAACAGAAAAAGTAAAGTATTGAATTTTCAGATAATTTTAATATTAACAATATATGTTTTTGAACTGAATCTACTGCACATTGATTCATTTATAACTCGAGTTTTTACACATCTTGCACAAAAGGTAAGATGAAACACACCTGTTGGAACACAGAATTCATGTAACAAGTAGCTCCACCATTCTTTAATCCTACGTAGCTATTTGGTGAACGAATGGAATATCCGGGCATATATTCCCATTCAATATTCATAGTAGGAACTACCTCTGTAACTGCATTTATTGAAATTGAAAAGAAACCACAATTCACAGCTCAGTGATCTAAGTATATTCGTAGAATCAAAAAATAAGATCCCTTATTTTGAAATACTTTATTTTTGAGCAGAAACATGCATTTTTTCAAAAACCTTACAATCTGATAAGAAACGATAAATAAGTACCTGAGTAAAAAAGTTCAAGAAGACTCTCAACTAAACATCGATAGTTAAGAGGCGTTGAGTCACAAAGTGCAACAATCAGATTGTATGCTGCTTTGGCACTTTCACTAGTACCACATACTGGAATGGAACGCGAAGAAAGCATTGGTCCCATAGTTTCTGAACGTGGGATGGTTTTGTCCAACTCATCTACACCTGGAACTTGTAGACAACTTTTTAAAACATTAATATTCATATAGAAAAGAAACTTACTAAGCCAATTCGTAGCGGTAATACAGATATTGCCATGAGTTTCTTAATTTTGATCATGCATTTCTATCTGGTATCCAGAATAAATTTTCTATTCTTTTGTACAAATTAGCTGAATAGTTTCAAAATAAAATGATACCATAATTTCAAATGATTTATTACCTCTTGAGATTGCTGAATGTGTCATGGAACGTTGTATGTGAATATCACAAAAATCGTTTTCTTTTTGCCGCATCAAATCAACATAGGTTCGCGAAGATGGCAAAATAAACTCATCTAGCAATTGCTAAAAATGAAAGTAGAAAATGAATTGTATGTAAAATGTATCAATCACGTATAAAAAAAAAAAAAAATCAAATTTATAAGAAATCAATGTAGAAAATTCGTAAAATAATGAAAGATTTTAAACTATGACTTACATGAAAATACTGATTTTTAGTCTTTAAAATATTACCTTGATAAGTTGTGTACCATTAGGTTCCGAGCCAATTATAGCTTTCTCCTCAATTGTAAGAAATCCCAACAAATTACGACACACATCAAGTCGACCAATTAGTGTTCTATCATCGGGATAACCTTCTTGATTTACAATGGTATGTTGCTGAAATGCATGAGATATAAAAACATTTCAAAAAAAATATCCAGAAATTTGAAAATTTGATCTGTTTATCAAAGAATCATATTGGCAACGCCTTCAAATGGAGTAGTATTTAATCTAATCTGTCTGACAGATCGTCGTTTTTGCAAAATGCTATCATACTAATGATATTTAATATTTGACGAAAATTCAAAAGTTCTAAAAGCTTTACTTTTGCACGATCCAACCAATCCAAAATCTTTTCTGTTCGTTGCAATACATCGTCAATGTAAATTTGATTATTTCTACAGTGATCCAATAAGCTTAAAAAAATTCATACATTTATTGACAAAACTAAAACGAAAAATTGTTTCAACAATTCACTGCAATAAATTTTAGATGAATTTCAATAACATTATGGAAATGACCTCTAAGAATCGAATGTCTCAAATTACTGAAAAGATCTGAATCACAATCACAATTAAAATCATTTATTAACAACTCAATAACACGTTTACCTGATTTCCATGAAATTTTTCTGTGAACTATCCTAAATACAATTTTTAAATTAATTCATAATCTAGATAACAATCAAAACTGATCATAATTTCACGAGTACCTGCATAATAAAATGAAAAATTCCGCATTCTTCACTAGCATTTCATCACTTTCTTCCAGCTTGTTGAAAAGTAATTGCAACAATGCTGAAGCAAGCTGTCGCTCGGATGAACCCATTCGACAAACCATTCGCCGAACTAAAGCTGAGAAATAGCGCCGGATTACCCTGAAAATGAGAAAGTTTTCTAAAAAAAAAAAAAAAGAATATTAACTCGTCGCATTCCCCATTATCTGTAATTCTCTCAAGGTCTTGAAAACTTGATTCAAGTTGAGGAATCTCTAATCTGTCTGAAATTGTGAATTTTGGTATAACAAGGCAATCAAATCATTAATGAATTTTTTTTCCGAAATATCTTAAAACATACAAGCTTTTGCAAAACAATAAATCAGATACAAGCAGATTCCACAGATGGATGATTTTGAGAATTTCCGATGTTGCATCTCCACTAATAACTTCTATCGCAAATGCATCCAGCAAACATTCCGTTGGTTCTTCCTGTATAAAAAATCACACTCCTCATAAAAACAACAACACTGATTAATTATTAATGAAATGCAACATAATACATTCATTAATTATTTATGAAATGTCGAGTAAAAGATACAAACTAAGATGCTTTATTCTTCTTGCTTAAATAACAAATTAAATTTCATCATGTTGCAGTTAAAAACGCAAGCTTTCACAAAATAAATTACCATTGTGAAAGATGCAGGTTGTGTTTGTCGAATAGTTTCAGTAGATGAATCCTTCGCCAATTCATTTGAGATAAGACGTAAAGGTATATTTCGTGTACCAATTGCCCATGCAAGCCGTAAAAGGCATTCAATCCGACTGTTGTCTGTGGTGAATAATTTAAAAATTGGTTCAATCAACTGGGGATTCCTTTCGATACGATTATTGAGATCACGTGCAACTACACAACAAAGCTGTAAAAATAATAAAGTTACCCGAAAACTTCTTAAAAAAAACTCTTTTTAGTTACAAAAATGTTTAGTTTGATTAAATAATGATATACACAACATTACCACACAAAAAAATTCAATTTAACTGAACGATTTCCATTTTGCTAACTGTTTATTTCTCTATTTATTTCTACAAACGCAAAAAAATCAAAAATTTCTCTGCGATCGGAAACACATTACAATATATTGAATTCATATTTCAAAACTATAGCATTTTTACAATAACAGTTCACATATTATTATAGCATATAAAATATTAACCTCTTTGAAAACTGCTTGTTCACGATCAATAACTCGACCCGTTTCAAAAAATCCATTTTTATCCCCATCGGTAGTTCTCAAAAACTAAAAAAAAAAAAAAAAAAAAAAAAACACTGGCTTTCTTTGAATTTTGAAACATTAAGAAAAAAGGTTATAGATGATATTTTCCAATAAATACAAAAATTACCATGATAAAATAACTATTAATACAGCCGGCAATACGAAAGGAAAAAAAAAATAATGCATACTTTGAGACGTGCTGCCACAAATAAAACAAATTTCGCTATGTTTGCCAACCACCAAATAATTGCAGTGCAAGCATATTCATCCCACCGACACAAAATCTGCGGATCTCCCAGGAACGAAAACACTGCCAAACAACTTGATGATGTAAGGAAAAGGATCTGAATTATTTGTCAATATTGAAAACTTATATAGCTCAAATCCAAACTCATATTCAAATTTCAAAAAAATTATTAAGCTTAAAGCCACGACTATTAGATCTAAGTTACAAAATCATATTGTTGTGGTATTAAAAATGTTTGCCTTGGATTCAGCACACATGAGTCTTGGAAGATAACGGAGAGTTTCAGAGATTGATACGATCTTTTTATAAAGAAAAACTGTCTATTAGCAAGAGTAGTAGATTTTTAAGGTTAATGACAATGATTAATTAATATATATATGCAAATTTAGGACAATAAAGATTATAATAATGACATTAATGAATAATTACGTGCTGATAAAAATTCTTGAAACTAAACGTTTCCATTTAGAATCAAAGCAAACCTGGAATTCTGTAGCTTCAGTCATGAAATGTCCATTACACGGTAAAAGTAAAGAATGTAAAATGCGCAAAAGATGCAAGATATGGTTGGATGATTCAGATGGTAACAGATCGTATAATCGTCCTGACTCCACCATTTCTTTTAGCATTGTTACTGACATCGTGTCTGGTGGCATTTGACTAAAAACTTCCATAACAAATCTAGCTGGGGAAATTGTAAATCTAAACAAAACACAAAAACATCATTGCAGAAATCAAAAAGGAGAGAGAAAAAGCTTACTTTAAGACATCAGTAGCAGATTTTCTCAAGTAATTATTCCCATACGCATAACCGATATCGGCTAAAGTATACAAGAATCGTACATGATCAGGATTTTCGGCTATGACAGCGCCCGGCAAAATACGTTCATTTTCTTCATTATTAGCTGCTGATCCTTCATTACTGAAAAAAGAAATTAAGTTTGTTTGAATCTATTCCTTCCAAACGATCCCACTTAATTATTAAACTTTGTTTTGCTTAAGTCATGCGTTATCTAAAATAAGAAAGACGATTATGTTAATTAAAAAATTTGGCTCAGAATTAATTCAACTTTCAAAAACTTAAAGAAAAAATGACAAAATTTCAAAAATAAAGAATTCACACCAGCAAGTAAATGTTTGATCAGGACTCGAATCACTGCTAGCTAATCGATTATTCCATGTACATGGATGATTTTGAAAATGAATTATAACACGTGCACTAGTATCAATTCCCAATTCATCAAGTGTTTTACGACGATCAGATGGATGCAGTATTCTCGTTTCTGTTGGATTAAGAGACTGAACAGTTAACTGTATTGGTACAAGCACTCCACCAATACAGCAACCATCCATAAAACGTAACTGATCATCAATCTGAAATACTCGAAAAATCAAAAAATGTTTTTTTACTCACAAATATAATCAAGGAGATTATTCCCGAATACATTGAATATCGAGAGAGAATTAAATTCATTTCTAAGGTAAAATGAAAGTCGATTTGTTTTGATCCTATCTAAAACCTATTTGAAAGAACAAACATTTCAAAAAAAGAGGCTTAAGGTTCTGGATACTAAATCACCTTGTCCATACTGTTAGCTTGATTGTGAATTTATTTGTACGTCAATCTAACTGTGATTCGATGGCACTACTCTAGAACTGTAAAAGATATCAAATTTTGAAGAAACTTCCACTTATAGCTTTCACAGATTTCAAAACTTGATATACACTTTCATTTTAAACGTTGTTACAAACCTTGAGTTTAAGTGCCGAAAGTAACATGGTGGAATGGACCGGAATACCGTGGTCTTCGTCTTGCATTATTGTTGCTGGAGTAAGTTTTTATTTAATTTTTTGGTCTTATAAGTGAAAAGTTGGAAAAATTGGAAAGAGTGATTAGAGATGGGTGATTAGATTTAGGAATGGTTCACATGTGCTGAGAAAACAAAACAGCGAAATTGCTGAAAATCCAAATCTAGTGAAAAAAAAAAAAAAAATTCTATAAAAACTGTAAAAAAATTCAGATATTAAATAAAAACAAGCTCACAATTCGTGTCGATGCCATTTGGTAGTTTCTCATCTAAATGATTTCGCAGTTAAATTGGATTCATTCAACAATATGAAAAAACAAAGATATTTCCCTACTTCGAGATGAAAAAAAAATTTTTTTACAAGTATTTTAAGGTATTGATTATAATCAAAAAAATAACAATTTTGCTTGTTAAAACAAAAAATAACATGCACATCCTTTTTAACATTTAATTAACTGTATATTTACATTTTTTAAATGAGACAAAACTGAACAGAGTAACTAGCTTCTCAAGGAATTTCAGCATGTGATTAAACGAAGATAAATTAAAACAAAACCGCAAGTTTAAAAATTTCATCATTGTAATTTATTATCCCTAAAAGAGATTATTCAATATTATGATATTATTCAAAATTACCTGGGAAAACGACTGGTAATACAAAACATCGTCCTAAGCCTGCCTTACGAAGTGGCTGCTGACATCTTTCGGGCATGTAATAATCATCATCAAATGCACAAATATATGAATTAAGAGCCTAAAATTCTAGCAATATAAAGAATTAACGTCGAAATTGAGTGTTTAATAAAGTTCTTCAGTATCACCATACTTCTGATACATTATCTGTCTTGAATTACTTGCACGTTCTTAATATTGAATAATATTGAAATTCAATAAAAAATTTCTAAAAAAGCTTAATACATCCAAAAATGTCTACCATATATATTTGCTTTCATTTTTTGAAAATTTCTATGTCTCTACCAAAGAACAAACAAAAGCAAAATTATATTAAACTGCTCAAAAAGTTACCGTTAAGATTCTACCCATTCGATCAAGTATTTTCATTTTTTTGTCATCGCTATTATCGCCTTTAATGAGTTCATCATGTTTCGTTTTTAGCATTACAAAACTGAAAGAAAGAGTACATTTTCTCCTCTTCCTCAGCTTCTGTTTATTATAAATAAAACATGCATGATACTAAAGCTACGATCTCCATTTCTCCTTTTCATGACTAAATTTGCTGTAGAATTGCTCTTTCACGAAAAACAATGAGAGAGAAATTGAAGACATAGCAGAACAAATAATCTGTAAGCAGGAAAGTTATTTCTCATTTAACAACTTGAATTAAAAGCTATCAAACATCCTGAAAGTGCATCTAACCATTTATTAACAACTGTTTCAATCAAATAAGCAAAATCAGAGATCACTGCCGTATGAGGATTTGCTAAAATTTCGACCCATAATGAAACTGCCAAATGTGATACTTCACCACGAGCTTCCAGCATTATTTCCCACAAATAATCCATTCCCTATAAATACAGGAGATAAATGGCGAGAAATTCGAAACTAAAGAAAATGTGAAAAGTATGCATCAATGATTGATAATATACCAATCCAGTACCAGTTTGAGGTTGTAAAAATGGATATGGAACAGGCCAGTGTCAAAAAGGATGGGAGAAAAAACTAAAGAATTGCAATTTGTAACAAATAAAAACACTTCATATTACTAAATCTATTCCTTCTATTTTTCCATTTACAAGTAAAATTGAAAGATTAATTAAAGCTAAAAAATCCTAACAACATTCGAATAAACTGATAAATTTGCAAAGCTTACTATGAAAATATGCAGAGAAACAAGCAGATAAACCAGCAGAATGTATATTTTAAAAAAGTTACTGTTCATTAATGTTAACTTAATCAAGATCTTTTTTTTTTTTGGCCTTATAAAGCTTCTTAATTTCAGGCGAACGTCGGTTTAAAATGCAAAACAATATTGATTTTTATATTACATGTTCACTTACTTCAAGATCAAAATCGCACATCAAATAATGCGACATTCCTTCAGTGGGCTGGAATAGCTTACTGTGTTTTTTGTTTACTGCAGTCCAGAAAGTTTTGAAACATGAAAAACCCTCCTCGTTCAACATTTCAACTGGAAGTTTTAGAATTCGGGCTGAAATTAACCAATTCGATATTTGCAAAAGAAAAAAAAAAGAAATCTATCCGGCAATGTCTCAAAATTTGATGACCTTAATAAGAAAAAAATTAAGCAATCATGCAAAGCTCCTCTTCTCAGTATCAGAATGAGTTATTTCAGTTACAGGATAATAAATAGCTCAATATGACTGCAAATAATCATCCTCAAGAATTCTTAAGACTAACATTTGAATCACATTTGGTATATGTTTCCTTTCCTTCACGAGAAACATTACTTCTATGACTGAACGACGACTTTGCTATACGAAGTTTAATCTTAAACTTTGAGTACATAAAAACAAATAAAAAAAATTTACATGTAAAAAGTTGATCTAATGTTTTTGGATCAATATCTTCTTGATCTTGCATTGTACCAAATAATTGAAAGCCATATGTACGCTCATACTCAAATACTGACCGAACAATAAGAGCATCCCATAATTCATTCGCCTATAATAATCCTTTTGACGATTCCAAACACTAAAGATTAACAGTGGATAAAAAAAAAAGCAGAAAATAAAACAAAATTAACCTGTGGTGTCATAAGCCAAAGTTGCCCATCAGAGAGAAGAAAATGCAAAAAACTCAGACGAATTCGTAAATTATCGCTATGAGTGTAACGACCAACAAATACCAGATCATTTGCGTTTTCTATCACAGCATAAACATGCGGCTTTTCATTCTGAAAATTATCATTATATTTAAAACGCAAAATAGAAATGTTATCAACTGCTTGATATGTAAATGCGCGATAAATAAAGCATTGCAAATATATTTTATAATTAAAAGGCATACGTGCGCTACTGTTATACTAAAATTATGAACAGAAAATCGAAAAAATTGCGATTTAGTTATATAGAATGAATAATAAATGATATGAAGAATGCATACCACAGCATTTCGTACTTTTTCCATGTACAGAGCAACGTTTTTCGATAGTCTTGAGCACAACTCTGTATCTTGCTGAACAGTAGCGATATATTCCGCCCTTAAAGAAAAAAAATATTAATTTCCAAATGTTTGCTAAGGATCTCGAAAAGATGAAAGGATAAAAGTCGAAACATGCCGTTTTATTACTATCATCATATTTATTTTTTATTGATTTTATTTTGGCTAATTATCATTATATTATCATTCCTTTACAATTTCCCTTTTCCTTGTTTCCTTTCATGATTATTCGACTGATCTGTTTATTCAATTTCAAATAACTGATTTTATTCTGTGTCATTATTGTTTGCGATATTTTCTTTTCTGCATATCTTACACGAAATTGCAGGAACAAAATAAATCTCAACATTGAAAGATGTAATTTGGTTAAAAAAAAAAAAAAAAAAAAAAAAAAAATTTAATTTTTGTAAAAAAAAAAAAAAAAAAAAAAAAAAACAAATTTTCGGCGAAAGATTATTTTAAATTCTTGTCGAATAAGATATGCAAACGACCTCTTAAATTTAAAAACGTAAGACTCAGTAAATTATAACTTTTTTTAAAAATTTCAATAGTTTTCTTAGCAAAAAACTACTGGCTTCTGAAAAAAAAAAAAAAAACTCATAATACATATTAATTGTTAAGGAATGATTCGTTACATAAAAGTTATAACTAAAACGCATGATTTCTCCTACAAAATAAATAATTTTCAGCGAATTCTGAGCAAATAATACATTTTCTATGCCTTCACATTTTTGAGTAGCGCAACGGCAGTTGCCACATAAAAATAAAAGTTAAAACAAAATTTTAAAAGAATAGTAATCAACAGCTTACCGTGTTATTTTTCTGCCTGTACTATAGTCACATTCTGGCATTAAAGTCATTAGTCGTTGCATATGCTTTAATGCAGGAAGCACAAATACTGAAAAATAATTGATTTACAATAATTTATAATTTTCCATCAAAAGATGTTATACTGAATTAAAAAATTTGCTCAAAAAAACTAAAATCCAGAAATTGAACACATCATAAAGCTTACTTATTTAAGTCAAGGATAAACTGCATATTCCAATTGCAGCTACATCATGTTTGAGGTAAGGGGAATTTATATGACTCCCTTTTTTGCTACCCCCATGATTTCGCTATGAAATCTCCTAGAACTAGGATTTTGAACGAATTACCTGAATCCAGAAGTAGTTCATCAATACAACGTTCGATGTAAAGCCGCCGTAATTCTTCAGCCGGTACTGCACTTTCTAATACATTGAAATGTGCTTCCAGAGCTGCATCGATCATTTCCACAGGTAATCGCTCATCATGGAACAAATCCCATAATAGCGAAAGAGATCTTATAGTTAATTCCTGGAAATTTTGGAACATTGAAATTGTTCAATACTCAAAAAAAAAAAAACAGATAACTAAGGCCGTTTGATTACTTATTGAAGCGGGATAACCGTCTTTAACGCAGCCAAGAACGAAATCTTAAAAGAGATTGATATTGCTGAATCAATCTGTTTAATGTGACTGCCGATCAAACTATATTGCGTCATACCTTCCTAATTTATCTGAAGCATATAGAACATGCACTTTTTAGTTCCCTTATTATCCAGTCATTATTACTCCTATATCCCGATTTATGGGATATATTCATCAACATAAATTAATTATAAAAACACGGAACATCAATTTTTTTTTCTGCCTTGTTTTTCATAGCTTCCTCGATTCTTCGCAAAAATAGTGAATTAAATGAAATCACTACATGAAAAGTCGCTGATTTGCTCTCAATTGCATACCCGTTGCAAATCATTATGTTAAATATTTTTGTCGGTAAAAAAATGATGAGAGTTACCTTTTCGGTAAGACTACTGAAATCGACGCCAATTCGACGTATAAGATCGAGCAGAAGTGTTCGCTGTCTTGAAGATGAGTTTGCCCAACTTTCCTTAATATACAAATTTTCAACATTTTCGACAGTGTAATTTTGATTCTCAAATTGAATACAAATTAAAGTTCTCACCTTCATTCGTTCGAATAAATGCTCTTGCAGTACGTTATTCAATCCATTAACCAATTTCGCTATAAGGTCATGGACATTTCGCTGAATAACATCATGTTTTTCACGCTGTACATTCCATAAGATATCCATATCTTCAACTGTTATAGCATTTCTTTCTAATAGCACTCGGAATACTCTTTCTAATCTGAAATATCAGTTAGTAAAAAACAAGAATTAGTATTTCATCTCCTTTCATCCGATACTCATATAAACAATAAAATTATTAAATAAACTCAAAAATTATTAAATAATCTCTCAATAAAAGCTCAGTTAAGATAAAGAAAAGCAAAACCTTTCGCAATATGCCGGATGATGCAAATTATCACGAACCAATATTTCGATGAGATGTTGCTTCCTCAGCCATTCCGTCAAATCATTCATTGAAATCACTAATTCTTGCTGAAAGAATGAAAAAATGCATAACAGAAATAAATAAAAGTTGCTAAAGAAATCAAAACTAATCGTTTTAACTTTTTCCGCCGAAATATTTTACGATTTTGAGTTTCCCGTTTCACCAGACCTAATTAGATTTTTAATATAGAAATATTAGACTGAAAGAGAAATAAGGATAATCGAAAAGTGTAGAAATATAAGCAATTAGAAAAGAAGAGTAGCAGAGAGTAAAAAGTAGTTACGAAAATTATTTCTGTTCAAATTTGGAATGTTCCTATAGCATACCTGCCGAAATTCTGATGCAGCGTTATGCAAAACTACATGTAATTCTTCCAGTGCTGCTATGCGTCCAGCAAAAGGTGCTACTTGAAGTACTCTGAAATCTTTCATCGTTACTAATCTGCTTTTTAAAGCAAAATAACTGAGTATTTAAAAACAGTTTTTTGATTAAAATGATGATAGACTATTTTTGTCTTTGGAATACTTCTTACACATTCAGTCAACGTTTATTTACCTCGTATAACGTCCAGAAGCTTCAGTTTCTAGATTTTCTGATGTTTAAATGGAACCGAAAAATAATTAATGCTCGTCAAAATACTTAAAAATGTATTCGTGAAAAAATAGAAAAGAAAACAATTTTATAAACAAAAATGTTTATACCGTAAAATATATCGCAGTGAGAAAAACTGCATTTGTCGTCCTAAGTGAATCATTTCTGGATTAACCAACACCAGACTTTGTAGTACTTTTGCTAATTCAACATACGGTGACTCATTCAAATCACTTTTTACGATTTCACATTTCAGTTCCTTATCATCTATATGCTCCAGTCGTGCTACTGCCACTTGCTAAAGAAAAAAATTCCTAACAAATCAGTTGATATGAAAGAATGAATAACATATTCATTATACACAGCTGCTTACGAAATTCTCTGAATTATTTCCGAGGTATCTTATCATACAACTTTATGTCCGTCCCTCATATTCCGATAAAAAATTCTTTACAATCACGATAAAATCTTTACGATTTATTTTTATCTAAGCAGTAAAATGATGAAGAAATCAAATTTAAATGGCTTGACAATAATTCATAAATTCAGAGATTATTTTTCCTGACTTCCGATTTTCGTTGAAATTAAAAAAATATTTCTCTCCATAAAATTCTTTAATCAATATGAAGCCAAAAAATGGTACCAAAATTGTCATTTAATTTAACGAGACATTTTAAATCTCATTCTTTCATAACTGATCAGTTTTGTTGAATCAACTAACATCAATGTTATTTCGCTTTCCTAAATCATCTTATCTTTTTCTTATCCTCTTCATTTTATCCTGAATTGTTCTAGAAGAAAAAACGGAATGATCCTTACAATGGTTGGTCCAAAAGTTTCTGTAATAACTGCTGGTTTTAACAGGAGTGAACAGGAAGCAAACGGTCGAAGCCAATCGATAAAATCAGTAATTCTTGTTGTTTCATTAACATTTCTCTCTAGGAAATTCCTCATCAATGTGAAGCCACCAATCTTTCCGAAATAACTCAGCAATAACAAAAGCCACAATTGCAAAACTCTCTGAAATCAAGACGCTCAAAGATAATGCAGAAATAAAAGAGAGAAATGAGTAATAGTGGATGGTTGGTTTTTACAAGGATTATTTAATGCTTGATTTAAGTTAGTGAGAATAATCCCGCATTTCAAAATAGCATCTTCAGAGTATCCAGTATTTCCTTCAAAAATGCCGAGAACTGAAACTGTGAATTCCAACCCAGAATTCTCCAGATCCGGATGAGAGAGAATAAGACATTCAGTCATTTGTTGAAGTGAAGATTTAACGTCAACAGCATTAATTGTGGCTAAAATTTGTTAACCTGATGCACTTCTTCAACGGTGTTAATTGATGTGTAAAGCATCAATTCATTTGAGTCAAATTCCAGTTGCAAAAAATCTGCCTTGCGGCCAAAATTTTGCATATGAAAACTGAAAGCACAAATAATAAATCCATTAGACAGTAATAATATAAAAAAGGTCATCATTCAACAATGTAAATTCATCAAATGTCATCTAAAAAATCAAAAAAGCATTATATAACAGAAGATGCAAATTCAATATCAGCTTAAATTATCCAATCATTTTCAGATTTATCAGTCCGCAAAAATTATCAATAACAACGAGAATTTATTCCCCCTCTTACCCCATCCAATTCTATCAAATCTTGTTTACGCCATTTCCTTTATATTTCACCTTTCTTGTTTCTCCCAAAGTTTAAAAATAATTTGTAATTTTGTTTAATAAGAGAATAGTGAAATGAAAAATAGAATGAAAGGAGATTTCTAAGTAAAAAAAAAAAATAGAACTGAAGACTAACTAATCGAAAACAAACGAGAAAAAAAAATGCCTCCATATGATGTCATGAGAAAAAAAAAAAAGAATGGAAGCAAAAAAAAAAAGCAAATAAATAACATACTTCATAGAACTGAACAAAAAAATCTACAGTTTTAAACCATACCGACTATTGCTGGACATAGCATATTGCAATATTTTCCAGTATGCAGGATGAAAATCTTCAGCTTCGAGTGTTCGCCGCATTTTTTCCGTGAACATTATGAAGAATCGTGCAACACTTAGCCAAATGAATCGCTGCAAACCGATTTTTCAAATTTTTCAACATTAAATTATTTAGAGAATACGATCATAGAAATAGCCAAAAACTATATAAAAGACGAAATACTAAATCAGATTAAGATTTATTTTCAGTCTTTCACTTATAAGAAAAAAATGAAAATTTGAAAAGTGCAGAAGAATTTGAAGTTACAAAAAGGTGAGGTGAATTTAGCATCATTTTTAAATAATGAAAAACAAAGGATTGTCCCAACTAAGAAATTTAATATGTGCGCCTGGGCTAATACTTTTCCTAGTTTTAATTAAACAGAAAAAAAGAAGAAACAGATTATTCTAAATCAACTGATAATCTGACTTGTATAAACAGATTATTTCAATATGAAAAATGTCTCCAAGATATATTGAAAACGCATAGAAGTGACGGAAAAAGTGGTATACTTATTCCTATCATAGTCAGTATTCTAAAGCATTATTGCAATTCCATCTTTTTTCCCAAAGGCAATGATGATGACACGGCACAAGAACTTCTGAACAACTTAATTTTAAAATACTTTCAAGCATTGAATATAAAATTAAAATTCGTTACAGAAAAAATCGCAAAGCCAAAAAAAAAAAAAGAAAAAAAAAACTATGACTATGAAAATAAAATATTTTATGAGGAATTACATGTATTTCGATCTTCCAATCTTTCATCGCTTCGTCATTCATCAATTTATCAAAGGCAACTTGTAGTCCTTTTTCAAGAAAACCCTCGAAAAATTTCGACGTTTTATCAGTTCCTACAATGCTTTTAAACATTGCCTCTCTACAGTAACAACTGAATGAAATCTTTCAATATTCAGTGGATTTCCAATGTGATGTTTCCGACATTAATAACACTGGAGTCCAACAGAATCATAGATCCTAATACTCTAAAACTAATTTTCTTCATATGCTCCAATTGAGAGTTTCAACATGTATGTAAGTTTCGATTATTTCGGACATCAGCTAGTCTACTTAATTTAAGTGTTATCCATCCCTTGTCTGCTTAGGCTTCAAAAGTAAGAATTGAACGCATTTGGTACTTAATTCAAGTATGCATATCTTTTGCTTTCCTTTTCTCACCGCAATCACTTTAAAAATATATAATGCCAAGCAGGGCTTGTCACTGATTTAGTATAAATGCCTGATGCCAACATGAATACCTCGTTTTATCAGCACAATTGCAACTTCCATCAGTCCTTCCAGCTCCTGATTGGGTAGCACAGGTACTACCCATCTGTAAAAGCTAAGCAGAATTATACAGAATAAAAACAGCTGAAAGATTTAATTAATGCTTTGAATTTCAAAATTCAACTGATTTCGAGAAATTCCTGAAATTTAATTATTCAGTTCACTGATAATATATTAGCCTCATTTCACAATTATCATATTCTGTTATACATTCTAAAACCCTTCGATTCTTTGGTTTTCATTTCAATGTTCCAGAGGGCTCATCAGATCTTCCTTTTCCCCTCTTTCCTTGTCCTTTCTCCCTCCTCTCTTTTATTTCTGGAAAATTTTATTCAAGAATTAAAATTTCAATCATTGATAATGGAAAACAACCTTGTACGATGTAGCTGATCAAATAAACGACTCAACATGCCAGATGGTAATTCAGTGAAATCCTCCCATACTTTTGACCTCTCATTTGCAACAGCATTTAATTCAGCATGTGCTGATGGTGATGTTTTAACGTCAAATGTATTTGGTCGCTGCAGATGATCAACAATATTTGAAGATGATGATCCGACGGTGGATGCTGGAGCCGAACTTGACATTGCTCTACCAGCTGGATTATCTAAAATGTCGCCATAACTCTCATCTTTTTCGCTCACCATTTATCTTCGCCAATAAGTTAATATGCATCATTCCATAGCTTTCTTTAAATTATTCAGGATAGTGATAGCTTCGACAATAACGCAACTATACACTAAACAAAGCAGCATGCGAGTTAAAAGAAGATTTACGTCCTAATCGTCAAACTCTCCGACTTCATTTAGCTCTTAATTACAAAGAAAAAAAAGATGTTGATTTGTTGCATACTGAATTGAAAAATACATGGAAGATTTCCCCCCACAAGTTAACAAGTATCAAGAAAAAAATCAGATTATAAAATTTACAAAATTAATCTAAGGAACAATTTTACTCGATTCTAAGATTTTTAATGATGAATATTTGAAAGAAAGCGGTTTTTTAAACATAAATTAAAGAATAGAGAAGAGGAATAATTATAATGAAAAATAATTAAGATAATTACAAATAGGACTTTTGCAAAGCTATGAAATTGGCAACTAATGAATACCAAGAACATCTAGTCCAAAAACAGTAACAGAGAGAGTTCATAATTTGCAGTCTTAAGGGATGGATTACAACTGAATCTCCAAGGAAAAAGAAGGAATGAAAGAATGTCGGAAAATCTCTTTGCTCTACAAACAAATACTCTAGAATATTCGACACAATCTCTTACTAGAAATAAGATGTAAAAAACGGAAACGAATCGAACTTTTTCATAGCAAATTATTAGGTTTAGATAATATGTTCCAAAATGAGCCGAAATTTTTTTAACCTATTCTCTTTAATGTTGCTACATATGATCTGAAGACAATTGATAATTAAGCAAATCAACCATGATCTAATGTACACAGATTAGTCTGATTAGATCTGAATAGGATATAAGGAACAGCATATGATCTTTTTACAGTTCTGAGTATATTTCAAAACCATTCCACAATACTTTAGTCCATAGCTGTTTACAAAATAATTCATCTAAAACAATTTTTCTACTTATATCTATATATATAAATATATAAATAAATAAACAAATATATATATATTAGATTAATAGATCAATAAATGTATAAACATACCATGAAAAACTGATGGCGGTGGTATTTCCGGAGCATTGGAGAAATTAAGATTTTCATGAAAATAATCCATATTTTGCCGTTTTGATGGTGTCGATGGATATGGTGTTTGTTCGTCATCTTCATCCAAATCAAATTTACTTTGTGGGCTCTCCACACTTTCCACTACATCTTCTAATTCACTTTTGGAACTCATCGATTCAGCAAAAACTGGACTCACTGATGTTCGAATCTATAATTATTTGCTTCAATTACATTTTATGAGTTTTTTGATTTTCCTTATTCTTTATAATTCTCAGGCTTCCAACTGGCGATTATTCATTCGATTCATAACTTCTCCTGGTGTGATTATTCTGGATACAATCGCAAATGACTTACGAAGAACCGTAACGAAACTTGTTAAATTTTTTGTGTTTAACATGATATTTGATACCCGTAGTTTAAGCTACATTTGTGACTACCCCTGCATATTCAGCATATTTGTATTTTCTTCGAAAGTTTTAAAATTATGCTTTAATGTCACATAAGAACCTTTAGTCTGTTTTCAAATTTTATGATGTTCGCAAACTGCTGTAAAACTAACTTGCCATTAAGATAAATGCTGCTCGAAAGCTTAATTAAAAAATATTAATCTTATATTGATCAATAAAAATAAATTAATTTCCAATAAAATGAGTTTAAAAAAAAAAATAAATAGAGGATAAATTGCTTCATCTTATTTCATTTTAGCTAAATCCATGATGCCTCTCATTTCAGTACCTTATTTTCTAATCCCATGATGACTGAAAATCAGTAAAAATATGTTAAATAACCAAAATAAAAAAAAAAAAAGTAATGCTAGTTTACTACTTGATGAAAAAAGAAATGTAAAAATGAGTGAAACATCTAATTCATAAATCTTGCTCGGCCAAAAAAAAATAATTTTAAGGACTTAATAATAAATAATTAATGCATTATTGAATACATAAAATTACTAGTAAAGGTGAATTGTTTTCTTGTATCGGCAGTTCATCAAGCTGTATCCACCAATCTGCATTTTCATCCTCTGACTTTGCTGGTTGCGCATCACTACAAAAAGCACCAAATCATTCAGAAACTTAGCATGATCTCATATCATTAAAGAATGCACAACTTCCTAAAAGAGCATTGCAATGCGAAGATTGAACAGATGTCTGTCTCCAAATGGAAATACGCAGTTCTTAGTAACCCTTGATCTTATCTATACTTTTAAGAGATATCCAAAACATTCAACATGTCAATATTCATGAAAATTATATTTGGTTAGGCTTTGCAAAATGACTTTTCATAATATACACTCACTTGGGATTAAAATCCGCGAAATATATTAATTTACCTTATAATTTAATTATCAACCTCTATGTACTTTACTATTATTCTTCAACATCGTCATACAATTATTAACAAGCTCTCACTCAATATTGTTCTTGTATCATGTTTGATTATCTAAATTTTTTGCAATGAATCAAAAAAAAAAAATCAGAAATTAAGGAAAAGTTCAACTTCTTGCAATGAATGTATGTACGAATTGCGTCGTTCAATTCACCCGAACTGAAATCAGTGAGCATTGATGCATCAACTGGGCTAGAATGCGGCGATGATGATGGTGCAGAACAATGCGAATCATTAACAAAAAACGCTGAAAAAAATCATGGGTTGTTCTTTCATCAGGATCAAATATTGAAAATCCAAATACTGCTGCACGTGAAAGTCATCTTTCTTTTATATATAAAGTATCAGCCAAATGCTATGCTAATTCTCATAATAATTTTCATAATCTCACATATTTTGTAATTTTCACTGCAGTAATTTTCTCACATATGCAATAACCACATATCCAATCCGATATGATTTTTTAACTATATGTTAAGGACACTATTTGACAAACAACTATCTTCAACAAGTTTGGACTTTGGATAGTTCGATTTGTCCTTTTTATTTTTGCTACCAGCAACATTTATATTTTCTCATTTCGTTAAGCCTTTCCGGAAATATTTTATAACACGACCAAAACTTGTTATTCTCAAATCAAAAAAAAAAAAGTTTCTTTCTATCAATCAAAAAAAAAAAAATTATCAAAAAAAAATATATATATATATACAACGTTTTGCAGCATATCGTCTTTTTTTGCTATTATCAGGATCCCATTTCGATTCTACCGAATCATCCGCTTGCATCCGTCGATTGTGCCGATCATCCATAACGATGACACGCCACTATGTATATTACGTGTTGATAAGTAACGTGGAATATATGTATAAATATGTACAGCAATAACCAACTCCTTTACGACTTCCGTTTAAACGGTCTAATCTTCTTTCTTAAAATCAAAACCGATCGTTTCTACCATATATTGGAATCTTTTCGCATAATGTCACAACACTATGCACCTTAGGCTGAATCCGTCTTTCGCGTCCGAGCACTGCCTGAAATCAACGATGTGATCATAAAATCGGAATGATTACGGAAAAAATTTTACGATTAGAATATAAATATGAGAAGTAATAACGATCATAAAGATATGATGATTATCAAAAATTTTTTACGATTTCATTATAAGCATAAAACATCGATAATTATAAGGATAATATCTATTACTTAACTAAGCTAATGAAAACAATCGTACCAATTGAAAATAAATTGAATTTAGATAAAATTATGAAAATTATTGCGGTTAATTACGGTTGCTGGTATGATAATCATGATTCGATGAGTAATACAAATGCTACCGATTTTATGGAAGAAATATATTTAAATATGAATATATGATTTTATATTTTTAGTTACCGATTATTAAAGCTGTTAAATTTTTAAGCACTGAATTGCAAAAAATGATGAATGACAAATCATCTCATTATTATTACTTAATCAAAACATTAATGTAAGTTTATTTTCTATTGAAATAAGAGAGATTCACTGAGAGTACGTTTCAAAATTAAACATTAAGCCTTTAAGCAACTTTGAGAATAATCACGTCTCATCGATAAAACATATCTCAGTGTTTCTGAAAATCATGATCAAGCAGAGATTTAAAATTCCGATGTTATTTATCGAGAAATCTTGGGATAATTGGATTGAATCTGCAGATTTAGTATTACTATTGTAATACATACATGATCAGTTTATGAATAACAAAATTTTTCTCAATTATATGTAATCTTCAAGCCATATACGTTGAAAATTCACGTATCCGTCTATGCTATTGATTTACAGAAACTCACATTTGAATATATATTGTCACCTACTTTTAGAACATTTAATTTTAACTTATATACGTAAATTACGTCCAAATACTCCTTGACGTACATGAACGCACCCTAACGTGGTAACCGTGAAACAATAAAAAACGAAAACAATGCCTGAACCGCGTGCACCCATCCCTCTCAAATCGCTAAACTGACACTCAGCCGGCAAAAAAAAAAATTTAAATGGTCAGTAATTCCATCTTGGAAACCGGTCACAACATGCAGCTCAATTCCAACTCTTTTATTCTCGAACGAGCAACTATTGATATCTGATAGTTTATTGATTGTATTTCTTGCATTACCGGGAGATCTCCCGCGATAAAATCAATTTTGAGAGATGAAGTTATTCCATCGAGAATTTTCACTTTGCCAGTATGTCATAAAAAAATTTGAAATTAACCGGAAGAAATTGTGATGTAAACTTCAAAAAAATGTGAAAATTGACAATGAAGCAAAGATACCCTATTTACGCTACAATTATTTTGTGATACGGCTAAATCACGTATTTTTATCTTTTTCACGTATTTTTCATATTTTAAGCTTGGCTAAATGTATTTATTATTTTCTATCAATCACGTATTTTTATCTTTCTCACGTATTCTTCATATTTTAAGCTTAGCTAAATATATTATCATATTTATCACTTTTTGATGATAATTCGATATTTACCGATAATTACAGTAAGATGAAATTTATCTTTTAACTCAATAATATAATTTGATAACATATTAATTCTAATAAATTCCTGCTTATCTTCTTCAGGATTTTTTTGTTTTTGGATTTTCCGGATTATACAATGATATATTCAGGTATCTTCTCGATTAACTTTTCTTTTATCATCCAAATTGCACAAAGTAATTTATTGTTTTTCTTGTGATGATCAATGCCGAATTTTATCACATTTTTTAGATTTCTTAACGAAAATTCCAGAACATTACTTGAATACCTTAATTTATTACATTAACAAAGAGTACTTAATAAAAAGAGAAAGAGAAAAATTAATTCTAATCATAAAACAAAATAAGCATAAATTGATAATCTCTTATCACTATTATCACTTTGTTTCATTAATCGTTTGTTTTTAGTTGATAAGAAATTGAACGTAAAAATTGTTTATTCAATTCATTTGCCCATATTTGTAAGAATGAATGAATTGGAATCAACCGTACCCTGATTCATCGCATAATGTTCACCTTTACGTGCTCGTTGTTCTGAACGAATCCTAAAATTTTCATTTTTTTTTTTTTATTTTTTATTTTTTTCGACATATTAATTTTAAAATTTCACAATTAATTATTGAAAAATAAAGTTATTAATTACTAAAAAAATAAAGTTGTTAATTATAAAAAAAAATAAAGTTAAATGATTGACTAGAAATGACTTCTTTAGTGTAATGCGAAAAGGAAATTTTTTTTTTTTCTTTAATATATTAATTTTTAAATTTTACATTTAATTATTTAAAAAATAAAGCCATTTCATTAATATATTGAAAAAATATATATTAATTTTAAATGATTCATTTTTCTGAATTTGATATAAAAAAGTATTAAATTAAATGGAAAGGAAAAAGAAATCAACAAGTATGACTCAATTAAAATTCAGAATCAAAAACAAGCATGACCCACTTCAAACTTAATTAAATAATTAAATTGGAGCAAAGCAAGAAATATTTTTTTCTCATTTTAAATTAATTACAAACCTTGTATAATTAGCACTCATACACATAAGAAAATATACTAATCCAGCAAGTGTAAGAAAACAAAATGATAAAGCACCAATAAATGGCCAAATTTGATTATTTTCTGCAGCGCATAATACTTCCTTTTTATCCCTGCAAAACTTCAAATCCACATCCTAAAATTAATTTAAATATAGATTCAAGCATATTTAGATTTATTAAAATACTACAGAAATTATTAAAACCTATACTTTGTTTACTATTTTAATTAATTAGTATGATCAATTAATGTTGTTATTGATATGCTAAAATTTTGATAAGAGTTTTTATTGGCATTTTAAAATTATTAGTGCCAATATTTGATATATATATCAAAAAAAAAAAGGAAAAATGTAAAAAAATGCAAAATTCTATTATATTTTTACAATTGATACAATAATGAATTAGACTAATAATTTTAACTGAAACTATGATTTATTTATTTCATTTGTTATTTATCGATTAAAGATTTCAATAATAATTCAATTTTAAAAATTCCATCTTTTATTTTTTTTTTTTTTACCTTTTTTTGATAGATAATTCTAATAAATTTAGACAATTCTTAATATAACTGATCAAAAATAATTCTCTCTTTTTTAAATTTCAACTTTAGGAATTTTACCACGTATATTTTCTATAAAATGTTTAATAAAAAAAAAAAAAAAAAAAAAGATTAAAATGACAAATAATCTTACTTTATTGCTAATAATACTTATAATAGCAGGAAGTAATACGGTAAAATCGAAACATTGATTATCAACGATATTACAAAATGAATGTATAGCGCCAATAAATACGATATAAAATGACGTAAACACAGCACTAATTGATACAATCACAGACCAAAATAGTACTGTAAATATTTTGCAATATTACTGTAAATATTTTATAATATTACTGTAAATATTTTACATACGATAAATCATTTAAAATTTATAACGCTCTAATTATTACTTAATGATCTAATCGTTTTTTTTTTTTTTTTGCAATATTTTTCGCTTCATACACGTTACGTAACAGAATTATAACATTTGTAAAAAATCATATATTCATGTATAAATATGACTAAAGATTTATACATGCTTTAAAAAAAAAAAAAAAAAAAAAAAAAGTAAAAATTATACAATTATGATTAATTTGAAATTCATCGCTAAAAATTAATTAATTAATTAATTATAACAGAAGAATGTCAAAAAACAGAATTGTGAATGAATTGAATTAAATAATTTTAAAAAAATTAAAATTAACCTAATATACTAAGTACCAATGATAATAAGCCAAGAATAAATGGCGATGTGATAGTTCGAATCAAAAATGATCGTTCATCTGATATATCTGCTCTTGTATGATAACCGATTGATACTAAAATTTAATTTACTACATTTTTTTTCTTCTCTTTTTTTAAATAAAAATTTATTTTGGAAAATTTTTCTTAAATTTTAAATTTATTGACAATTTGATGTGACCGATGTGATGCAAAAGTTTTCGAAATTCCTTCT
Source organism: Onchocerca volvulus (assembly GCA_000499405.2). Taxonomy (NCBI): domain Eukaryota; kingdom Metazoa; phylum Nematoda; class Chromadorea; order Rhabditida; family Onchocercidae; genus Onchocerca; species Onchocerca volvulus. Next base: position 14,335,661 of record HG738137.1, on the reverse strand, counting down.
TTTTTTTTTTTTCTTTTTTCAAAATGTTAAAATTCATTTATTTTATATTAGGAAATATTCCTTGAAGATATCATTTTAATATGCATTTCTTATTTTATTCCTTTCTTTTTTCATCTTTTTTTTTTTTTTTTATAATTTATTATTTGATGCATTGCTATGATTTTAGACGAAGAAAATTTTGGGAAAAAAAAATGCAAAAAATAAATTTGAATTATTTTAGACTTTTTTTTTTTTTCAAATTTAGAAAAAAAATTTGATTCGAAATGGATTATAAAAATATAGCGATATGTATTAGTAAAAATATATTTAGTGTTCAGAAATTATTTACAAAATGATGGACATAGTAATCAATTATCAAAAAATACTGATAACTTTTTGATAATTGATTACTATATTTATCACTTTGTAATTAAATGAAATAATTGAAACTGATAATTCTATAAATTTACCAAAGAAATGAACGATGATAAAATGATGTAATGATTCATTTAACAATTTCAAACTAATTGAAAAAAAAATGAAAAAATTCAAAAAATAAATCGATATTTTATAATAAAGTGTTCCAAATCAAAAAAAAAAAAAAAAAATTGCCATTAGTCACTTGAAAATGTCATCTCTTGGAAGTCATTTGAATGTGTCATCTTCTTCTCATCAATAGGATAATTAATGAATCGAATAATTTCCTGTTAAGATTTATGAGAGATTGACAAAAAATGGATTATACACGATAAGTCGTTAAAATTATTATTATCGATTTGAATGAATATGAAATATCAAAATATATCAACAAATTTGAAATTACAAAGGACGAAAGGTCAATGTCATCATTATTTGAGGCAATTATAACTTTCTCACAATTTACAATTATACATCATAAAATCGATAATCTTAGTCAAATTTATACTAAATATATTAGCCAAAAGAATGAGCCTAAATATTTATGGTTACAAAAATTGGGCAAATGAATTAGAATATTAAAACTAGAATTAGAATTAAATGAATTAGAATTTAATTAAAAAAGAGAATTTTGGTTATAAAATTTTTTTCTATAATCTAAATTTTCTACATTCTACTTTTTTTTTTTTTTTTTTCTACAGTTTTCAATATTTTGAAATTCTATATTACAATCCAATTTTAATCATTCAATTTTAGCACTGATTTTAATGCCTTAATTCATTAATTCAATTTCGTTAATCATAAAGATTTAGAGTTTCATTCTTTTGGCTAATATTTAGCATAAATTTGACGAAGATTATCGATTTTTTGATGTATAATTGTAAATTGTGAGAAAGTTCTAATTGCCTCAAATAATGATGACATTGACCTTTCGACCTTTGTAATTTCAAATTTGTTGACATATTGTGATGCTTCATATTCATTCAAATCGATAATAATGATTTTAACAACTTATCGTGTAAAATCCATTTTTTGTCAATCTGTTATAAAATCTCAACAGGAAATTATAAGATTCATAATTGTTTCATATTTCATTTTGATTTCCATCCAACTAATTTTTCCTGATTAACTCTTGATTATTTGAACAATTTTTTTTTCTTTTTTTTTTTGCCAGTAAAATGAAAAAAAAAATTTTTTTTTTCATCTTAGAATTCATTAAATTTCAAAATATTGATTTCTACAATGCTATTAAATACATAAATTTATATCGTTTTAATGAAAAATATGAAAATCATTGATTTTTTTTTCGTTTAGTAAAATATGCTCAAAATTATTAACATAATAATTTAAAAAAGTTCAATAGTCCAAAAAAGTTATAGTGTTATTTTTGCACATATTAATTAATTTCTAATTATATTTTAGATAGTATTGATTAAATTAATTAATTACCAGATGTAGCAGATGCTCCAACGAACAGGAATCCAAGAACAGAAAGAATCAGAAGCACTGTTATAATGATAAGAATCAATCGAAATTTTGACAATGTACCCACTGGTACTAATAGATTAAGCTGAAAAAAATTTAATTAATATTCATGAATTTGTCGAGAAATTAAAATATTTTTTTGAATATAAATATGATAAAAAAGAATTAAAGATCTTTATATTCTAGAAAAAAGTTGAAATAATTAAGTTTTTGATCATTATGATATAATTAGCATGCTTAAATTGTATTATGCCATAGTAATATGTAATAAACAAACTTTCTTCACGCTTTACTAAGTCATACTGTAAATTATGCTATATAACTGATAATTAATAAACAAATTTAATTTTAAATCTAATTCAGTAATAAAAAGAAATCAAATATGTTTGTTTGAATGCTAGTTTGTTTTTAATAATAGGCTTTGCATGAATTTTTACTACATTATACTAAAAATCAATATTTCCAACATTCCGGGAATTGAATTTATTCTATTCTATTTTAAACAAAATTTCTTTTATAACAGAAATTAATATGTTATAAAATAATTCTTTTTGCGCCATAAGTAAACATGTTTGTAAATTATATTTGGGTTCATACGTAGTAAACAATTTCAGTATAAAAAGGAATCTTTCTGAAAAGAAATTATTGATTTATATATTTATTCAATCCTTTGCACTGATCGGATCGATATCCGATGATTGGCACCATTGAAATTTTATCAAACTTTAACAATTCCCATAGATAACTTCTCCGCTATCAAGAAAAAATTCAAATTATCAATCGTTTTATCGATATTTATCAATTCATTGTGTGCGGTAGTTGCGACAAATAAAATTCGTCATATAAAGATCGCATTTTTTGCAACAATATTTATTTGTATCAAATTTCAATTCCAAACAAAAAAAAGAAAAAAAAAAAACTTTCAAAAATTACTTTCACGATAATATATACATATACATCCTCTATCACAACAATCAGTCATACTTTAGATTATTCATTTTAAAATTTTAATTTCTTCACATATTTTAGATTAAAAATAAATTTTGTCTTGAACTATTTATTTTAAATTTTAATTCGTTATTTTTTAGAAATATGCTTGCTTTTCTTGCTTATCTTGGGTTATTTATTTTAAATTTTAATTTTCTCACATATTTTAGACTAGAAATAGATTTTTATCGCCGGTTCATTTTAGATTATAAATTAGACTTATCTTGAGTCATTTATCTTAAATTCCAATTTGTTTGCATATTTTAGACTAGAAATAAGATTCCCTTTAGGTTATTATTTTAAATTCTAACATATTTATACATTTTAGACTAGAAATAATTCCAATTCTTTGTAATATTTTTGATCGGAAATAAATTATCATTTTTACCAATTACCGAAAATACTAATTATTTATCAATTTTTTGGGATAAACAAGAATTAGCCAAAATTACTGAATATTTAAAATGCTAATTGTACTAATCAATTTCTTGAGAATAATCATGAAATGTGGAATTAAATTATGAAAATTTCGAGAATAAAATTTTAAAAATTGGCATAATAATTTAATTTTCATCTTTTTCAATCGATTTAATTAAGAAATATTGAATTTTTCAATGATGAATGATATTTTTGTTATTTAAAAAACAAAATGGAATTTTTACTTAAAATAAAATTCGGAAAGAAGAATTTTGGAAAATTATTAAATTAATCAAATTTAAAATGCTATAAATCTTTTTCAACTTTTTTTTTGAAATAAAAAAATCCGACCTGTTCAGCAAATCCTTGTAAAGCACCATCGAAAAGGATGATAAACATAACAGAGCCAAGAATTGAAATGATAAAGGCAAATAATGAAACCCATGGAACGTATCGAAAATATTTCAAACACATCAAGACGACGAAATTATCATTTCGCAAAATTCAATAAATCATTATTCAATCCAGAATTTTAAATTTCGCGAAATTTAATCGTACCTTTGAGCTAATTGATTTGTCGCTAGTAAATTATCACTGAAAATCAATAATATTTTAATTGAAATAAAATTAAACTGAAATTAATTTCCAAATTTTCATTTAATTCAATTGCTTTTAACTTAGCCATAATTTTATTCTCAAAAAATAATAATTATGCCCAATTTTATTGTACATAAAAAAATTTTTAAATTTTAGAAAAAATTTAAAAAAAAAATTAAAATCTAAAAATTTTAAAAAAATTTCCAAAGAATCTAATTCAAGAAAGAAAATGAATGAATCAAAATAAATTAGACGTAAATTGAAGTTACGTGAAAAATTGCGCGAAAAAAAAAAATTTACTTAGCATTGAAAATTGACGGATGCATAATATTGATCTGATCATTGACGTGTAATCTTGCGTATATTCTCGCAGGAATTCTAAATTTTTCCTAAAATAAATTATAATTATCAGAATATTTTAAACCATCTGATTAAATTTGACGTAAGTGATCCACGTGGATGATAATCGCTGTTTTTATCAGTCTATTATCGGATACTGTAAAACTTCTTATCATTTTCAAATCCTAAAAATTTAAATACATACGAATATTAAATGCGAGTATTGAAATGTAATTATTTAATAAGAAAATTTAAATACGATTATATAATGAAAAATAAAAATTAGGGAATAAAAAAGTCAAAAATTATTTGAAAATTTCATTACTTTAACGAATAATCTGAAATAAAAACTTATTCACTTACAAAATAATTATTTATTTCTAAATTTCAATTTGTTGAATTATCGTATAATATTTATTATTGTTGTATATTACTATTTAATCTATTAAACCAAAAATTCATACCAAGTTTTTATACAATTAATACAAGAATTTTTGTATATCGCATAATTTTAGATGAAAATTTTTCTATTATTAACGAGAATAATGAAAGAGAAGTTTTAATTAATTAAATCTTAATTAACACATAATTACATCTATTAAATTTATTCATTTCCTTTTTTTTTTTTTATCCATTATTTCATCAATTTTGTATAAATTTATTTTCCTTTCTACACGACATTCATTTCAAATTTCTCCTGGCTTATTTGATAGAAACGACAAAAAAAAAAAAAAAAAAAAAATGAATTTCTTCTCGAAATTTTTATTTTTTATTTTTCATTTTTATTTTTTATTTTTATTCATTTATTTATTTATTTTTTTTGATGAATTTCTTTCCTCTTTCTTCTTGCATCGTTAACATCGAAAATATTATTTTAAAAGGTAATTGATGATGTATTGAAATGATTTAATGATGTACTGAAAATATTCATTTAATATATTCATTTAATGAAATCATTAGATGAGTAATTTAAAAAAAAAAAAAAAAATGGAACAATTCAATCTGACCCAAAATTTAATAATTATTTTTTCTTGGGAAAAATTCCTAATAATTAAAATCGATTATTAATTAGGAAAATTTTTCATTTAAATGCAAAATGGTTCCAGTTTTATGCTTCCCGATAGAGTAATAATTCATTCAATTCAGTAAATTAATCAGTGGTAAATGAAAAAGAAAATTTTGAAATAAAAAAAAAAAAATGATGAACAAAACGGAAAAAGGATGATGGAAGAAGATCATTTGGGAATTTTTGCTCAGGGAAAGTGATACTTAAATTTTGAATTATTCTGGATTATTTATCAAGAAATTAATTATATATGTATATAAAATATATGTAAATATGTATATAATTAAAATTATTATAATTATCAGATAAATCGATCAATCGATAAAGGAATTTCCGAAACAATTCTCTGTGAAAAAATTCAAAATTCATTTATCATAATTAATATAAATCATCATCATCCTGAAGAACTTCTAATTTTGACATGAATGATGACTCATCCCAAAATGTACTTTACATTTTAAAATTTGATAAATTTTCAAATTGTTTTTAAAAATTTTTTTATTTCCGCTTTTCTTCTTCTGTCTCAAAATTTGGTGAATTTCCAATAAAAATTTTCCAAAAAATAAAAAAGTAAGGGAAGAAGGAAAATATCGGTAAAATTTTTAACTCATAAAAAAATCAAGGAAAATAAATAATTTTGTATGATTAAAAATAAAATTATGTAATTTTATATAATTAAAAAAATCACTAACATCTGCATATAATTAGACATATAATAATTATAATCATATAATGGATAATTTACTTTAAACTTTTCAAATAATAGTAATTTTCATTCAAACTATAGCATAGTAATTAAATCAATAACTAAAATCAATAATATTTTAATGCGGCAAATTTTTATATCATTTTAAAATTTAAAAGAACGAAATTAGCAAACATTCTAATTGTTTAAAATTGATCATTTATATTAAACTTTTCAAACTATAACAACTTTCATGCAATTTATGTGAATATACATTTAATTAAGTGCAGTAGTTCGAATTTAATTAATTTGATTAATAAAAAATTGATAATACTTTGATGAAATTAATTATTTATTGCATGAATTAAAATTTCATATTTCAAATATTTGAAAAATAATGAAAAGTAATCGAAGAAAATTTCGATCAATTGAAATAATTATTCAAATATTCGGGGCAGGTTAGTACCAATAATATAGCTCGATGATAGATCGAATTGAATTAAATTATTTGTTGTCAATATTGAAAGAAGCGGATGAGAAGAATTTGGTGAAAATAGGTAGGTGGAAGGATGCGTGGGTGAAAAGTGGAAGATGAGGAGGCGGACGTGGGAGAATGCGTGGGTTGAAAGTTGAAAATATGTACAAAATTTACAAATTAACTAAACGAAGTTGAGAAGGAAGGTAAAATGCGTGAATATTTGAAATATATGAAGTATTTTTAAATATCGTAAAAGAGGAGTGGGTGGAGTGGGTGGACAACTGGAATATATTTAAACTGCTACTAGTGACAAATAGTTGACAACAACAGAGAGAAGAGACAAATAGTTAAAGCCAACTTGGTAGAATTATGGCAATTTAAATCGATCGATATTTGTATAGATTTGGAAGAAAATATGAAATGGCTGAAAATCTCGAAATGATATAATAACAACCGCAACTACAATAATAGTAATAATAATAACAATTTTATCCAACGATTAATTCTCTCTCATTTTCTCTTTCCCTTCCATTCTCTCTCTCTCTCTCCCTCCCTCTTTCTCTTTTTCTCTGCCTCTTTCTTTTCTTACTAATTAATATGCTTCTATCCATTCATCAATAAACAATCATTACATTTTAATGATTTATAAGCCAAGAAAATGTAATTTCTCACCTTCTTCTTCTTTCTATATATAAACATTCGCTTTCAAATTTTGATTAATGCAAAAAAAAAAAAAAAAAAGTATTTTCTAAATGTTTTTTTTTTTTTTTTTCTTCTAAGAAGTTTTACGATTAGAAAAAATGGAGAAAAATTGCATTGAAATTAAAAAAATAAATCAATTCTAATATAATTTATTAATTTTTCTATAAAATATGGAATAAATTGAAATACTCGATTAATTAATATTCCTATATATCTATTTTTAAATGAATAGTTTTCTGACAAAAAAAAGAAAAAAAAAAGAGAAGAGTTTAGAAAACTTTTTCAAATATTATAATTTCCGAATATAACGGATATATCTGTATTATTTTTAATAGATAATTTTAATTTTTTTTTTTTTTTTTTTAAAGAAATTATTAACAAGAATGTATTTTCTAAAAGACAGATTTTTGAAGTATTTTTAAATACCGTAATTTTCGATTATGGCAGATATGTCTTCAACGAATAGTTTTTAAAAAATTTTCAAACATCATAATTCCTGAGTGTAAAAGATATTTATTCGTCAATGAATAATTTAACCAAAAAAAAAAAAAATTTAAATCCATAATTTTTGAATATAATGAATGCCTGTCGTTAGTTTTTCTTACAGTTTTCTTACAGTATCTTTTACATATTTTTCTTTGTCGCACATAAAAAAGGAACAGTACCTGATGTAATTTTTTACCGTATACGGTACCGTTCATTACTGTACAAATTTGAAGAAAAAAAAAGAACGAGATGAAGAAAGAATTGAAAATGATATTATTCTATTATAATATTTATAATTTCTCTGCAGTATTTAAAATTGAAATTTGAATATTTAATTATTTACCTTTTATATCAATCATTTACATACAATATTAGGTAGCATTAGTGAAATAAAAAATTTATATAATTATTTTTCGCGGGAATATTTCGAATTATTATTTGAATTGAAGAAATTTTAGCGAAGAAAAATTCATTTTAAAAACAAACGTAATTAAATAGACCTAAAATAACAATAAGGAAAACAAACAACCTAATCAAATAGACCTAAAAAAATAAGTAAGAGACCAAAAATGATTCGAATAGAAAAAAAAAGAAAAAGAAATGAAAAAGATTTCAACAAATCTAGTTTGAAGCAAAAAAAAAAAAAAAAAAGAAATTGACAAATTTTCAAATAAAATTTCCTCTCTTTTTTAAATCACATAAACTAAACATTAAATATTGTTACTTAATCAATAATAAATTGAAAAAAAATGGGCTAAATTTTAATAATATATTTTCTATACTAAAATTTGCCTCATTTAATATTATATATAATCGATAAAAATTAGTTGAAATTTTTGATGATTTCATTTTGCAATAACAAACATTTCTTTCTATTACTTTGCTAAATTCAACTTTAAAATTCTTCCTCTTTTCAAAATTTCATCTCAAATATTTTTTTCGAGCTAAAAGTTTCTTCCATAAATATCTTTACTAAATTTCAATTAATCTAAATTACAAAGGATTTTTGAAATTTCATTTTGAAAATTAAAAATGCGGCATTTTTCCGGTTTCCGATTTCCTCGAGAAGTTAGAATGAATTCTCATTTTTTTTTTTCGTTTTTTTTTTGGTTTTTCTATACCTATTGCTATAATAAATATATATTCGGTTAACTTTTTTTTTTAAAAACAATTTAAATGACCTCAATTAACCATTATGAGTCGTATATTCTATTAACGAATGAATAATTTTCCGGAAATATTATCCGGCATTATTAACAATCCCAAAAATGTTAGTAATAATTTCACGATCAGCAATTTTCACGAAATAATTTCCGTTTCCTGTCTTTTTTTTCTTCTTATCATTGATATGTTAAATATGATAACCTTTTCTTTTCAATAATTAATTATCACTTAGCTACCTAATTATCTTTTTTCTGTTTTATTTCTTTTTTTTTAATAATGGAAGAAATATGATTTATTCGGTAAAGAATTAAGCAAAATTTTTTTTTTTTTTGAAAAAAAAGCCAAAAATGAGCCAAGCAATTGTTTTTTGGAGTAAAATCAAAAATGGGACAAGTGAAATTTTAATTTACTACATTTTCCCACATTACTTGATATCATATTATTCGAATTATTAACTTCGATTAACTTTAATTATCTTCAAATACTTATAATTAAATACAATCAACAGTATAGTATTATTAAATATCAATAATTAATATCGTAAAATTTTTTTTTTTTGCAGCAAAAGAGAATGACAAAAAATCTTTGTTATAAAAAAAAAAAAAATTGATAAATCAATAATTTTTTTAATAAAAACCACTTTTTTTTTAAAATTACAACCAGTTTGGCTTAATTTCATTTAACTTAATATTAAAAAAAAAAAAAAATCAAAAATGAATTTGAAAATTTTCAAATTAAAAAACAAAAGCATAAAAAATAAGCAATTAAGTAACTGAAAACATAACAAATAAATGATAAATAAATAAAAGCATAATAAATTTAGAATTAAATAGCAAATAAAATATTAGTATAATAAATGAATAATTAAGAAATAAATAAATGAATGCATAACAAATAAACAATAAAGCAATTGATAAAATAAAACTTATTTGTAATTTATTGATGATAAAAGCAGAAAAAAAAAAAAAAAAAAACGAAAACGAAAACAAAATGACGACAAATTAGAAAATTTAAAATTCTCCAAATAATTTAAAAGAAAAAAAAGTTTAAAAAAAAAAAAGCGTTAGTATTGGTAAGTGCAGTTTTTCAAACTTTTTTATTGCAACAAACAACAAAAACGAATTACTCATTATCAGTCAGTGAAATGACAGCTGTTTTAAACTTTTTTTTTTTTTTTAAAAATTAAAATTGATCTGTTTTTCAAAATATATGAATGTTTTTCTTTCTCTTATTTTCTTTCAAATTATTAGCAAAAAGATAAAAAATTTGTTAAATACAACAGAATATGCTAAATGTAATCAGGATAAACTTAATTTAAGCCGAAATTATGAATCTCGAATTATAAAATTCTCGAATTATTTTATTTCCATTTTTTATTTCTTGCTACAATAATATTTATTATTAAATAGATATTGCTCAATTAAAGATATTGCTTAGTTAAACTTAATTGTGATCCATTTTTGTTTATGAAAAAAAAAAAAATTCATTCGTTCATTTAATTAAAAATTGAGTAATATTTTGGTAAATAAAAAATTTTGAACAATAGCAACAAAAATTAGTAGAAAATTGGACATCATTCTGAAAATTAGAAATATTAATCGAAAAAAAAGAATTCAAATATTGATTTATCATCAAAGTAATTTGCAGTGAATTGAAATTGAATTCTATTACATCAAAAAAAATAAATAAGTAAATAAATAAATGCGTAAAAGTTTTACAATTATAATAATAATATGTTATTTATATAATTTTTTAGTGATAATGCGTTACTTGCATATATTTAATTAAATATTAAATTAAAATGCAAAGATTTTAACATTAAAAATTATATATATATATATATATATATATATATATATATATATATATATATATATATATATATATATATATATATATATATTTATTTATTTATTTATTTATAATCAACTCCATAAAAATGATTTGTAATTAAATTTATTTCAGTTCGAATGAAATCAAATTAATCGATAGTATCAAAATAATTAAATATTGTAATTACATGTAAATTTACTCGTTCATACTATTTATAATAATTGGGTGAAAACATTTTACTTTTGATTCCAGTAATTAATTAATTATATTTTTATATTTATATATTATTTACATATTCCAATGGCATAAACTTTTGACATAAAATTAACGACTTCAGCAATAATTTCATTTTATTTGTTGGGAAAATAAAAATTGAGATCGGAAATGTCATCGTCCTTGACCTCCCAAAGATTGGATGTAAAAGGAAATTTTAAGTAATAAAACTAGTTGACCTTGTTCGATATCTCAAAGATTCATTTATAAACTATCCCATAATAATATTTATTTATTCTATTATAATGTTTATTTACTTAATAAACTTTTCAATAAATATATTTTAATACATAAAATGTGAAATTCAAGGACAATAATATTGAAAATAAATAAATTAAATGAATATTATAATAGGTAAACAAGGTGTTATTTGAGAATGTTGATATTTGCAAATTATTTTTTTATTAAAATATTTCGAATAATTTCAAATTTAATTTATCACTCAAATATTTGATTCGTTGCATATTTTCGTCTAATGCATTTAATTGCATAATAATATAATATCTAAATACATAAATATATTATATTAGAATTGTAATAATGTATTCATCTTGAATAATAGAGAAAGATTGATGACATATGATATTTAGATAAATGATAACTTATAAGATCTTAGAATAGAATATTTTCGTTATTTTTAAGTAAAATATTTAAATCATTTAAATTTGTTTATTGTTCGATAGGATATTTTAGTAGATGATTAAAATTCAAAATAAATATTATTGAGAAATGATAGAATAATAAATCATAATAATTTAACAAAATTCTTACAAACAATGTGTGCATTTGCCACGATTTGATAAATTATTCCTAAAAATTTGTTTAATATTTAATTAATAAATTTTATTTAATTAATAAAAATTGGAAACTTTTTTTTCGGAAATTTAATAGTAAAGAATGTGAAATTTACAAAATTTTCAAATTTTTCGAAATGAAATTCATAACGAATTATATTACCTATTATTTCATTGTATCGAATGGATATCATTATCGATTATGGTAGCCATAAAATTCATATTAGTTCAAATCGCTTATCAGTTTGAAACTTATCTCATCTTATCGTTATCAAATTAATTAATTATATCAAAAAATATGAGTATTTTAGGTTGAAATGAAACAAAATGCGAATTAATTTTTCGTAATCAATTTGTTTATATCATAAATGAAAACATATAAATTTATATTACTAAAATTGTTAAATTGTTATAAATATATATATATTTTTTAATCTAATACTTTTGAATATAAAATTTATATGCTTTTTAAGCAAATAATATTATTATAAATATATTTTGGTTCATTTTTTCATCAAATTTTCTTAGAAATTTTTTGAGAACTTTTTTTTTTTTAAATTTTTCGATATTTTAGGAATAACAAAAATATTTTTACAACATGTTTAACATTTTATCATGAATGATAAAATTTTTCGATAATTTTGAAATCATTTCTATCCTAACAGTTTATTTTCATTTCCATCGATAAATTCTCGTATAAAAATCAATATTTTAATTGAGAAAATAGATTTAATTTCAAAATTGTGGTAATTTACCGAGTGAACAATTCTAGTTAAGTATGGGAATTTCTTGGAAATTCTCCTAAATTTTTAGAAATTTAGTCCGAAAATTCGAAAATTATTTTTCTAAATGTAGAAATACATTTCTTGTCCTCCTTGAGATTTTCAATTGTCGCATTTTTACCTTTTTCGATCGTCTTTTAAATTATCACTAAAACATTGTTTTTACGAATATATTTTTCAAAATACCACTAATTGTTGATAATATTTTCTTCAATTTTTTTTTTCTGAAAGAAAAATGATAAAAAAACTTCCTTCATTTTTATAGAAATTATAATGAAATCAAATCCCAGAAATTGAATTATTTTCAAAGAATTTATATTATTTTTTGCCTTTTGTTTTTTAATTCAAAGTTTTTTCCAGAGAAAAATTGATTTTGAAATTGAATATAGCCAATAGAATGTGAGAAATTTTTAATTTTGCATATTTTATTTTTTTTTTCCCTTTTCGTTTAACTCAAGTTTATCAGAAATTATTTTTAACAAAAAAAAGAAGAAAGAAAAATGGGACGGCAATTATAATTTAGTAATTAATTACCACGAATATCATTATTCGATTACAGTAATTAAACATTGAAATTTCTATTGTTCCATAGAAATATATGAATGATGTAAATACTACAAATTTAAAAAAAAAAAAAAAAAAAATACACATTTCGGCTATTCGAACAAATTTCGAATATTTTTTTAAATTTCTTCTCAACATACTATTTTTCCCTTTTTCAAATAGTTAATTTATCTTTGAAAAAAATTATTTATTTCGTTTTCTTTTATTTGTTTACTTATTTTATACTCAGTTCAAGGTAAAAAATTGAAAAATTTTAGTTTTTTTTCCTTTTTTTTTAAATTCATACATCTATATATATAGAAATATAATTAAAGAATTAAGATTATATTTTAAATTAAAAAATTTTTTTTAATTCCATATTGTATATCATTCATATCAAACAGGCGCTGTTTTAGTAAAATTTCTGTTCATTAGTTTAAACATTTTCTGTTAAATAGTTTAAAATATAAATTTTGATATCAAATAATTGCAAATGTTTGCTGATTGCATAATGCAGCTGCAATTCGTGCTGCAGCTATTAGCTTTGCATTCTCTTTACCTCATCTTAAACAAAACCTTACATTTTTCAAAATAAAAAAAAAAATAATTTTTTTTTTCATTCTTTTTCATCTTCTATCAGCGAAAAAAAAATTCCAAGATTTAAAGACAAAGTTTTTTTCAAAGATCAAAGGAAATTGTTTAAATTAGCAACTTGAAACTTTTTCCTTCTAGTCATTTTTTTAATTACAAAGTGTAACATTTTTTTTTATTTTGAAAAATTTTTGGTTTTAATTTTCTTGGTAATTTTCGCTTTTTTTTAATTTTTTTTTTTTTAATTTCTAGCATTAATTATTTTGTCTTATTAAAATTGTAATTTCAAGAGTTTTTTCTTTTTTTTTTTCAACATTCGCTTTTTTTTACTTTTTGAAAATATTTATATACTTAAAATATTTTTAAAAAAAATAAATGATTAAGTAAAAAAGGCTATTTTCCATTCAGTCACAAATCCCAGATGAAGAAGAATAAGTATGAAAATATAGTTTACCTGAATACTGTAATTCACATTATGTTATATATATTTCATACAGTATTTTAGTTAAGAGATCGGCCAGAGCTATACATGATGTACGGTTCATGTAATTATAAATATACAGTATTCCATATGTACTTGAGTACTGTATTTCATACAGTACTTCAGTTGAAAATCAGAGCTATGTATACCATATGCATTATATAATAATTTGCATATATTTCATAGAGTATTTTCAAACAATACAAATGATCATTTATTATTAGTTAGATATGAAAAAATAATTTTGATAATTTCCGATGGTTTTTGCTAATTACCACTTTGGCAAACGCATAAATTAATAAGCATTTTAAATATTAAATTTAGTTTGAAGTACTATATTAAGGATTGATTAATATTAAAATATTATATTAAAACGTATTAAATTCGATTTTATATTCTGTAATTTCATTTTTAGCAAATGAAAAGAAGCTTATCAGTCCGTTGGCATCATTAGGAATATTTAAAGTTATACTCCGGGTAGTTTTAAACAAAAGCAAATTTTTGGTCTCACTTTTATTTTGAATTTAAAATTTAAGTAACTAGAAGTTATTAAATTAACCCAAATTAAACGACTGATATGATAAATATCGATTACTAAAATGAGAATTCGATTTGATAATTATCAACGGATTTATTTCACATGTGTAATACGGTAATATTCTTTCATATACGTAAATTGTTGATAAGTGATATAAAGCCAATAATTGATAGCAATAATTGATAACTGATAATTTGAATAATTAATAATTAATAGAAAATTTATTATTAAATTAACTTCTCTCGAATGCTTGCCCAGATTTCTAGGATGTTTTGCATAAAAAACCGAAATTTGCAATTATTAAAGTGCCCGATTATTCCAAATAAGAATTCGTATGAAATTATTTCGGAAGGGCCTACATCCATATGGTTTTATGGGAAGAAAGAAAAGAAAACTGATCGTTATGCATTTCAGGTTATTTGAAAAATCAATCAATAATGCTATATATATGAACATTTTGTTGTTCATATATTGATTATTTTTAAATTAAAATTTTTTAAGATATGCAAATGCATTTGCTGAATACTTACTTGATTTTAATCGTTGAATTGTTTTTATTTTTGTTTAATTTCTTAATTTACACAAATTTTAAATTTTAAACCAAGTATTCAAGTATCAAGAAATGCGAAAAGTTTCAAGCAATTTCAGATAATGCGAGAAGTGGTACCAATGCTTTTTATTTCATTTAATTATCAAATATCAATCATTGCACAATCTACCTTACCCATTTATATTCCTTCCGATATAAATATTGTTGTAAATGTAACTATTGAAAAAAATTCTTTAATTTAAACTTTAAACTTCAATTCCTAAATTTAAAATTAATTAGCAATATATAAGCAGAAATATTTAAAAATTTTCAATTATTTTCGGGAAAGAAAGTAATTAAAAATTTTTAAAAACTAACAATTAGCAAATTGCACAATCGCAGATATAAAATAGCAATAACATTATTCATATTCCTTCCCATATAAACATTCCCGAAGATTTAATTCTTAAGAGAAGTTTTAATTTAATTTTGTAGATTAATTACTAAGAAAAGTCTTAATTTAAGCTTTAAATTCCAATTTTCAAACTTCAAATTAATTAGCGATATATAAGCAAAAATATCGGTGGAAAAAATGTTTGAAAGTTTTTAAATGCTGGCAAAAGCTAATCTCGATAATGTCATCATTTTCGATATCATGCTATCAATATTATATTAAGCTTTTATCTTCCAACTTTATGCTCTTATTTTTTAGCTGATTATAAATTCGTTAAATATAATCTGTAAACAATCGAAATTACAGTATTATAAAGTTTATTTTAATTATATTTTTTAGTACAGTTATGCTAATCAAATTGATATCATTTCGTTATGAAAATATCAATCTTTTTATCCAAATACTATATAAGCAGTCATATTACAAAAATACCGTATGAACCACGTACCGTACCTCTAGTCAACATACTGTATGAACAAAATATTGCTATAATCTGTTTTAGGGTAAAAAAGTGCAATTATTTGTTGGTGAAGGTTGTAAAATAACTAATAAAGATAAGAAAAAAAGTTATCCGACAATTTCAACGGAACAATTCGAAATTCCTAAATCACAAATTATTGTTCTTCATTGTGCCGATGTAAATAGGCTATTTCAGGATTTCATACAGGTATGAGAGATGATATTTTGATTAAAAATAAATTAATAAAAACGAAAAAAAACCTTATTTAAATAAATCATAAAAATTGAATCATAAAAACTGAAAAGAATTTAGATCATTTTAATTAATAATTTCTAATACTGTCATATAAATCAACCTTTCAATAGTGTTTTAAATCGATTCGGAAAAGTTTTCCTCACCAACTTTTTCTTATCTATCTAATAAAAATTATCACTTTTCAAATAATTTAGTGTGCAGAACAAGAATTTTTATGATATTATTGTTTGAAATTATACAATTGATTAACAGTGATAAAAATTCTAGGTAATTATCACAGATGGAATGATTGCTTATTGCGGTGGTAAAAATCATATCCTATTAAATGCTTCTGATACACAAATTATTGTGTATAAAAATAATGAATTAAAATGAACAATGAATTAAAATGGATCGCTGAAATTTCATTTACGAAATTTGATTAAATAAATTTATAATTATGATAATATTATTATCATAATTGAACAATTCAATTTTCATTGATGTCATCAGTTTACATATATATGTTTAATTTTCCACTATAACTGCTACTCTTATTTAATTAATTTGAGTAATTATTAGATAATTTTACGAATTTATTATATAAAATTTTTTTTCCGAATATTTACTTGCCTTCCTTTTGAAAAAACAAATAAAATAAAATAAATAAATAAGTAGGAGAAAAGAAAAATAAATAAATAAACAGCTTACTTAATGCCGTATAACAAAAATTATTCAACATTAAATTAATATTAATATATGTACATCTTTCAAGAGAGAAATATTTAATTGAGGAAAGATTGGACAAAAATTAACAAAGATTGGACAAAAATTTTAATTTTTAATTTCTCGTTTTCTTTTTTTAAGAAAACAAAAAAAAGGAAATTATATTTTTCAATTAAATATCGTAAAGAAAATTGAATAACCGATTTTTTTTTTGCTGCACATCATTACTTCCAATAAAATATGATGAAAATTAGCAGGTTTGGAAGCGAGTAAAATAAATTTATTTTAAATTAACAATTTTTTATTTCTAAAAAAAAAAAAAGAAAAAAGAAAGAGAGAAATGAAAAGTTTTGAAAAATAAAAGTAATGAAGTATATGCGACACACGAAAATATTAATAGGAATAATAAATGTAAACCGGAAATAATTTGTTAATTCTATATTAAACTGTGCTTGAATGTGTAACGCAATAAGTTTAAATTCTTTATATTTGATAATTAATTAGCAAAATTCATCAACAATAATCATTAATCATTCACACAGAAAAATTTTTGTAAAAAACCAATGAAATTGATAGATGAATAAAAGAATTTGTGCAAAACAATCGCTAAAGAAAGTAAAACCATCATTTCTTCTATTTTTTTTTTTTTTTTAATTTTCAATATATTATTTTAATTAATTAATCATCCAAATACTTTGTTCCGTAATTACCCGTTAAAATAATATCTTATTCTTATTAATTAGATTATTTCGTAAACAAAATATTGCAATATCATTAAAATTGTCAAAACAATAGCATTCTCTTGAAATTCTTCTTACAGTACTTTCAGCATAAGTCGTCCCTACAGTACCTAAAACAGTGTCTCTGGTATCAAATGCATACTGTCATACAGTAGCAAATATAGATCACCTTTATAGTATAAGCTACTATATTTTTTTACTTTTGTAAATATTTGTTAACTTTAAACAATATTTTTATCTTATTTATGAATTTATATGCAAATTTTAATTTTAACTATAATTTTCATACATTATCATTCTATACTGTTTAATTTCTATTACCTGGAGCAAATATACGACATGATATAATAATGTAAATATTTTCTAATAGATATATCAAAACTATAAAATATTAAAATTAATGGCCAAAAAGTATTCTTTCACGTACAATACGTGTATATACGTACATATAAAATGTATATTTTTGTATTTTTTTTTTAATCACAATTACTGTCACACACAATTATTGTTATTATATTTAATCCTATTGAAATATTATTCATATATTTCTTAATTCATTAAAAAAAAAGCAAACAAAGCAAATAATAATATATGTTTAATATACTAATTATACTAAATAAATTCCAATTTTACAATAAAATGTAATTTAAAAAAACAAATAAAAGATACAATATGAACAGTACATATAAACAAATATACTTTTGATCATTAACAAATATAATAAAAATGAAAACTGTTTTTTTTTTTTTTTTTTTTATTATTTTTACAATAATTTGAAGAGGTTAGAAATATACCCTGTCAATTGGAGAGAGAGAGAGAGAGAGAGAGAGAGAGAGAGAGAGAGAGAGAGAGGGAGAGAAAGAGTAAAAATTAATTAACTAAATAGAAATGGATTAAATTGTGAGCCAAGCAAAGGACTAATCGGATTGTATGGTGATTGTAATATTGATAATGATGATAAAGGATTAAATTGTTCTGTTGTCATTGATAAGCCAACAACATTACCAGTAGTGCCACCTGTTGTAATATTTGCCATTGTTGATTGTAATTTCTGTAAATAATAAATCATAAAAATATAATTCAAATAATTTAATTAAAATTTCTCATAACTGTATAATCTGTAATTAACTTATATCTATAAAAAATATATATAATGATTAAAAATTTTTGCAATTAATTCCAATACATAATAATTAAAAAATTTGCACTTACATCAAAAAAAAAGTTTATAATTTAATATTAATTAAATAATATTTAACAAATATCTTCCGCAAAATAATAATTACAAAGTAAATAAAACCATACGCAAAGTATGTTAACATGTTTTAAAAAGCAGTAAACATTATTTCCTCTAATCTAAACTAATTTATTCCTTAATATATTCATTTCTTACAAATGTAATATATCAAAAATTCTATCCATTAAAAAGAAAAAAAAAAAAGCAAGTACTTCCTGAATTTTGGATAGTAACATATTGGAGCTAACTAAACCTCATCCTCTACATTCATTTCAAACTTTGAAATACTAAAACTTTAACAAGCAAAAAATAATTAATTCATTCGATATCAGATTTATTTCGAATTTTTTTGTTTTTTTTTGGAAGAAAAGAAAATGAAAATTTAGAACGAAAAAATAAAAAGAAAACAGATGAAAAATTGTCGTCTCATTTACCTCTTGATCAACAGAATCCAAATTTAACGAATCTTTTAAAGTGACCGGATTATTTGTGGCAGCTGCAAGTAGTTGATTACGATATGCAGCTAAGAGCATATTATTTTGTTGTTCCTGCATTACTCCGGCTAAGAATAATCGTCTAATATCATGAGCTGTTGGAATTGATGACAATGAATGTAATCTGCAAATAGCAATTAATTAATTGATTAATTAATTAATTAACTTGGTACTAATAATATTATTATTATAAGCAATATTAAATAAAAATGCATATATTATATGTGATCATTGTAAAAAAAAAATCGAAAATATTTAATAGTATATTTTAACTTACGAAATTTTTGTTACATTTGTCAAAATTATAGATAGTAATTAATTAAATTAGTTAATTAATTAATCAATTAATTGACAAAAGAAATAAATCAATGGATAAGTTAACAAGTACATAAATAATATGAAACAACTATGAAAGTAAAGTAAAGTTAAGTTACAATAAATATTACTTATCTAATTTAAACTAATCTATTCCTTATATTCTAATTATAAATGATAATTAATGAAATAAATAATCAATTAATTATTCTATCCACTATTATTTATCTCAAACTGCAACAAACGTGAACATTTTATCGAATAATAGTAATTATTTAATGAAAATTTCGAGAAAAAAAAATGAAATGAAGTGAAAAAAAATGCAATTAAGGAGAGGAAGAAAAGGAAAAAGGAATGAAAGAAAAAAATTGATGTTTATATTTAAATAAATACGTTAAAAATTGTTAGGAAGAAATATAAACACAAAAGATGTAATCAGTTTATTAAGGTGCAATTTTAATTAATTAACGTTTAAATAAAATCAAAAGCTTTCTTAATGACAATAATTATATAAACTATTTCATTCATTTACTGAAATGCGATCATATTTGTAAGTATAATTAATTTCAAATTAATTATTTTAACTAATACATAGTATTACTCCATTTCTTTCTCTTCTTATTATGGCATTCGAAAAAAAAAGAAGAAAAAATCAGGAGAATTAGAATTCCAATTAAGAAAATAATAAAAAAAAAAAAACCGAATAACCGCTCTCCTAATATTTCTTAATTGGGAAATTTGTTGATTTGCATCGATTGATGAAATTTTCAAAATTCAATTAGTATAATGATCGGATATAATAATCATATTTTACTACTTGAGATAATTACAGCAAAAAATTTTGGATTTAATTTTAATTTTTTAATTGATAATTAATGCTACATGATAAAAATGATATTCTATATGACAAATATTATATCTTATATAATCTTTAGCGAAAAAATTTTTAATTAATTGATTAGAACATTATTCTTTTGAATCATTCAAAGTTATTCGGTTCAGCATGCTGTTCATAGCTTAATCACAACTTAATTTATGGATCATAATTATAGCTTAATATATTGAATTTAATCATAGCTTAATTATATGAACAGAAATATTCGAAATAATATTAGTCAATATATAAATAGATGAAAATCCACAAATTGAAATGTTACACCATTTTTATAATTTACAAAATATACCGTAACATTTCAGATACTATATACCGTATTGAATTTTTTATACCGTAATGTTGTGAATATTTTAGGGACAAATTTTTTAAGTGAACCTTTGTTCAACTGATGATGGTGTCATGGCTAGACCAGTGGTTGTAGGAGGTAGCAAACATGATTTGGCCAGAAGATTTTTTGTCGTGCCATGTGATCGACGTTTTGGACGATAAACATAGTTTGGATGACGACGCATCAATTCTTCCCGTAATTCTTTAGCCTAGAAAATGAAATATAATGTACCAAATTGCATTTATTATCAATGAAAAAATGGAAAATAATTCTGAAAACAAATTTGATGCCAAATTTTCAAATATTCCATTTTTAAAATAAAAATTAAATTGAAGAAAAGAAAAAAGAAATCGAATAAAAAAAAAACATGAAAAAATAAAATAAACATATCATTTGCTTATATTATATGAAATAAATTAAATTTAGGAAAGAAAAAAAGAAAGTGACTAAGAAAAAAAAAAAAAGAAAAGAAGAATGAATGCATTAAATTGCATACTATAAAATAAATAAAAAAAAAGATTAGAAAATTAAGTTGAAAAAAGTTTTGATTAAATTTAATCAAAACTTTCCAAAAAAAAAGGGTTTTTTTTGAAATAGATAAAATTTTAAAGAAAAAATTCAATTTTTGAAATATTAAAAAGAAGAAGACGAAGCACAAAACCCGTTTAACATATGGTGCCTTTTCTTCAACGCTCATTTCTCGCCATTCAGCGCCCAATTCTTTGCTAATTTGTGAATTGTGCATTTTTACATCAGTACTTGCAATTTGCGCTCGGCGCATTTGAGACCATACCTTGAAAAAAAGAAAAAAAAAGTTCGATAAAATTTTAAAACTTTAAATATTTATTGGAAAGATTAACTCAAAAATTGCAACTAGTACATTATTATTATTATTGATTGTTGATAATATATCTAAATAATTATTTTAAAGTAAGAAAACTAAGTATTTTTTGGCATCTATTCTAACAATTTTAATTTAATTAACAATTTAATTTGTTGAAATAAACAGATATTCGAATTTATATATCATCCAAAAAAAAATCATTAAATCAGTTACGTAATTCGCATACTTATTTTTGCATAGCTAATCAGATCTATTTATTTTTAATTATAATTTTTATTAATTTATACAATCAATCATTCTTTTATTATTTATCTCATTTTTGCCTAAAGTAAATATCTAAAAGTTATGCTTTTTTCACTTCATCTTATCTATTTACTTACTTATTAATTTCGCTCATAGCAGAAGATGAAAGAATAACTTTTAGGTATATAATTTATATAAAATTTATCCATAATTATTTTCAAATAAAATTTACCTATAATAATACTGAAATTTCATTTTACGTGAAAGTTTTACGTGAAAAAATAAATAAATAAATAAAAGGTTATTTTGGTAAACAAACCATGAAAGCATTCATTGGTCTTTTGATTCGTACATCATACTCAGTCATATCCTTCATTTCACCACGATAATGTTTATCAATTGATTTCTTACCAATGAATGGTATACTTGATGAACCTGAATTATCAAATAATCTTTGATGTAAATTGAAATTTGAATGTAAAATTTTTTCAAACAATTAAATAATCTCTTTAATCGGATAATATTTTTTTTTTTTTTTTTTTTTTTAATTATGATAATATGTCTATTTCTGTTGCCTAAACTAAAAAAAATTTTATCAGAACTGCTGTTGCCTAAAAAAAAAAAACAGCAATCATTGATAAAATAATTATCATAACAATGTTCATAATGATCTATCACAAAAAAAAAAAAATAATTTACTAATCTATCAAATAATTCCGCTTGATCAAACAATATACTATATTTTTCATTTGGTTACTGTACTTACTTTATTATATCTCATTCATTCTACTTACTGTATTATACCGTACCCATTTTTTATTGTACTGTATACCATTTATCCATTTTGCTTACTGTATTATATCGTATCCATTTTATTTACTATATTATATCCCATTTATAGATAATATAACATTAAAAGTTTTCACCAATCGTAATGATATTTCTTACGATATATAACTATATTTGATTATTATTCTTATCAAAATTGCTACAAAACAATGCTTAGATTTGTGATAATTTTGAAATTTACAAAATATCGAAACTGTAACTGTAAGTGCTAGAATTATCATAAAGCTAAGTATTATTGCTTATTTGCGTTAATTTTTGATATCACTAATTAATAGTTTCATATATTGTTTTGTTTTGTTTTCTATGAGTACAATATATGATAAGAAATATGAGAAATAAAGCAAAAATTTTTAAAAAACTTTTTTTTTTTAATTTTAAAACTAAAATAAACAAAATATACTTGATACAGAACAATCAGTGATACCATGACGATCAGTAACCGGTGTAAATGATGAAGATGATGGCTCTGATGATTCGGATGATTCGCCAGCTATTCGTGATGAATTCATTATAACCGATTGATGTTGTTGATTATTTATCTGTTGTTGTTGTTGTCGCAATTGTTGTTGTTCTTGTTGTTGCTGTTGTTGCTGTTGTTGTTGTTGTTGTTGTTGTTGTTGTTGTTGTTGTTGTTGTTGTGATGATGGTCGTGATATTTGTGGTATAATGATTGGACAAATTGTTGAATCAGTTGTTGTTCGAGTTGGGACGGACGATGATAATGATTGAAAATGATTCATCTAAATGCTATTTGAAATTACATTTTCCGCAATAACAATAACTTTCTTTCATTTCAATTTTTTTCGCATTTTCAAAAAAAAAAAAAAAAAGTATCGTCGCTTTCTCTTTGCTTACTTTTCCTCTTTTCATCGATATAGTGTAAACATTGTTGAATCATCCTTATTATACTTTGACAAAAAAAAAAATGAAATCAAATGAGAAAATAACGAGAAACGGGAACGGCAGTGAAAAAGATAAATAACGAAAAAGGCGGAGGAAAACAAGATAGTTTTAGTCATATTTTTTTAAAGATATTATCTAACAAATTGCCTTATTAGTAATATTACTATTATTATTAATGATTTTATGAATGTTTCATATATTTATATATTTTGTGAAATTCAAAAAAATTAAACGAATGAATTAATAAATTTGTTTTGATTTTAAATAAATTAAATTTAAATCACTTTTTTTTTTCTTTCCTTTCCTTATCCTTTTTCTATTTCTTCCATTTCTTTTTTTCTAAAAAAAGGAAAAAAAGAAATTCAATACTTAAGTTTCTAATAAAATGCATTAGAAACAACTATTCAGTAACATGCATGAACAAAATGAAATGAAATGAAATGAAAAAATAAAATGGATAAAAGATATTTTATTATACTTTATTGGAAAAAAAAAAGAGTTCAAATATGTTTACATATTTTCTATTTTAATTTTTTGTAAATAAAATTCAATCAGTTACTAGTGTAATTAATATATTTTACACTTCTTCCTATTTATAATTAATTAAACAAAAAAGGAAAGAAATTTCATTTCCGATTGATCCAACTTTCTTCTTCATCTTTAATTTAATTGAAATAAATGATTAATTGTATATTTATATATGAAATATTAGCTGATCATAATGACCACAATGATGGTCATCGAAATAATACATTTATAAGAAATCAATTTAAACAACAAAACAAACAATAGTTAGTATCCAAAATGACCATTATGTTAAAAATATTTTAGTAACAGTATATTCATACTAAATTTGATCAAACATTAAGAATAAATGTCCGAAAAAGAAAAAGAAATGGACGATTGTAATGAAAAAGTAAACAAATTAGTCATATTTTAACTAAAGTAAACATTTTTATTTGCACTATATTAAATGATTATTTACTTTATTTACTCTTATCGTCATGTTTCATTACTTTTCTTTTTTCCCCTTTTCCTTTTACAAACTACTAATCGATGATAATCTCTTTTTTTTTTTTTTTTTTCCAATTTGTTAAATTATTTTATAATCTGCTTTTTATCATTTTATTGATCTATTTAATTAATCAATTGTTAAGATAGAAAAGCGGATAATATGAGGTGAAGCGAAAGCGGGAAGAACGAAGGTAAAAAAAAAAAAAAAAAAAATTGAAAAAAAAAAAGGTAAAATGAAAATGAGAAATTTTTCACTTTTTCTTTTCATAGATAATTTATTATTAAATTCAAAAATAATTCATATGCATATGTACATATAAATATATATATATATATATATATATGAAATTTCAAAATACTTCGAATATTTCAATCTTTTTTTTTTCTTTTTTTTAAATTGAAAAGTACATTGTAAAGTACAAGAGAAGAAAAAAAAAAAAAAAAAAGAAAACAATCACTGTAACAAAAGAAAAAAAAAGAAAACTGTAGTTAATCAAAGAACATTTCGTTTTTCAATTTTTCAAAATATGTTACTTTATTCTCTAAATATACCCATTTTGTTATAATTCATTTTTTAAAATTAGTTCACTCAATTTCATTTTATTTCATTTCTAAATTTTAGATCATCAAGAGGAAATATTTAAATAAACTAAAAAAAAAAAAAGATAATATTGAAAAGACAAAAATAATTTTTAATTTTTTCTTTCTCATTTTTGTAATGAAATCAGATAAAGAAAAGTAGGTAAGAGGAAAGAAAGTTTGAAAGTAAAGGAGGAAAAGAGAGAATAAAAGAGAAAAAGAAAAGAGGACAAGATATTATATTAAATTAAAAAATTAATTTAATTATTTAACAATCAATTCCTATATCACTTTATAACAAGAAAAAATTTATGCAAAAGTTTTGTCGGAAAAATGGAAAAATTTTTTTGGAAAAATAGATATGATGAAATAATCGGAAATTCTTTTTGTTTATAGAAATAATTTTTGTTTATGCAATCTTTGACCTTTACACTTTAATTAACATACTGTAAATTGTGTATTGCTATGATAATATGGAGTAACAACATTTTTAGAAAAATGATTTGTTATTTGAGGGAATTCAATTCATTCAATTAATCAATTATTTGCTCTGATCTGTTCTATAATCAGATTAGCATTCCAGGAGTAATTCTTCCCAGTACCTATAATTCCTAAAAAAAAAAAAAAAACTTTCTAAAAGAAAGTTACAATTACTTATAATTCGCAAAACTTACTTTCGTAAGAAAAATTCAAATTACCAAAAACCCTCAGATAAACTTCCTTTCTATCAAAGAAAATCCAAATTATTTTTGATTGATAATCGATATTCATCATCGATTCGTTGTATATCATAATTGCGACAAAATAAACTTCATTATATAGCAAAATTATCTATGCCAAATTCCAATTCCCAGCAAAAAAAAAAAAAAAAAAAAAAAAAAAAAAACCGTCCACAAATGAAAAGCCATTAAATATAATGCAAGTAATAAAAAAAAAAAGAAATAAAAATGAGAAAAACAAAACGAAAAAAAACAAAAAAAACAAAAACAAAGAATCAAAGAACGAAAATGAAAATAAATCAAAAGAAAAACAAAAAACAAAAAGGAAAAAAAGAACAAAAAGAAAAATGTTGAATTAATTTCTTCATTTTTCTTTCTTGAATATTTCAAGAATACTTCCAAGAATTTTTTTTTTTTTTTTTTTCAGTATAACCCTGAAAAAATGCAACATTTTGTCTTCAAAGGAAGGAAAAAAAAAAAAAAAAAATGATAAAAGGAAAACAAAAGAAAAAAAAAAGGATAAAGATAGATAGATAGATAGATAGATAGAGAGAGAGAGAGAGAGAGAGAGAGAGAGAGAGAGAGAGATGAATAAATGATAATTTTTAGTGACAATAATGATGAATAATTTGAAAATGTGAGACTATGTAAACGCGAAATCTCATTTTCTGCTTATTTTAAATAAAGAGAAAGAAAGAGGTGACACGGTTGGAATGAAAGGAATAAACAAAATTGAAATGACTCTCATAAATTTTCATTTTCGAAATTTTCGAAGTATATTTCAATTAAAATGATATTTTCGAAAATATTAAAATTGACTAAAAATAGTTATGGAATATTTCAATCATCGAAACTAATAAATGAAAGTATAAAATTATAAAAAAAACGATGAAATCCAATATAACATTTCGAATTTATGAAATTGAAAAAAAAAAAACTATTAAAAAAAATGAAAATAAATTAATGGAATTTTTACATTTTAATCTTTACATACATATTATATATATATATATATATATATATATATATTTATTTATTTATTTATTTATTTAATTTCCCAAGATTTAAAAAAAGAAAAACATTTCGATTCTTAACAATGAATTCGTACTTTTATTTCCTTCCTCTCCCCCCCCCCCCCCCCCCCCCCCCGATTGCTTTTTCTTCTTGTTCATACTTTTTTTTTTAAATTGATTTTTATGCTTAAAATAATTAATATTTATGTTTCCTTCATTTCTCTTTCTTTCCTTTTTTTTTTCTTTTTTACACCTTAAGATTTGAAAAAAAAAAAAAAAAAGAAAAGAAATATTTATGTATTTATTTGTTTGTTAGTCTAAGCTGAACAATTTTGAAAGCTTTCAAATACTTTAAAATCCAAAAAAAACAAACAAACGAACAAACAAACGAACTATTATTATGCTTACAAATTTTCTTATTTTAAATATAAAAAACAAAACATTAATTTTGGAAATTTTTCTAACTTCATATTAATGAAGTAAAAAAATTAAAATTATATTGTTACAACAAACAAACAAAATTTTTGAAAGTATAATATAGTTGAATTTCGAGATTAAATTATTCGCGATAATTAAATCGTATCGAATGCATCAATATATTATTATCTCGATAATACTCAATAGATTAATTCAATTTTATAGATATACCACTATCATTTTAATGAACAATGTTCTTGTTGTATTAAATAGCAAAACTATCACTGGAATAATTCATCTATTTGTTGCGATCATGCAATTTTGCATGCAATACAATATAAAATGTATCAATCTTGTTATAATCTGCAATATAATCCGGAAATGATTGAATGTACTGGTCGATTTTTCTGTAATAATACTAAATTTTTTTTTTTTTTTTTTTTTTGTCGTTTTAGCTCTAACTTTAGATGATTTAAAAAGTTATTGAAGATAGCCTGATATACTTGTCGAAGTTGATTACTTCTTCAAAATCTATTCAATTCGAAAAATTGCATAAAATCGAGAATCAGAATTTCCTATGCTTCACATAAAAATTGAACATATAATAGTAAGAAGTGAGCATGTTAAAATATGGAAATTTGAAATTCTATGAAACGAATATGACTCTCTGAAGAGCACAAATACAAATCAAAGATTTGAGCTTGAATTCTTTCGAAATAAAATCCAACACTATGAATGGACGGACAGACGATTTGTATATGTGAAATCCGAGTATATAATTGATTAGCAAATAAAATTGAAATAACGGAAATGAATGATAAGATGAAAAAGGAATTGAAAAGAGGGAGGGCGGCAGTTATTCGACAAACGATTGAGAAAGCACAAAGATATCAAAGAGAGTGAAAAGTGTGGGAGGTATGGGATGATGGGTGACAAAATGTGAGGAAGGAGGACAGGGGACAGTATTATTTCAATGTCGACAACATATGTCACATCTGTTACAATGGCACTAACACATGAAGAACATTATTTCATTCTTCATTCAAAATGCATCTTCAAATTTTGTTTATCAAAATTACTTTTATCACAAACGATATCAATACAGTATATTAAATACAATTTATTTGTAAGTGTATATGTTACTATCTATATATGACATACAAAATCCACATATTCCTATACACATGCATCTATACACATCCACGCACATATATATATATAAGCTTAATATCCACGCATAACCACTCAGATTCATCCACCCTCGCCAAATTTACACGCATATACAATCTTCGCACACACGTATATTCATCCCCCTGCGTAGCCAGACTTGAGGATGCACAGTTGCGAGCACGTCGATCGCGTTCGGTGAACGAGCGAAACAGACAAAGAATGGCTTAAATACATGTATAACATGTAAAAATATGTTTTTTTTTTTTCTTTTTTGAAAAAACGATCCACGTATACGATATTCTCCCGCCCGCATATACATCCATCCACGTATATCAGCCACGTACGCTCCTTCACACACGTATGCAGTTACGCATCTTCACCCACGCATAAACACATCTCTACATATTATGTATATATGCACACATTCATACAAATATCAATCCGTTCATCCATATGCATCCCATTCATCATCATACATTGAAAATAGAGAAATATTGAGTGTAGAATATGTGACCGTGTTAATATCAAATTTCATTTCAAATCGATTTACACAGACAGACAACAAAACTATCTTTCAAAAATTCCGTCAAAAATTTTTAGCAAATCGGATAGATCACTTTACACTATTTAAAAGTTAGTCTGGAAATCAAAACTATTATGCTATATGATCGGATCAATTTTAAATTCTTAACATTTGGATTATGTAATTAAAACTGATATTTAACAAAAAAAAAAAAAAAATTTTTACATTCTAATAGGCTTCCAAAAAAATAACGGTGATATATTGCATTAAATACAAAAAGAAGAAAGAGACTTTTAATGTCTCCATTTTTTTTTTTTAATTTTCAAATAATTATTAAAAACACTTCCTTTTAAAAATTTCTCTAAAGAAAAACGGGAGGAAAGGAAATTAATAAAGATATATATTGATACGATATTTTTGGTGGATTTTTTCCCCAATTTAATTTTCTTTAAAAAATAAGTGATTAATGAAGCATTGTGAATCATTTCACTTCTTTTAAATGTTACAAAAAACAAACAGAAAGCAAACAAATTTCTTGAAAAGGAAAAAAAAGCAGTGAAAACATTGAAAATAAAATATTTAATGGATGCTTTGGATTTTTGCTTTTTCCTGGCAATCGAATATTTGACAGATATTAAATGTATAGCTATACTGATTGAAAACAAAAAACGAAGAAACATGAAAATTCGAAGTTTGAGAGAGAAAAAAAAAGAGGACAAAGTGAGAAAAATGAAATGAAATGAAAACACTGAAAATAAAACAAAAAATCAAGAGTTTTAAAAATCAAAAAAGAAACATTTTCTTTGCAATTTTTTGAATTCCTCAAATTCCATATGATATATATATATATATATATATATATATTTACTTGGATCAACAATGATTTTTTAGCAAACAAATTCCCTTATCAAAGAAAATATTATTTTTGATAAAAAGCGGCAAAATGTAGGGAAAAAATAAAAAAAAAATATTTGAAAAAAAAAAGAATTAATCTTCAAAAAAATTGAGGAAGCAAAAATAAAAGAAAAATAAAGGCTTATTTACTAAGAAGAAAATGGAGTATCATTTTACGATCTGTTGTTATTTTTCTCTTGCAAAATATTTTTCTCTTTTTTTTTTTCCAATCTTTCTTTATGCCATATGCAATTCATTTTTAGAATTTATTATCATACATAATTAGTTAATTAATTAAAACCACCAATGAACAATTGTAATTACTGAAATTTGAAAACTGACATTTTTCTTCTTTTTTTGAGATTTAAAAAATCTCGTCCTTCTCGAAAACAATTTCTCTAATAAATATGCAATACTTTACTTTTTTTTTTGCGAACAATAAAAAGAAAAAATCAGATGAAAAAGTTATGTTATCGAAATTTTAATTATTTAAACAAAAAAAAAAACGAAAGATTCCTAAATAAAAAATCATGAAATATGGCTGAAAAACAAAAGAATGAATGAATGAATGAATGAAAGAAACAAATGAAAAAAAAAAAAAATTAAACTTTTGTTTTGAGAATTTTAATGTCGATTACAACTTCTTTTTTGAAAAGCAATTACAAATTGGAATTGAGTAAAAAAAAACAAAAAGAAAAGGACATTAATATGTTTTATACTGATATGATAATAGATGATAATGATAATGATAAAAATGATCTGATAATTTCGAAAACATTATCAACCGATCATCCTTCCTTTTTCTTAAAACTTTTCTTGACGAACAAATTATATATGTCCCATATTATTAACAAATGAATTGCTCAACAATTGCTCTTTTTCTCTTTCTTCTCGAAAAAAAAAAAAAAAAAATTAAACAATAAATAAAATTTGTTGAAAAATTACGAAAGGAAAAATGATTTGAATAGAAAAAAAAAAAAAAAAAAAAAAAAAAAAAAAAAAAAAGAAAGAACATAAAAATGAAAGGAATGTTGACAGCTAACAATTCAAAAACCAAATAATGTTTTGATGATAATGAATAGACATTCTTATTGGCTCAAATTTAAAAAAAAAAAAAAAAAAGAAAGAAAGAAAAGTGAAAAATGGAAAATAAAAAAAAAAAAGAATAAAAGAAAATATGGACAAAAGGAAGGAAAGAGAAAAAAGCAAATTGAAAAAAAAAATGAATAAAAAAATAAAATACAAATGAAGAAAACAAGATGAATTGAATAAAAACTAACAAGTATGGACATTCTTTTTTTCAATTTTTTTTTTTTTCATGTTTTGCATACTTTTTCAACAAAAAAAAAAAAGCTATAAAGTTATGGAAAAAGAAAAAAAAATTTTTTTCATTTTTTTTTTTTTAAAATCAACTATATAAAACCAGGAAATGATGAATAAAATGGACAACGGTTGACAAATCAATCTGAAATGAACAAATATGGACATAATAAACCTGATAATTTAAAAAAAAAAAAAAAGAATTTAAATATATACATATATATATTTATTTATTTATCTATTTGTAAAGAGAGAGAGAGAGGAAGAGAAAGGGAAAGAGAAAGAGAGAAAAAACACATACGGACTTTGTCATCAAGATCATCTGACTAATCAAGTTTAATGGCCTTCTTTAAAGCACCGTCACTGTACCCTGTGTCGTCTTGTCCCACCTCCTTATATTTGTCCCCCTCCCGGCTCTCCTCTTTGTCACCTCTTCTCTATTTCTCTCTCCCTCTCTCTCTCTCTCCCCTTTTCATCTTGATTTTTAATTAATGCTTCTTCAGTTATCGATGTCACACAGTCATCCATCAATGACTCAATAATCATTCCATAATAATTGAAATGAATGAAGTTTGAAATTTGTGAGAAAAAGAGGTCGCATTTTCAGAACAAATTTTATTTAATTAATCAAAAAATTAAAAAAAAAAGTTTTTATGAATTCATTTGAAATTAATATTGGAATTTTTAATGATAATGATGATAAGAGATACTGTTTGAAATCAATATTGATGTTTAATAAAAATACTGTTTAAAAGATTAATATTAATGATAATTGATGATAATGATAAATGATAGCGATACTGTTTCAAACTAACAATTGATGGTTATTTATGATAATGATGATAATGATCACAAGAAAATTTCTCACAAATTTGTTCCAGATTAATGTTATTATTCTTATTATTATTGTTCTTAATTATCACAAACAATGATGACAATGACAATGGAATTTGATAATGCTGATTTGGAAAAAGAAAAGGATAAAAATTATAGATAAAATTTAAGTTTTTAAGTTTCAATTTAAGCAATAATTTTTTCAAATCAGCACTTTTTTTTTCAAATATTTAATTACTCAAGGAAAGTTGATTTTAAACATTTAATTATTCTAAAAAAAAAAAATTCTGAAATTGTTGAATTAATTTAATGTTTAACATATTTATATACGCATAGTTTTAGAAGCTAGATTTCTTTTGTTTTCCTCTTTCTTTTTTTCTCTTCCTCTCTCACTCTCTCTCTCTCTCTCTTCCTATTTTCATTTTTCATTTTTTCCCTTTTATGATAAAATATCATCCATTAAAATGAAATTTCTCACCAAAAATCTCGCAATTTATGCTAAACTTGTCGTCGCGGGAAAATTTTTCACACTTTCATCGATAGCTTTTTCAAAACTTTTCCCTAACGATCATTCATTCTTATATATAATATATTTCAAATTAAATCAGTAATATAATTTTTTAAATGAATTTAAGTTACATAATATGTTATTATTAGATGAATTAAAATTACATAAGTTAATATATTTATTAAATGAATTAAAATTATATAAGATATCACTGTTGGATGAATTTAAGTTATATGATAATATGTTATTGGAATTTAAATTATATAAATAAAAGTAATATCATTAGATGAATTAAAGTTATACAAGTGATATATACTTATCACTAGAAAAGTAAAATTATATGAGTAGTGCATTATTAGATAAAGTAGAATTACTTTCAAAAAAAAAAATATATATATATATATATATTACTGTTGCATGAATTTAAGTTATATAAAAAAAATTTACTCAATAATATATTACTTATATAATCAAATTCATTTAATGATTTATTACTTATATAGCCTAAATTATCTAATGATAACATATTAACTTAAATAAATATATGTAATTGCATATTATTGCACTATTGAAAAAGAAGAAAAAATTCTATGCTATTTTTATTTAAAAGTTGTAATATTACGACTCGAAATAAAAATAAACAAAAGTTTTCGATGAAACGATAAAATATTAGCTTTCTACAAGCTAAAATGCAATAAAAATTCTCGAGAGAATTCCAATATGTTGGTGTGAGATCAAAAAATTCCTAAATCAACAAAATTACTCCACTCGAGATGCAATATTATTAAGTTTATATCAATTTTTTTAACAAAAATTTTGCTGATTATTCTTTTTAATAAGAATTTGAAAACTTGAAAATTCTAACTCATTTTATAAATATATGTTAAATAGTATATTACATTATTCATTAATAATACAAATATTCAAGTTATATTTATATCAAAATCAAAATATTTCATAAGCGAAATATACATAGTATTTACATGCAAAAGAAAATTGAAATTAGCCAAATTTCCAGAAAATGCCAAAAAAAAAAAAAAAAAAAAAAAAAAATTGGAAAAATTCAAAAATTTAAAAAATTTAAAAAAAAAAAAAAAAAAAAAAAAAAATTGGATAAATTCGAAAATTGTCAAAATTTCGAAAAATTCAATAAAAGAAAAAAATGGAGCAAAAGAATGAAAGAAAATTAGTTAACTTGACTGAAAAGATGAAGGAGAAAGCGGAATAAATGTTACCAAATCATCAATGGCAATATAATCTGAATGAATCGACCTTGTTTAAATTTTACAATTGGGATTCAAATCTAATTAAAATGCATAAAATTGGTTAAAAGAGAAAGAAAGAAAGAAAAGGAGGAATCAATTTAAATAATAGAATATAAAGGAAGAAAGAAGAAAAAATAAAGAAATGAATTTAAATGAAATTAAAAAAATGAAATAGGGCAGAACAGCATTTTTTGTGTATTTATTATCTTCAAGAATCAGCCATTTGAATGAATGAATGAATGAATGAATAAATGATTGAATAAATGAATGAATGAATGGATGATTTAATGAATAAATGAATGAATGAATAGATGAATGAATGAATGAATGAATGAATAAGTGGATGAATGAATAAATGAATGAATGAATGAATGAGTGGATGAATGAATGAATGAATGATTGAATGGATGAATGAACGAACGAATGAATGAATGAATGAATGATTGAATGAATGAATGAATGAATGAATGAATGATTGAATGAATGAGTGAATGATTGAATGAATGGGTGAATGATTGATTGAATGGATGAATGAATGAATGAATGAATGAATGAATGAATGAATGAATGAATGATTGAATGAATGATTGAATGGATGAATGAATGATTGAATGAATGAATGAATGAATGAATGAATGAATGAATGATTGAATGGATGAATGAATGAACGAATGAATGAATGAATGAATGAATGAATGAATGATTGAATGGATGAATGAATGAATGAATGAATGGATGAATGAATGAATGAATGAATGAATGATTGAATGAATGAGTGAATGACTGAATGAATGGATGAATGATTGATTGAATGAATGAATGAATGGATTGTATAACCTTGAAAGAAACAAACAAAAAAAAGAGAGAAATATTCAAATGTTTTGTTAGAACTATAAAAGATACAAAAGACAAAAGACAAAGAGGACTATTTATTGATTACTAAAAATTAAATTTACTGGATTGGAAAATTTTTAATGTCTTTTTATATGTGAAATGAGATGAAATGTTTGTGAATTTGATATTATTCACAAAAAGCATTTTTAGCGATAAGAGAAATTAGAAGAAGGAAAAAAAAACCGGTTTTTTGCTTCAAAAGTTTTTTCTTAAACAATAGTGTCATTTCATCTAACAATTCGATCAATCAATCGTTTTTCAGAAAATTGATGAAAATTAAATAAATATCGCATGATTGAATGAATTGAAGCGAATTTTTCTAATAATAATAATAATAATACAAATATGGCCATTGCATATAACACGATTTCTTTTATCTTTTTTCCTTTTATTTAAAAAAAAAAAAAAGAAAGAAAAAAGAGTGAAATATTCTTTTCAATTTTTATATTTCAAAAAAAAAAGAAAAAGCAAAGAAAAAAATAAAAGAAAAAATTTTTTGATATTTTAATAATGAAATATTTTCTCTTTTTTCTTCCCACCTTTCGCATTTTATTTCATTTTTTTTTTTTTTTTTTTTACTGAAATTATTTCTAATTAATTTTATAATTTTTCTAATTTTATAGTTTAATATTAGCTAATTTATAATCTAATTCTATGTAAGTATGTTTCAATTATATAATTATTTTTAGAAGTTCAAATTTTGAAAATTAACAATTAAGTTTGATATCTTTTTGTTTGCGATTTTTCTTTTCTAGTTTTTTTTTTTTTTTTTTTTTTTTTTTTTTTTTTTTTTTTTTTTTTTTTTTTTTTTTTTTTTTTTTTTTTTTTTTTTTTTTTATTTCGTTTAATTCTCTCTGTTACCAATTTTTATTAAATGCTATTACTAAATTTCGAATTAAATTAATTTATTTAAATTTGAAATTCCTTGACTTTTGACTTTTAACCTCCCGCTTTTTTTTTTTTCCTTTCATTTAATTGTATGCATGACCCTGAAAATCGTTTATAATAAAAAGAGACAAAGAGAGAGAGAGAGAGAAAAAAAGGGAGGAAACAAAAAAGACAAAAAAAAAACAAAAATTACTTGATTGTCATTTGTGTGTCACCTTCGTTTACTTTATTTTGCAGTTATTATCGAAGAATGAAATGATTAATGAGGACAAGAAGAAAATTTCCATCATATTGTTGGTCATATTGTGTAATTAATTTTGTTCTTTTTGCTTCTTTTTTTTTCTTTTTTTATTTTAAAATAAATGATTACATTGTAACATTGTAATGAGATTTTCCGGGATTTTCTCAAATATTCCGAATTTTATCGGAATATTTGAGAAAATATGTAAACAATCGGAATAATTCGAAGAGAATGAAAGGAACAAAACAAAAAATTTCACGAAAAGATGCAAGCCATTTCTTTTTTTTTTTTTTTTTTTTTTGTGATAAGTAGAATTAACAACGCTATGGGATGAACCAAAACATTGTGGGATGAATACCAAACATTGAGTTAATTTTATTTTCTTTTGTTGTTTTCGTGAAATTCCAATAGAATGAATGAAAGTAACGTGAAATTTCGAACAAATGAAATTGGAATTAATTGAAATTTCTCGATGAGATGAAAATAATGTAAAGTTTTAAAACGAAAAGATGAAAAAGAAAAATGAAATTACGAAAAGATAGAAAAAGGAATGGTAATAATTTGCTTTCAAAGCGTGATGAAAAAGCATTAATATTGATGAAAAAGACGAATTTTTTCATTTTTTTGTTTTTTTTTTTTTTTTTTTTTTTGTTTTTTGTTGGAATGAAAGCTAAAAAAAAAACAAAAAGGTTAGAAAAAATTTGAACAATTTTTTGAAATAATTAATTTCTTCTTCTCAATTCTATTCTGCAACATTTTTGCAACAAAAAAAAAAATTCATATAAATCAATGTAATTGTTAATAAAAACATTATGATTATGCCACATACACATACACTTTTTTTTTTTAACTTTTTTTATATCTAAACACACATACACACATACAAATAGATATAGATAATCCACATACACACATATTACATACATATTTATATATAAACATATAAACACATTCATACACATACACACATACACACACGTACACACACATACACACATACATAATACACATACACATACATCAATATACATATAAATATATACACATAAACACACATACATACACGTACACACACATACACATACATAACATACGCCACATACACACATACATACTACACATACACATACACACATAAACGATACATAAAAATACACAGACATAAAGATTAAAAATTCCGCTCAAACATCGAGCAATTTGATTTCTTTGAAAATGATAAATGTGATAAGAATTTCACAGTGCGATTTTAATTTGTCAATAATTTGATGGAATAGAAATGAAAACAGCAAAAAAAAAAAAAAAAGAAAAAAAAAGAAAGAAAAATGGGAAATGCCTGGCGTTGTTGATAGTTGTTGTTAGATAATTGATCGAATGATATGATAGATATTTCATTCATTATTATCATTCCTATCATTTTTCATTTTCTTAATTTTTAACTTTTCATCCCTTCTTTTTCTCTTTCCCTCTCTCTCTCTCTCTCTCCCTTGCTTTCTTTCTATTTTTATCAGTTGTTTTAATTAAATAACAATTTTGTTTCTATTTTATATATATACATATATCTTCATATATATGTTTGATGAAATGATAAAAGAAAAAAAGAACGAAGTGATAAAAATGGAAAATCGATAATTTTGAAATAAAAAAAATTCTCTTTTTTTTTTTTTGCTTTAAATTATAAATTTTTTTTAACAATCAATTATATTTTTTCCTTCATCTTTTTTCACATTACAAATAAATTAATCATTTCATTCCTTCTTTTTTTTTTTTTCTTTCATTACAATTTAATTACTTAGTTACTGCAATTACAACAGCACTATAATATCGCAATTACTTTGAGTCAATCATATAAAATTTTACTTTTTTTTTTTTATTTAATTTCATTTTTTTTTCGTTCTAAAAATCAAATTTATGACTTCCTTGTTAAGAACAAGTTTTATTTAGTAGTTCTATTCATTAAAACTAAGCAGAAATAATGAAACTGAAATTGTCAACAATAAACGCTTTTTTTTTTTGAAAAGAAAAAATGGGAAAGATTTAATCAAAAAATTTGTTTTTGAAGATAAAGCAACTGTTGTTCATTTGGTAAACAAAACTTTTGACACATTAATTTTGATGTTATTTTTTTAAACAAGCTGATAAAATCATTGAAAAAAAAAAAAAGAAGAGAAAAGCAAAAGTGACTTATTTTGCTTAAATGAAATAATAAAAAAAAAATGCTTATTTTTTATATTTTTTATTTATTAAAAAAAAATAATACAATAGTTGTATGAATTAATATGACATGTAATTAATTCATCTCAAAGTGAATTAATTAATTCTTAATTTTTTTCTTGCAATCATTTCTACCAAATATCGTAAAAATCAAGAAAATATGGTAAAAAAAAATATATATATATATATCATAATAATGAACAAAATGATTTTTTCAGTAAATAAATAAAAATTATTAAAATATTTCAATATTGAATAATTGTAAAAAATTGAAAGAAATTGGTTTATAACAAAACTTGATAAACAAAGATTTTTGAAAAAACCAAACTATACAAACTGAAAGAAATCGATTTTTTTTTTCTTTTTTTTTTTTAATAAACTTTTAAAAGTTCGTTTTTTCTTTTTTTTTTTTCCCTTTCAAAAAACTTTGTTTATTCAGCAAAATCTTTCTTTTTTCTAATGTCACCGAATGGTACAAAGTTAGCATATGATATTTCAATTTAGGAATAAACATATACAAAGAAATCAAAGTTATAAAAAAAAAAAAAGAAAAAGAAAAAATGATATCATCAATAAAAAGTAATTTAATAATCATTTAAGGAAGTGATTTAGTAATTATATATCGAATATTTATTAAAATTAATGATTTTAATGGAGTAAAAGAATATGAATGAAGTAAACAAATCGAGAAATGGAATAAAATGAATAAACAAAAAAGAAAAAGGAAAAAATAAAAGGTTGAATAAATAGATTTTTATGAATAAATAAATAAATAATAAATTAAAGCACTAAAAAATTTATCAAAAATACCAAGTTCCGCTTTAGTACCAGGTATTTAGTACATTGTACCAGGTAATGAGAAAAAACAAACAAACTTTGCTAAATAAATAAATTATGTTTCAAAAAAGTAAAATTCATTAAATTCTGTACTTTTCGCAATAAAATTCAGAAAAAGCTTTTTCAAACTATTATTGTTATCATTAATTATCATTGGTTTAATGGAAATATTTTCATTAATTTAATGTAAAATTTGATAATAAATAAATGATAAAAGTTGTTAAACAAATATTAATTATTTATTGTAATTTTATCATTTGGAAAAAAAAAAGATATTTTTTTGAAATAATTCTTTTTAAATTAAGAATTGAAAATAAAGATTATTTCTATATAAAATATATTTAATTGTAATGGAAGAAAAATTAGAAAATTTTGTACTAATATAAACATGTATGTTTGAATAATACTTAATATATTTTAAAGCATTTTATTCACGAGAAATCTATTAGTTAATTAGCTTTCAGCCAGTTAGCTAATAGATTTTTAGTTAACTTTTAATCGATAAATAGTAAATTTGTTAATTATTCAAAAAATCAATTTTCTATTGAATTTACAACATTTTTCTTTTTTTTTATCGAAGAGAAATGAAGAATAATTTGTTAAAACTTGATGCACCGAAAGTTTTTAATTGAAAAATTTTAAAACTAAAATTCCAAATAGCGTTTGAGACTACGTTCATAATTATACTGATAAAATGATTTCATAGAAAAATTATTTCATTTTGAAAAAAAATCTGAATATAATTAATAATAATTCAAATAATTCTGAAATATGATGGTTGATATTTTGCGAATTTCGAAAAACATTTTATTCTTGCTATCGATTTTGGAATTTATAATTATCTATTTTCTTTTTTGCTTTCTCTTCAATCGAATTAAATTTTATCAAAATAATATTTGAGTAAAATTTAAAATAATTATTGATTGCAAAAGTTTCAAAATGATTTATCGCTTATTTTGTCAAAATTAATGATGAAGAAAAAATTTAGAGATTAATGATAATCTGAATTAGAAAATTTATTGTTAATATGAAAAGTTACCTAAGAATTTAAGTTAAAAAAAGAAAAAAAAAAGGTTGGCAACGATAATTCATTGGTTAAAGTTTTGTTAAAAATAAAATTGTTAAC
Source organism: Onchocerca volvulus (assembly GCA_000499405.2). Classification (NCBI taxonomy): domain Eukaryota; kingdom Metazoa; phylum Nematoda; class Chromadorea; order Rhabditida; family Onchocercidae; genus Onchocerca; species Onchocerca volvulus. The sequence goes on along the minus strand of HG738137.1, from coordinate 14,295,320 downwards.
ATTAAAGCCTTAAAATATTAAATTACTAAGCTGTTGTTGAACTTTTCAATAAGTTTAACTTCTAGAAATATTTCCTCTGTTTCAAAATAACTTGCTGTAAAAAAACTCCTTTTTTCTTGGAATCAACAATTTTTAGTAATCAAATCTTTTTGTTTCATCCAATTTAAATTAACTTAATCGTTTCGAATAAATTTCGCATATTATTCAAATTAAACTTTATACTAATTCGATTATCAACATTATTGTAATGATATTTATACATTCGTTTCAAATTCATACATTTTCTTTGAAAGATTGAATAGAAATATATGTGATACGAATTGAATAATTTGTAAAATCATATGAGAATGAATTATTTTTGAAAAAAAGAAAAAGATTGGTTACTATGTAATTAAATATGTAAATTATCATTATGCTATAGCCATACAGGGTTACTATGTAATTAAACACTTGAAATAAAACTTTGCTACAAATTCAGTTTTCTTCTTTTTCTTTCATGTTTGAAAGATCCGAATCAATATATATATATATATATAAAGAAATGTCAAACACTGATAAAGTGATAAATTGAAAATGCTACATATCAAGAAATGATAAATCGAAATTTGAAAAAAAAACAAGAAAAAATTTTTTATAAAATTGTAATTTAATTATGAAATATATTTTGTTTGAAAGACTGAAATATTAATATTAAATCAATTTGCTTAATTAATAATTTATTAACCATTTCTATTCCCAAAGTTATTGCTGTTTTAATTATTGCTGATGTTTTTATTGTTATTGTTGTTGTTGCTGTTGTTGTAGTTGTTATTGCTGTCGTTGTTATTGTTATTGTTGTTGTTGTTATTTTGTTGTTATTATTATTATGCTAATAATGCTTTCTTTCGGATAATATATTTTAATCTCACATTTGCTTATTTACAAAAAGTATTTTATCTGAATAATAAGACTTCTTATCAAATGTCCTTCTTTTGATATAAATTAATCAATCAATACTTTTTAATAACTATTAAATTCACTTTCTATTTCTTTTTTGTTAGTAAAAATATGCTAACTAACCAATAATTAATTTAATTATCAATTAACAAATTATTCTCAAATTAATAGAATTCTAGAATTGTCATTAATTTTAAGATAAAAAAAAATTAGTTAAAATGAAAACAAAAAAAAAACAAAAAAAAAAGGAAAGAAAAGAAAAGAAATAAAATAACTACATTTTCCATAGTGCAGTTATTTGTGTGTAAACCAAAAATATCTTTCTTCGTCATCAATCGAAATATATCTTTTCAGTTTGTTTATTTACGATCTTTTCTTTTTTTTTTTTTTTTTTACTATCTGTAAATTTTTAATTCCATCAAACAGGTATTATTTCAACAAAAGATAGATAAACAAAAAGCTTAAGTGATTGTTTATCGTTACTGAAAAAAAAGAAAATTCTAAGAATATTTTTACGAAATAAAAACGTTATTTCATTAATCGATTTCATTTTATAATTTCGACTTTTTGATTTTCGATTTGAAAAAATTATTGAGGCACGTCTAATTTAGCATTATTTTAGTATTTTCTAAAACTTATAAAATACATGGATGGAAGAAAAATCTTTTGAGATACGTCTGATTAGCAAAAAATGTTTAAAACATATATTTGATCAAATATTTGATAAACGCCTAATTACCATCATGTAATTATTTCTAAACTTATAAAAACGAACTACAAAGAAAAGTACTTCAATGGAAAAATATATTTAAGAAATTTTCGAAAATTACCGATTAAATTTTAACTATATGGATAATGTAAAGAACAAAAAAAAAAAAAAAAAAAAAAAAAAAAAAAAAAAAAAAAAAGCAATACAATATGAAAAAATCTGGTGTCAAAGGTCAACTTAAGTCGTGTCAATTTAAAAAGCAATAATATGGAAAAGTTGGAGTCAAAGATCAATTTAAAAAAAAACAATAATGTGAAAAAATCAAGGATGAAAAGGTTAAAGAGTTAATTCAAGTTATTCTGTTCGATTTAAAGAAAAAAAAAAAGCTAGACTACTGAAAATTGATGAATGCATTGAGAAAAAGCATGGAACTTTTATAATACAATTTTTCCCAAATTGTATTACAAACTTATCATTATATACATTTGCTAAAATCAGTAATTAATACTTCATAAATATATATATATATATATATAAATAATTCAGTATGAAATTTCAATTTTCATTTTTCATATAAAAATATGAAAATAAATATATTCATCATGTTTTATGATAAGGTTGAATAATAGGCAATAATATATGATAAGCAAATACAACATCCATGATAGATAGATAAGAAGCACATAAAAAAAAATAATAATAATAAACTAAATAAAAATGATAAATAATTAATTAAAGCATTATCTCCTATAAGATATATTTTATTTATTTTGATATTTTACAACAAAAAATTTGTAAAATAATCGAAAATTAATGTTTATTAAATCAAATTTTTCATTATCATTACAATACGTATTCAGTAAGTTCACAAATTCATATATTTACATACGAAGAAAAGAAGATTGATCGTATATATAATGTATTCTACATAAATCAAAAAAAAAAAGAAAAAAAAAGTAAAAAATCAAATAGAAAAAACAATTTTAAAAAAAAAAGTTGAAAGAAAAAGAAAACAAAACAAAAAGAATGAAAAAAGCATAAAAAATAAAATGAATGGAAAAATTTTGTAAAGATTAAATTATTTAAAGAAAAAAAAAAGTTGAAATCGAATTGAAATTAATTAATAGAACAAAAAAAAAGAAAAAGTTACATTTTAAATTTCAAACAAAATTTACCAAAACTTGTGATGCTCTAATTTCATCCTTTCACAATTTAAATTTACAAAAAAAAAAAAAAGCGAAAAAAAGATATGAATAAAAAAGAAATGAAATTCAAAAATTTGAAAAATGATTTGAAATATAACAAAATCTTGTGTATTATTATTTGTTGTTGTTTACAATTAATGAATTGTTTACTTTTGATTTTTCTTTTTTTTCATTTTCTTTTTTTATTGATTCCTTCATTTTTATCTTTCCTTTTTTGAATTTAGCAAATCATCACCATCAGAAAAAAAGAGATAATCCGACGATGATTGTTTTCCATCTTTAATCATCCATTCATTCATTCATCCATTCATTCATTCATTTATTCATTTATTCATTCATTCATTCCTTCAATCATTCATTCACTCATTCATTCATTCATTCGTTCATTCATTCATACCTTCAATCATTCATTTATTCATTCATTCATTCATTTATTCATTCATCCATTCATTCATTATTCATCCATTCATTTTAACAGTTCATCTACTTATCTTTTATTTTTAATGATTCCCATCGTTTTTACTTTTTTCTTTTTTTTTTTTCCCTATCATAAAGATATGTTAATTCTTTTTCATAAATCTTTTATCGTAAGATCTATTTGATTGATTAAAGATCGATAAGCATCATATTTACGAACGATTAGGAGCAATTATCATTTCGGTATGATAGTATCATACCTGAGATATGTCGATAATATTAAGTCATACATTATTTCGATCACTTTGAAGCATAATTTCTTTTCTTATTTTTTTTTAAGCAAACATATTATCGATTCCAATCAGTATGTGAAAAGAAAAAAAGATAATAATTGTAAGAATTAATTAAAAATTAAAGAAGAAAATATGTTGCATAACTTTATGATAGGGATTTCATTTCTTTTTCATCTATTAAAATTTAAAATTGAAAATTAATTGGTTAAAAAAAAAAGAAAGATTGGAATGAAATTTACAGCAAGAATTTCTAAAATTTCTTCCTCTGTAATTTTTCATTGATAATACTGAGACTTAATTGTTATATGCTAAATATATCGTTCAATTTATGTTCTATCCTATTTTAGTATTTAAACATCGAAATTGTTGATTGATCATCAAAATTTGATCAATTCTTGCGATTCTTGCGAGAAATTCTATCTGTAAAAAAAAAAAAAAAAAAAAAAAAAATAAAAAGACATATGAAATATATATATAATTCTTATGGCTGTAATTTTTGCCTGTAAATTTTTAAAAAATTCAAATAATATAAAGAAAAAAAAAACGTAAAAAAGGAAGAAAAATAAAATAAAAGGAGAAATGATTGTAAAATTAATATCAAAATAAAATTTAAGTGCACAAATACTCCGCAGATATATAATCTGATAAAATTTAAATAAGATATTATATATAAATATAATCTTGTAAAATTTATACTGTACAAGAATTATTACACATATTTGATCTGATAAAATTGACTCATGCAAAACTGTATAAATAAAAATAATACTAAAATACCGTATAGCATAAAATTTATACTTTTCAAGATATAAGCATAAATATAATATAAAATTTACACCGTACAAATATTTCCTCTATGTTTAATCTAACAAAATTTATATAATGCAAAATACTGTATAGATACAGTAAGAAACTTATAGTATGCAATATATTGTACAAATACAGTGTAAAATCTATACTATGTACAATAATGCTATCTAAAATAAAAATTCATACTGTGCAAGAATATTGTGTACATTTAATCAGATAAAATTTTTATCGTGCAAATATTTCTTGTACGTTTAATCTGACAAAATTTATACTAAGATACTGTATAGATACAGTACGAGATTTGCACTGTCCGGGATACTGTACAAATACAGTATGAAATTTATAATATGTAAAATAACTATATTTAAAATAAAAAATTCATATTGTACAAGGATATTGTATGCATTTTAATCTGATAAAATTATGCAACAATATCAAAAAAGTATTTTTTTTAAAAATTCATACTGTACACATGCAACTCCATAAAAATTTAATCAAAAAGGAAAAAAAAAAAGAAGTAAAAGCTGAAAATTTCCAAAAGTTTCTTTCCGCTCTTTTTTTTCTTCATGCATGACTTACATATAAGCAATTATCTCATCAATGTGAAGATAATTTATTCATTCATTTATCGCAATTGCTTTCCCTTCCTCCCTCCAAAAAAAAAAAAAAAAAAAAAAAGGAAAAGTTTTATATTTTATGACAGCAAACAAACATTTGAATTTAAAATTCGTAAATGAATTTGCTATTTGCTCGAAAAAAAGAAAATAGCATTATAAAACATAAATGAATGATTGTGTCTGTTTTTATCACTTCACGTAATCAATCAATATTTAATGATATAAAAAAAAAAAAAAGGAAAAAAGTGAAAAAAAAAAATTTTTTTTTTTCAGTGAAAAGAAATTTCACTTTCAAAAAAATTTTTCATTAATCAAACTTTTAGAAGAAAAACAATATAATATAAGCAACACCAGCTGTTTTGTTACCATCTCTTAGAGAAACTATTCTTTTCGTCAAAAAAAAAAAAAAAAAAAAAAAAAAAAAAAAAAAAAAAAAAAAAAAAAAAAAAAAAAAAAAAAAAAAAGGGAAAAAAATAGATTAGAAAATGACAAATGTTTGATGATTATTTTCAAAACAAATGGAAAGAAAAAAAAAATAGATGAATAAATATATTTTCAGCAAAAGTTTTTTTTAAATAATATAAACATTAATTTATCTATCTTTTTATCTATTTTATTTATATTTTTTTTTTTTAGTATTTTCAGTAGCAAATAATTATATTTGAAAATAATAATTAATAAGAATATGAGGTAAAATATTTGGTAATATGAGGAAGTAAAAAATAAATGATTCATAAGAAATCAAATAACAATGTTAATATAATAAACAATATACAGTATCAACTGTATAAATGAAAATCATTATCAGAAACTATCATCATTTAATTTTTTACTTTTGATTGTTTATAAAATTAATTAATTATCGCCAGAAATTAATCTCACATCATTACAGAAAAAAAGAAATTGAAACTTATCAAATATTTTAATAATAAACTAAACTAAATCATTATTCTTTTTTTTTTTTTTTTCAAACTAATTAATATCATTATCGTCATTGTAATGACATTTTTCTAAATTATATGCATATTACTACTACTTTTAGAATTTATTTTTAATTTCATTTATTGATCGATTTATTTAATTTATTCATTAATCTATTCATATATATATTATATTTGTTTACAAATTTATATGCCTGAATAATTTTTTGTTTATTTCCATAGAATATTTTGCATTAAAAGCATTTCTCATTTTCTTTTTTCTCTTTCTTTTTTTTTTTTTTTAAGGATTTTAAAGCAAATTGAAAATGACCGATGAACAGTTTTTTCGCTTTATTTTTCTCGAAAAGAAATGAATGGAAATCCTTTTCAAGAAGTAATGTTGTCTTTTCTCTTTTTTTTCTTTTTTTTTTTTTTTTCAATTTATTTATTTCCTTTTCTCTTTTCATCATCAATATTCATATATATAGTTTAATAAACAAATTAAAATTGCCCATAGGAAAGTTTTTGTTTTCTGATAATCGAAAAAAGGAAATGAAATGAATTTAAAAAAAGGAAGAAAATTTTCATTTTTTTTCCTTATTTTATTTTTAAATGATAAATGAAATGATTAATAAAAAATGTAATGAATTTAAAAAAGGAAGAAAATAAAAAAATATTAAATACAGGAAAAAACATTACATCAAAATTTTTTTTTTTCGTATATTTCAAATTCTTAAATTAACACATTTATATTTTCATTGTAAATACATAAAATAGTATACTTTTCACTTTTTTGCTATTTTATAGAATTCGTTTTTTTTTTTTTTTTTTTTTACTCTTTTCTAAAAAAGGGAAAAAAAAGGGTGAAAAAAAAAAAAATTAAAATACCAATATCGTTGTCATTATCCTTTTTTTTTCTCTTTTTTTTTTTTTTTTTTTCTTGAATTTCCATTCCATAAAGAAAAAAGAGAGGAAGAGAGAGAGAGAAAGGGAGGGAGAGAGAAAAAAAGAAAGGAATAAATGGTTAATGAATTGTTAAAGTTTGAAACTAATTGAAATATCGAATGCATATATACATTTTTCTTCTCTTCTTCACATTTCGTTTATTTTAGTTTAAAATTTAAGGAAAAAAAAAAGAAATAAAAATTGAAGAATTGCTGATGTTTACTTTAAGTAAACACACTGGTGGAGAAATAATGTTATTTTTGCAGTTATTTTAAATAGCAATATCGAAAAATTTACGATTAAATAATTTAAATACAAAAAATCTTCGAATATGCTTTAAAAAACTTTAGGGAAAAATAAGTATTACTTATTATTCAATAACCTATTATTGAATAATTCATTATTAATAATAATAAAACAGCAATTCACATTTAAAAATTGAATCGAAATTGATCGATGACAATTGATGATCACATTTAAAGACGTTTTTCGAAATTAATCAACAGCAATAATTTACATTTTGAATTTAAAGGTTAAATCGAAATCAATCAACAACCTACATTTATAATTTTATAGTTCAACTAGCTTACATTTATAGAAATCGATTATTAAATTATTAATTAAAAATCAAATCGAAAATATTCAACAACAACAACAACAACAACAAAGGAACAGTTTTTAATCATTTCAAGATTAAATCTATTAATAAATAAAAATTCATATTTAAAAATTAAATCCAAAAATGATCAATAATAACAACAATTATTATTCAAATCGAAAAATTAAGTCAATCAATAAACAAGGAATAGTGTACATTTTGAAGAATAAATTAACATTCAAACAATTGCTTATATTATCTGTAACATCAAAAGCTTCTTTTTATTTGTTCGGAAACAATAAAAGAATGGAAGTTTTTTTCTCACTTCTCATCTTTCCAATTCTTCATTTTCTTTCCTTTTTTATTACGCAAAAAAAGAAAAGGAAAAAAGGAAAAAAGAATTAAATATACTTTCATCTCTTTTATGTATCATTTCTTTTTTTCATTTACATAACAATTGTTCATTCTTTTTTTTTTTTTTTTTCTTCTTTTATAAAAGAATCAAAAACAGAAAATGTTAAAAGTGACAATCACACACATACAAAAAAAAAAAAAAAGAAAAGATGACAAATGTTTTCTTTGATTTTGAAAAGATTCCGCAACTTCTATCCATCTCCTGCCGTTCATCAAATTTATCCCTTTTTTTTTTTTTTTTTTACTTCTTCGCATCTTTCACCTATTTGCTATTTAGGGGATAAAAAGTAGTACCATATACTAATATAGAAAATAATTAATAATTAGCGACGTATATCGCAGCTAATTAGCGACATGATACCGAATGAATAGAAATAAAAAAAAAGAAAAAAAAAAAACATATATGTATATTCATCTTTTTTTTCAAGTACCATCCGTAATAATCTTTTCTTTTTTAACTAATTCATTCATTTTACTTAAAATTTCTATTCTTATTAATATAATAAATAATATTAAATAAATTATATATTTATGTAAATGGCATTAAATAAATGCAGATGATAATAAATATATGTATAAATGATATTAAATTATATACATGTAAATTATAATTTATTTAATATGATATATCTTTAAATAAAAATTTAATTTTCATGTATTTTATAAGATGTCTTTTATTTAATTTATTTAATCTTTTATATTTTTAGTTATAAATTTGTTTTTCATGTTCTTATATGTACATTTTATATATATCATTTATTTAATCGAATATATTTTTTGAATAATAAATTCGTATTTCATTTCTTTTTATATATTTCCTTTATTTAATTTCACCTAATTTGATATATTTTTAGATATAAAACTTGTTTTTCATTTTTTTTTTTTTATTTTTATATATATATTTTTGTTCAATCTGATTTATTTTTAAAATAAATCTGATATATTTAAAAAAAAAAAAAATCTTCATCTTTTTTTCTTTTTTATATTTGTTCTAAGTAAAATCTATAGAAGATGAAGAAAATTAATCATTTATGAATAATATGATAAAGCAATAAATCAAAATAAATGAGCAAAAAAAAAAAAAAAAAATAAATGAGAATTTAAAAGAAAAAAAAAAAAAAAAGTTTTTTCTTCTTTTTTTCTTTAAAATCTCTTACTTGAATAGATGATATATTTTATTTTAAATATAAACATGTTGGCTGCTTCTTTCTTTTTTTTTTCTCTTTAATTTATTTCATTTCTGTTTCCTTTAATTTAATTCATTTTTAACGGAAATTGAAGGAAAAAAAAAGAAAAGAAAAAGACATTTGTTCTGAAAAGATATTAATGAAAAATTAAATATTTCTTGATAAAAAAAGAAAACAAGAAAAACAAAATCAATAAATATTATTGGTATCATGAAAATTATCATTTTCAAATTTTAAATTGTCAATCAAAAAAAAAAAAAAAAAAATGATTGATTATCCTTCCAATCATCCATTTGAATGTATAAGTTGATAAAAATACAAATAAACTAGGAATAGTTTACAAAAAAATGCTTTTTTTTTTGTTTTCATTTAATAATTGCAATAGAAGGCAAGGGTAAATGATAACAGTAATGATAACACTAATAATAATAATCATATTAATAATAAATAATATAATAATAATGATAATAATAATAATAATAATAAAAGTGTTAATAATAATAATGATAGTGATAATAATCATGGTGATGATTCATTAAAATGATGATAATTTACAGGATATATTAAAATGGAATCATTGATGATTAAATTTAACAATTAAAAAAATTGAAAAAAGTAAAAATCTAAATGTTACAAAAAAACAATGATAACTTTCTTTATCAATTTTGCAACATTTCGAGAATTTTTCTTTCTCAAAAAAAAGTAAAACTTTCAACAAAAATAGGACCAATAGCTCATATAAATTATCAATTCATTTATCTTATGTAACAAAGGAATGCAATTGCTTCCATATATTTTTTTTTTTTCAATTTACTGAAATAAAAAATGAAGGAAAGAAAAAAAACTTTCAAAGAAATGAATCTAAAGATAGATTAAGAAGAATGAATTGAACTTTAAAGATTAGAAAATAGCCTAAGGGAATGTCAAGATAAATGACTTGAACTTTAAGAGGAATGATTTCAAATGAAAAATTATTATTTGATAATTATTTGAATTAGAAGTTAATAAGAAAACGAAAAAAGAAGATAAAACAATTTAAATATATGTAAGAAGAAAAGAGAAATAATCAAAAATAATAATATCCTAATTATACGGTGTACGGATATTAATTACGATGTAGGGAAATTAATTACAGTATATAGATATTAGAGGTATACGGATGTTAAATGTTTCGAATGATTAAATTTCCCAAAGGAAAAATGACTAAATACGTTTCAGAAATTTTTAAAATTAAATTTTAATATTATAATAATGCAAATAAAATGAAAAATTTTTGAAATAAAAAAAAAAAAAGAAATTTAATCATTCATTCATTTATTAGTTTGAAAATTTTCAAATCAACAATCGATAATAAAAAGATATTAGTAAGATTGAGCCTAATGATTTGCAATAATTATATGATTTAACATTTAGCAATTTCTTAATTAATCTGATTCTGACATATGCAAATGTCTATTTTATCCAAGATTTGGCATTGATATGAACAAATTTAATGATGTTTTTTCTTTCTATTAATGTTCGTTTTCTTGATTTGTTATGCTTTGATTATTAATTAATTATTTCAAGCTTTTTGCGAAGAAAAAAATTAAAATTTGAAGTAAAAGTTCAATTTAAATATTTAATGAAATATAAGAAAGAATTTATGATATTTATGATTTTTCATCTACGCATTATAATGTCTAATTAGCATATTTGAATATAAAAGAACAATAAATGATATCATAGAATGTTCATGATATAAAACACAAAAACTGAAAAATTACTATTTTTTCCCATTATTTGAAATTATTTTCAACTTTTTTCAATGTAAGATCAATGCTATTTTTTTCTTACTTAAGCAAGCAAACAAACATTGATATTTTATGATATTAATTAAAATTTTTATTCATAATATTTTTCCGAATTTATGTTAAACAAATAATAAAAATAGGGAAAGAATAGTTAATGAATAAAAATGAAAAATAAAATTAATAGGAATTAGATTAAATGAATTAATTTAATAACAAATCGAAATTTAACAATATATGTCATGTTAATAAGAAAATAATATGTAATTTATATAAAATGTATGCGAATATTATAGAATAATATATGAATATTACAGAATGATGAGTCGGCTTCATAAGTTAATGATATGTGGAATAATAAAAAATGGTAGGAGAATATTACAAAATGATACGTGAGTATTGTAGAATGATACGTGAATATAAAATAATAAAAATTACAGATTGATACGTGGATATTATAGGATGATACGTGAGATAATTTATAATAAATAAAAATGTAAATATTCGTTGTAACTCTTCAAACATTGCAAGTTCTTCACCGATTGCTTTGCGATTTTTACAGAACGTTGCATTCGAATAGGCGCATGTTTACGAACATTTGGATTAGCTGGGCCGGCCACGTTTTGCATGGCCGTTCCAGCTAGTGTAAAATGACAAATATTACGGATTGATACGGGGCATAATGTGAACTGCCAAATATATATTATAGAATCGTACGTGGAAATTGTAAAATGATAGGGAAATATTACAGATTGATAAGTGTCCAATGATAGGTGGATAGATAGATGTTATAAGATGAAGGATATAATTAGTGATGTGTTAAGTGTCATTGTCAAAATTACAACGTCACATAAATTTTGTAACAGATCGGAAATTCCTTTCTTCCCTTTGCATTTGGCATAAATCTCAAAATTGCCATTGGACAATTTTTGACCTTTATCTCTTGTCTTGCCTTGCATTCATATTCATCAACAGCTTGACATATTTGCCATTCAGTACTTACTAATTACACAGTCGAACTAATTGTTAGAAAATCTTTGATGTTTGATCAACAAACTATTTGAAAAGTTCCGCAAAAGAAAAAAGACAAAAGAAGAAAAAAAAAAAGAATGTGAGAAAAAGTTCCGACAAAAGAATCTTTTGATTATTCAAAAGAAAAAAAAAAAAAAAGATTTATCTTTTTTTTCTTCTTATCAATTTTATTTGTTTCAAACAAATTTGATTTCTAATAGTTTAATTTTGATTCCATTTTAATTAAATTTCAAGAGATTATTTGAATGTTATTTATAATTTTAATCAATTATTTAGAAACAGTATAACTGTATTTTTTCGAATTGCATTGCAAATTTAACGTCATTTTTGACTTATGAAATATGCAACGAAGAATGCTAGAATAATTTATACAACAAATTGAATTGGAAATGAAATTTCTAAAGATTAAATTTAGGAATCGATTATATAAAAAACAAAACAAAAAAAGAAACTTCTAATAAAAGATATATAATTTAAAATAGATTTGAAAACTCCAACCAATAAATTAATTACAATTCAAAAATTATCCAATTAATTATAAAAAATTGCTACAATTCTTTTTCTTTCTTCTTTTCCGAACTTTTACATTCATTTTTGCAATCCATTGCTATTATCGGTAATTCATTAACCTTTAATTTATTACACCAATCGAAATTGCAACAACATAAATCCGAATATGTCGTCTCAGTTATCATAAAAGTTCCACATTTATGTACCAACCCATATTTTGTCAAAATTTTACCATTTAAATTTTCAATTAATGTCTAGAAAATAAAATTCATTAAATTTTAAAAATATATTAACTAAATGAGGATTTTCTTCCTCCTTTTTTTTTTGATATTTCATGAAAGTTCGAATTCTTTTTTTCTAGAAAATTTGAAATTAAAACAAAAAAATGTCTTGAGTTTTATTCAAATTTTAAATCGGAAATAAATAATTAATTCTTACCAAATAAAACAAAAAAAAAAAAAAGAAGAGAAGAAAAAGCAATAGTATAGTATTTTCTTTTCTTATGTATATACATACGTTTCTTACAGTAATACATCTTTTCCTTCTTTTTGCTATTTAATAATTTTACATTACGATACCTTACAGTAACCCTTTCGTTCACAACTTCGTGTATGATTCTGTGTATCGATTGGATTAAGCATTGAATAATCTTCCAAGAAAAAACAATAATCCTCCTTATTACATTCTTCGTAATGTTGTTTGAAAAAACTTGAATAACACAACAGTGTAACTATTGGCGCTATCAAATCACCGACAAAAATAACCTTTAACCTTTTTTTTTCTTATTTTAATTTTTTAAATATAAAAATATTTGGATAATAAATATTGTATTTTCTCTTATGCAAAAAAAAAGTTAAGTTTCTCTCAATCAAATCAATCTCATATTTTATTTAACAACAAATTTTTATACAATCTTCGAAAAAGAAAAAAAAAAATACTTCTAAAAACTTGTAAATTTTAAGCTTCAAATGTAACTTTGGGAAAATAAGAAAAAAAACTAACAACAATTAGAAATCTATAACAATCAAACAAAACAACCATTCCAACAAACCAGTAAGATTTGATTAATCATAAATTGAAGACTAAAATATATACATATGCATTAAATCCGAAAATTTGCATAATATAACAAAATATTTAGACAATATCTAATGAACATAGAAAAAGAAATTGAAAAATTTTGCATATTTACCTCCTCTCCCTACTGAAAAAATTCTGAAAAGAAAAGCAATTTCACTCATTCTTCATCTTTTTTTCAGGATTTTATAAATTTGCTAATATTGAGATATCATTAGATTTCATTCATTCTCAGAATTCTTTCTTCCTTCGAAAAATGAAACCCAAACAATACCGAAAGTTTATATGGAGAGTTTCTGAAATCGGATTTCAGTTGTCAAAGTATCATTTTATTTCACCAAAATATCAAAATCACTTATACCACATATCGCATTCATGTCACAATACAATTTTAAATTAGCTCTAATGATGATTAAATACTTTTGAATCAAACAGTTTGACTGATTAGATAAATGTATGCTTATTTGTCGATTGGAATAGAAATTCAGTTAAATCATATTTTCATTAGTTTAATTTAAGCATTAATAAATCTAATTTTCTTTCAGATTTCAATACATAACCAGACTTTTTTTTTTTCTAAATTCAATGACAAACATTTCGAATTTCAAAATTCTCAATAAGAATATATATATATATATATATATATATTTATATATATATAGACAAATATATATATATATATATATATTCTTATTGAGATATATATATATATATGGAAAATTTGATAAATATGTGACATCCCTCAAGCCTACATGAATATTTCAAAACATTTTTACAGTTCTTTTATAAAAAACTCATTAAGAAATCACATTATCAATTTGATTTATTTAACTAACAATTTGAATGGAAAACTTTCTCGTCATCTCAATTTCAAGACTGTCTTTCTTTGCAAATCGGTAAAAAAGACAACATGAGATCAAACATTAAGAATAATTTCAGACTATACAACTGCGAATTGTGCATAAACAATATCCCTTATTTTGTAATAATCTTCACATGCACAGCCTTCCACGTGAAAGCGGCCTGCTTCATTACGTCGAATGCTTGCAATATTGTTTATATATAATACACCGGAACTGAATTCAGCTCGGAAACCATTCGAAGTTAGTAACTGCTTCACATCAGAGAGTTTTGGGTCATTGACAAACACTGCCTAAAATGAAAAAAAAAGCATTTAATTTCGTTGCTTTACCTATTTTAATAATAAATATCTTCAAAAAAAATTTTAAATGGCTATCGCTCTTCATCCCATTGCTAGCTCGAATGATTTATTTAATCATAGGCCTAAAAATTTCTAAATATTCAGAACGTTTCCCAGAAAAAAATTATTCTTCATAAATCAGCTATAAGCTTTAGATGACATGAAACGAAGTGAACTTTCACACATACTTTATCAGAAATATACAAAAAATAAAAAAAAAAAAATGAAACAAACTTGATGTGGAGGGATATTAGCGGAAAGCATTGGTTCCAAACAAAATGTATCAGCAGATGCAACCTTCAAACTGCTCAAACGTTTACCCTCGATTTGCTCAATATCTTGTTCCATTTCTTCTACTTCTTCCTTATTTCCATTTGTTTCTGGATTCTCCTCATCTCCATTTTGTGTCTGTCCCGGTGTTATAGTTTTCCTCCTTACTATTCGAGCATCCAGCCAGCTCAATTCAGCATCTTTCACCTATACCAAGAAATATTAGAGGTCTCTAGTTAATTAAAAAATCACCAGGCTATAATTTATAATTCGTTTTTCTTCATTGAAAAATCACGCTTTGAGCTGGACTGATTGCTGCTTTAAAGTTTCATACTTCTTTTTTCAAGTAGAAATTATTACTTAATCAAAAATCGAAATGAAAACATCAAATCATAATAAAAACAGAGCAAAAATTCAAAGCATTAACCGTTTGGAAAATCAGTGATGACATAACGGCATCACTCAATGTTACTTGATAGATATGCGATTCGATCGTTGCATCAACGAATTCACCCAACCGTGGCGTGAATATTTTACCCTGCAGAAGGACTAAATGAGCTCTCATGATATTAAATTATTCAACAGTTGCCCAATCAAAAGATTATCTGCTAAGGATGAAGATACTTCAGACGATTACAATCAAAAAGTTAGAATAAACAAAAATCTAATTATAATTATTAACCAACCTCTTTAAAAAACATAATCACTAGATAAGCTCTATCATGAAGTTCACGTACACCAGTAATCTAATGCCATCGTTAAATGACACATAGCATTTATAGTTAAACTCCTCAAATGAATTAGCTAACAGTGACATTTAGTTTTCAGAAAAAATCGATGATAGTTTTCAAGCCGATATGTTGTTAAAATGCCTACATGAACAATGTTATTTTGTTGAGCATATTGTGCAAGATGTCGAGTAGCTGCAGATGAACCATGAACAATTATTAGCTGCTTAGGTTTTATTTGTGATAAAATTTTTTTCGCCGATTCACCATCGCTACGACCTTCGAAATCGATGAAATCCACTTTGCAAAGTACCTGCAACATTCATGACTAAATCCACATTTCCAGCTTTATGAAACACTGAGAAGAATTTTATTCATTTTTAAACTGCCACAATGAGAAAGTGTGAAAATGAATTCTTTTCTAATTTTATTATTAAGTACAGATTAATCAAGAATAACTGAATGAGTGAAAGTGATAAAAACAGTTGAAAGTGAACGGAAACCAGAGAGAATTGTTAATTACAAATCTATAATTTTTTCTTAAATTTTTGCACCTGTCGCCTCTTCTGCAAACTTCAGCTCTATGCATTATTCACAGTCCTCAAGAATCAAAGAATATTACGTGAATTTTAATCTAACTGTATTTTTATTACTATAAGCAAAAATGAAACTTTCGATATACTAGAACGAAACCATCACCTGTTTTTTTCATCAAATGATAAGTGACATTACAGGACGAGGGCATAAAAAACGATGGGGGTTAGCATGGGAAGTTTAACTGAATAAAATAAGAATGAGACAAAATTTGAAAATCAAACCAGCTAAAAATTATATATTATCAAAACAGGTCACCTCTATTTTCATAATTTGACTGATACATTTTGCTGGCCACTCCCGTTCTTCATAATACGGTACTACTTGTCCATCAAAAGAACCATCAACAGTACCATCCTTATGTTCAGGAGACATTTGTGGTACTATAGATGTATCCGCGATCATGTATTCCTCTGGCCGTATGATTTCACCATAATCATCCCACTTAACAGTAATCAATTTACTACTGTATCAAACATTCACTAATGAATATTCTACTGCCGGAATAGATCAGAAAAAGATTAGAAAATTTTTTTCTTTTTTCAAAATTTCAAAATCTAAAAGTTTATTGAACTGTACTGGATATAAAAAAAGTGCAGAATTTCAAATCGATGAAATCGCTAAGAAAAGAATAAATGAAAAACATACACGAGTTTTTGCTTCAATGTACGGAAACATAGGGAATGATTTTTTGCTTTGTTTGAAAAATGACGATTTCTGCTGCTGTTCCCATTTCCACATAATATCGTGCGACCTTTGTTCTGCTATTTGGACCGCAGATAAATCTGTTGAAAATAAAATTTAAAAATGAATTTTAGTGAATTTTTTAAATAATTCAGAAATTTATCGGAATATCAGCAGCGGGGCGAATGTCAAATAAACAGTACTGTAGTTTGGATTGCTAAGTTACAAATATTCTTAAATTTATATACGTATTTTAGTCAATATTTCGAGAATAAAATGCTTTGTTTATTTCAATTTTATCGCCAGATATATCTGATGGAAAGCCATAAAAAATATGGAAACCATATAGACAGGTCAATTAAAGATGCGACATATAAAATAGTTGTATAAAAACACATCTAATAAGCGAACAAAATTCCTATTCATTATAACAAATTATGTGAAAAATAAGTCAATAATTTACATATAAACCAAGAAAAGAATGAAATTTCAAACCAGTTGTGGAAGTTGTCTCAGAAGCGCTATAAGATGACGTAATATTATGTTTCGAATTAGTCATTTTGCCATTTAACATGCCGGAATTCGTAGCAGGAACAATCATAACAGCATCATCATCACTGTCATCAGATGAATCGGCCTGCTCGAGTCTAGCATTTCGTCGTGATGCTTCTAATCTGGAAATATTAAAAAATGTCAAGTTTCAGATTTCAATAAGTTTTAACAAGAACAATTCATATAAAAATAGATTCATATTTGATTTCCATTAGTTTTTACTTAGATAACTCATCGCAGCTCAAAAATGTGAAAACGAATCAGCAACCATTAAATCAAAAGCTTCAAATGAGCGAAGAAGAACTGTCGTATGTCGATTGATTGATACTGTATATAGAAACCACTAAGCGTCTAACCGTTAACGATTAGATCGTTCTAATGATTAAATTTTAAAAAGATTCAATCATTAGAACAGTCTAACTACTAATCATTTTTAATCTCTAAACACTTTGCAGTCTGCAGTTTTGCAACTATGAAATAACAGGACTGCAACAATGAATTTGCAATGATTTATCATTACCTAATTCGAGTTGCTTCACGTTCTTCTGCCCGCTTTTTTGCTCGATAATTCTCCAATTCAATACCCTCTAAACGGATTCTTCGCTTCACTTCTAAGGTCAAATTACGATTTATGGCACCGTTAGGATTTTCTGCTGCTTGTTCAGCCATCCGTATTAATCGCGCACCAAGAGTACGGTCACCAGAACGTCCTATAAAAACATGTGTTTGCTACTGTTACTTTATGATGATAATTTCAGTCTTTCATTTTAAGAATGAAAGTCTCACAGTGCCAATAAAATTATGCAATTTTCTCTAAAATCAAAAAGTCTTACCAGTAACAATAACAGAATTCTTTATGTCTGAACACCATTCTAAAAATAACTCTCTGGAAAAGCCAATTTCCATATCTAATCCACTAACAAGTACTACCTAAAATGCAACATTAACATTTCATGAGAAAATGAATTTTGTTAAAAGATTTCCAAAAAGAAAAAAAAAATATTTTTACAACAAATATTTTACTCCATTTCGAACATTTTTAAAAAATGAACAGAAGCTTATATAGGCTGACAAATTTTCAGAGAAGCGATATTTTTAAAAACAGGAACTGATTTTTTGAAAATGAAAACCGTTAAAAGGAAATAAAAAATCGGAAACCTTTGGACTTCGTATTCGCATCAAATCGATGTGAGTATGACAAAGCTGCACATGTCGAAATTGAAATGGATTGTAGCGCCCAACTTCAAAGGATTTTAAGACTTTATCAGACATCCACTCCACTTGTGATTTCGCAAACTCAACTACTGATGAAGCGACATGACTTAGCATGACCAAATTATATGTCATCAAACCAGCTTCTGCGCTTGAAATTCATTAAGATTTAATTTGTAGGGAATTATCCATATCAACCATCTCATTAACTGTTTCAAAATCAAAACTTTCAAAGTGATACAAGAAGAATTTTATTAAAATTCTAGCAAACAAAAACAAAAACAGATTGATGATAGGAAAGACTCTAATAAATATCAAATCTTGAAAAAAAAAGAAAAAAAATTTCTCTTCTTTCCAATTATAATGAGGAGAATAAATTATTTTATCAGTAGAAAGAATTCTGTAAAGGAAAATGGAATTATAAATGAGCCAAAATTAAATTATGGTCTGAACCTGAAAATTATGGTCTAGAATTTCCGCGCATCCGATGACTAGGAAGTATAAAGAATTATAAAATAATAAATTTTCTTATGGAGTTGCAAAACTTACTTATGCCATAATTGATCAAGTAAATGTGCTATTTCTAAAACTCTTCCTGCCGTATCGATTACAATCATCACATCACCACCATCTCTTACAGTACCCAGAAGCCTGGTTACCAACTGTTCATCTCGTTGTTTTCGACGTGGTTGATTGTACAATGCATTAAAACTATCAGTGATCAACAAATTTGGTCGTCCAATACCTACAATTGGTTGACCATATTTTTGAATCAAGATTTTGCGAAATATTTTTAACAATTACCTTCAAATGTACAACCATTTAAATGCCGCTCTTTCCTGTGATTAAAATCAACTGCATAGACAATCTCTTCATCACCCATTTTTGTGATCCGCCATATTGCACCACCAATCATATGTCCAGCTGGAAGCGGCGTTATTTGAAGACCATTATCGCCTTTCAATAAAATCTGAAAAAGAATTACAAAAATTATTAGAATTTTTTTTTTGCTGACATGATCCATCCGATTTCATCCATATTTTATCCACTTGTATTAGGCTTGTAATGGAACAGTTATCTTTCTCTCTTGCTCTCTTCCTCTTTTTTTTTTTTTTTTTTTTAATTAGCAAAAGGGGATCAACCATTTCGACGAACATAGTTTTAATAAAAAAAACATCAGGATAAAAATAATTAGACGATTCAAAACTCATTAAACATGACTGCACTCAGTATACAATTACATCATGATGGTATAAACAAAAGGATTTTCCGCTAAAAGCATGGATAATGTCGGCGATATCAATAAACCCTTAAAATTATATCTTAATAATCCAAGATAAACAAACCATTTGACTATATTTCACTTGTTGGACTCGTTCGAATGCTGCATCAATATCATCCAAATTGAATAAGTTGAAATCTTCAACACTTGTATGGCTGTTAACCCAATCATACAGAAACATTTGTCCCATCTTATATACAGGAACCTGATAAAAATTTATTCTATAGCAAATCATTTTGATCACAAAAAATTTGCAAGATCTTATCTTAATCACTGTTTCATAACAGAGAAATAAAAGAGAGATTTAGCTTCACTTGAAATCCCAAACTAATATCAACTTGTTTCAACAGAAAAATTACAAAAAATAAACTATCATACAAAATTATAAGCATCTATATTAATTAGGCAAAATGGATCTTTCAAGTCTTTTACACTTTTTTTTTTCAAGATTAACATAGCAGCTGAGTAGTAATTACCAAATCTATCTTTTCTCATTTTCTTCCGGCAGTGATTGAAATACGCTCAGTGATAATAATAATAATACTGTTAAATATTTCTCCCATTTTGTCAAATTGTTAAACATTAATTATTGTGCTACACTCACATTTCACATTCATGGTGCCATGACCCAAAATTAATAAAATTAATTGCAGTCTCCTAATTAAATAATCTGCAAACTTATAACATATTCAACGGAACTTATTTATTCGAGTAAAACTAATACACACAATGATCATTCCAAAATAAATACAAGTTGAAAATGTTAAATCTACTGGTAAATTTAAAAAAAAAAAAAAAAAAATCATTCGGAAAATCATTCGGCTAGTAATGAAGTGAGATTGCAATATAAAATTAGTTCAATTATAATGGATAAACTAACAAATTAAATTCATTTTAAAAGATCATTAGCAAATTCTACTGAAAAATCGTAATAAAGCATATTGATTTTACTTTTTTCTTTCCATGAAATTTAAATTTAAAATTCAAATTAAGCGAAAACGGAATGGGAAAATTAATTTAAAGTCTTTATCATATAAATATGGTTTAAAGGTGATCCTTACTTCCGAATATTACAGGCTTTGACCTGGATAATTAAAAATACTCAGAAAACTAGCATTACCATAAAGTATCCCATACTCAGATCAGTAAATAACGCATCTATTTTCACATTTAATCAATAAATATCCAAATATCAAAAAATAGATTACTCTGGGAATATCCGAAAATAAATTAATAAATGTAAAGAATGCTTACCGTCGCATAAATAGGACAATTTAGGCCACATTTTCGTACAAGATAAGGCAAGGCACCGAGATGTGGAATGTCAGCATATGACAATAAGACAGCGTTAATAAGAGGAACACGCCTTTTGACAGCTTCTATGTATGCCATATCAAATCGTTCATCCCAACCACAATCCAATAAAAAATAAACTTGATCAACCTGAAATAAGTTATTAGATGATAGAAAAATAAAGAATTCGATTATTTATTAACCAATTTGAATACTGATAATTTTTGACAAAAATCAATTAAAGAGACCGTAATTCTAAATTTCCCACATATGGATAGTATATCACTTGATGTTAATTTTGACAATTTACATTGTTAAAATGCTACCAACATGTCATTTGTGTCATCCAGTCACTTTTTAATATAATAAAATCTGAAATTTATGACTGGATTTATCTAAAAATTTTTATCAAGTATTATACTTATTACTGAAGATACAAAAAGAGAAAAATGCAATATTCTCGAATATTAGAATAACTTGAAAATATTGAAAAAGATCCTAAAACAGAATCACAATGTACTGAAATTTAATCATTTCAATATCATCCATTGCAACACAGCAATTACAGTGATGATATTTCAGTTTCCCTCATTTTATTCATTTTTTTTTTTAAATTAATTAAATTCTTTACCTGTAAAAGATAACATAATGGTCCATCATCTTGCACACCTGACAAGGCCTCCAATTTGATTATAGATGTCATTAATTCTGCAAAAAATTTCTTCATTAAATTGATACTACAAATGTAAATTATGAAAAATGCAAATGTTCGACATATACAATATCATAATCGTATTTTTTATTCATTTCCTGAGATTTTACTAGTTTTTATTTACCTTGAAAAACACCATATCCTAATTGAATTAAGTATAGTCTAAAATACTTTTCTATTGAGGAGAACGAATTAATCGGAACTGATCACAAATTAATTCCGATAAAAATTTACAACTACAATTGACTTTTCGGAGAAATATATCATTCAATAAATAATGATGTCTTGAAGAAAATTACAGAAGTTTAGAAATACAGAAATTTATAGCAATAATAATTGAAAAAAAAAAATACTGACGTTAAAAATCATTTAATAAATTAGAGAAATCAAAGAACAGCGTAGATCAATAAAATATGCGAAAGAATTTGTAAATAATTATTTGTTGAAGTTGAAACAATTAACGGAATATTAAAGGTCAAAAAGCGCGAGGATAAACAAACGAATAAACATCTTCACCGCAAAAATGCTCCGATTAATAGATAAACAAAGCGAGGTCAACCAACTGTGAAGCGACATTTTGAAGATCAGGAAAGGAGGATGAATCCCGAAAAGATTCAAAAGGTTCGGATTTTGGAACAGAATCAGTGTTTCTACAATAGTTTTCTACATGGGTTTTGTGCAAAAGTTCAAGTTCGGAGTTACATCAACGCAACGATAGCAACAGTTTGGCTTGAATCGACACAATAATCAACAGTCAAGGATCAGTACTCTCTTCTGCTTCAAAGGAAAGAATGCCCAGTAATAAATTTACTTGAATATTCTCAGATAATTGTTTGTTCGTATCTGTTCATTGATAAATTGATAAATTCTTTCTTCAAACAGGAATCGTCTCTTTCACAAAATTACTTTCCCAATAGCTTCGAAAAAACGTTGGAAACATAAGCAGTGGATATTACGAAATTATGAGAAATTGATAACATTATAGAAACATAAGAAATAGATAATACCACAGAAGTGCGAAGAACGGATAAATTCATATTAGCGAAAAAAATTATGTCACCATCATCGATAATTTCGAATTTCAAGTTCTTCATTAAAATCGCATTTATGTCACAAACCATACGTATCATCGTCATCTAACTATCATGCGCATCGTTGGTCTGTAAGGTCTTGATAGTAGAAACGAGGTGCGGAGTCGCAAACTTTTGGTAAGATACTGCATGTAACAGGTTAAAAAATATTCAACTGAGAGCGTGAAATTGAATATTTTCGAATTCATGAAATCGCATAACTTGTGCAATGTGCATTTACTCTGTTGTGACGTTTAGTATTTTTGTATACGAAAGATGTTTTTCAAGATAGCTGAGCTTACGTATATAGGTACAGAATGACTCGTCATGGTAAAAATGCTACAGCATCAGCAGTATATTCATATTCGGAAAGACGAAAAGATGCTAAAGAATCTGGTTATGGTACTTTGCATCAGAGATTAGGTGCTGATTCAGTTAAAGAATTCGATTGTTGCTCGATCACTTTGCAACCTTGTCGGTAGGTTTTTTTTTTTCTTTTTTTTTTTTAACCAAATATTCAGGCTAAAAATTTACTGATTTTCCGACTTACTGAATTTTACGGAGTATTATTGATATGCATCTTCATCACTTACATTAAAGTTTTGCAATATTTGTTTTGATATTTATTTAAATCTTTTTATCTATTGGGCACATATCTCATCTAAGTGTTAATCAAACTTCTGGAATAAAAGACCTCACTTTGTGTTCCAGTTCAGCTTTTTTGAAATGGATAAAAGTTTGTTCCAGAAATCATTTATAGTCACTAGTCAATTCCAAATAGCAAGCTGGTCTTAACAGTCAAATGCCGACGATGTAACATGTGGTTGTCAAGACGAGGTTTTTATTTGGAATTGCGGTGATTCAATTGGAGAATGACTTAAATAAGCATAGATGATTGGGATAAGCATAGATGATATATTCATTATTTAGCATGAGTATATTAATCATAATGGAATAGATTTATTCATCATTTTGCCGTTTGTAGAGATCCAGTAATATCACCGTACGGATTCGTATTTGACAGGGAAGCTGTTCTGGAATATTATCTAGAGCAAAAGAAAGAAAATGCACGAAAGCTGAAGGAATGGGAGAAACAATGTAAAAAAGAAGAAGAAGAAGCGGAAAGAGTACATTTTGTTCTCTTCATAAAGTTACTTCGAGCATTTTTTATTAGAAGTAACTAACATTATAATTTATAGGAAAGACATCTGGATGAAGAGCTGAAACTGAAAAAATTTAAAGAAGTTGAAGGTACGCCGGCGCATCCGGGAGTGAAACGAGATATGGATACTGATTGGCCTACCACTTCTGCTGGTGCTGCCCCATCTGGATCTAAGGCATGTCACATAGATGATTTGATTGCAATTTTGCCTTATAAATAATATTTTCGAGGTTTTCGAGAAATTTCAGACCAAAAAACGCAAAATACTTGAAAACGATCAATCGAGTGGTAAACGACTGAAAGAGGATGAAATTTCAAACGTGGCAGGGGAGAAGGCAAAAGAAAATCCGAGTTTTTGGATTCCACAGTTAAATCCTACTGCCGAAGTCAAAATTGAAAAACCGGCAAGTTTCATTTTACAAGAAAAAGAATATTTAGAAGAGAGGACAAAGTCGCTCAGTTTATTAGAGAAGAGATAGCACGCAGACGTGATGAATATAATGATGCAAAAAGCTGACAAAGAATTGCAGTAATTATAGGGATATCGTCTTTGACATGTAGAAAAAATGATGATGTAATAAACTTGATAGTTCGTTAGAATGAATTTACTATGCCATGTAAAGTTGCTTTTTAGGAGCAACGTGTTTTTTGTCCACTCTCTGGCAAGCCCCTAAAAATTAAAGAGTTGATGCCGGTAAAATTTACTGTAATGCCTGATGATAGTGGTAAAAGTCTGATGTCTCGGAAGATACGATATATGTGTCCTGTAACGCATGATGCACTCACTAATACGACTCGATGCGCATACTTGAAAACAAGGTAATTATTAGAACACCGGTAGCTATTTAAAGAAGTCAATCAGTCAAGTGAAATATGGGTCTGAAAAATCTTCAACAAAAAAGAATTTTTTTTTCCTACAGACCGATCTCAAATTATTGTGATTGTCATAATGTTTTGCCTACATGTCAAGTATTAGAGAAAGTTTTTTTTTTTCTTTTTTATTGCAGCCAGTGTGTTGTTACGATGGACTGTGTTGAGAAAATAATTAGGAAGGACATGATAGATCCCTTAAATGGAAAGTCAATGAAGAATACTGATATAATTGAGCTACAAAGAGGTGGCACAGGTAAATGTTTACTTGTTATTTTCATGAAAATTAAAACTGATATTCGTAGAGGAAAAGTGGGATTACTGAATGATATTTGAGAAGGAAAACCATGCGATATTTCAAAAAAACATGTTTAGTAAAGTAGTGAAAATGAGATAAATAATGAAACAATAATTGCCAGACAAAGAATCGGATCTGGAGTAACTGTGATTAAATGCCAGTAATGTAGAGCATGGTGTATCGAGAACCTTAGAAAAGAAAGAACTGGACAGAAAAATGTCCATAATATATTCTGAAAGAAATTTTACTTTATTTTAATTCTTAGGCTCTCAAAAATTTCCACATTTTCAGGATTTGCCTCGACCAATGAAGTGGAGGCTAAGTTGGTACGACCTCAACTGGAGTTGCAGTGAAATTGAGTTTATGATTGATTTTGTTAAAAATAATGACGTACTATAACATATAATTTTAATTTCCGATTGATGAATTTCAAATCTTGTTCGTTTTGTATCTTTTGGGCTCAACATCTCTTTAATATAAAGAAGTAAATTTTTGGAAAATTGATAAGAAATTCCAGTTGTACGATCTACCAGAATGAAGATCCGGAGTCTTCCGATTCCTTTCTAATTCAAATTCTATTGTTAGATGTAATTTTGTACTTTAACAAACATTATGTAGTAATGTACGAGAATTTTGTTTCCGCATATGAAGTCAGGACTTTAGTTTTTCTTATCTATTTTACTTTAAAGAAGTAATAATATTTTACTCTTAGATGTGTTACTTTGTTCATGGATTCAATTTTGTTCATTGTTTTACTTGGTGTTTCAAATTTCGGAATTCATAGAAGGATTGATTTTAGAGAACTGTGAGCACTATTTTTTTATGTGTTGAAGTTTCTTTATGAAGTACTCACTGAATGATAGATATCGAGTACAATTAGTGATGTTCTGAATGATAAATGTATTTGATGTTCGATCAATCAAATTAATCGATTTTTAATAGTACTTAGCAGACACAGTATTATCTTAATTTGATATTACACTAATGATAAAATATTGGCCGTTATAATTTTCAGAGATTAATCCCAACAAAAAAGATTCTCATTCAGAAGCTGATCTAGGGATGATATATTTTAAGCATTGACATTCGGAGATGGTCCCTGATTTCAAGCAATTTCGCTTAGATGGAATGAATAAATTGAGTGGAAAGCGGTTTCAGCTGTAGTTCGAAGATTTCTAAGAATGTGGGGTATTTAAAAGATTTTGCAAGAAATAGTGTTCGAGATAATCAGGGCTAAATGTTTGAAGTAGCTGATGATTTAGTTTTGCAGATGGCGGATGTTATGCAAAATAACGATGGGTTCAAAAGGCCTACGATACCTTTAGCTGTTGTTGGTAAGTATATTTTTGGCTGAATTTATTCCTCATAAAGTGATTCTGTACCTTATTGGATTCAGAATATTGTTGTTATGGTTTGCTTTAGTTCTAATCAGCATTGTTAAAATTGAAAAATTGCAAACGATAACTGTATCTATAAACTAGCTATAGGAATAATGTTGAAGCTTTCTAAGGATGGTTTAAATAATCGAATTTTTAATAAACTAAAGGGCCGAAAAAACCACGCTTGGAAGTTATTCCGAGTGGGCGATCACAACCCATTCCACGTACGTCACATTTGATGGCTCCCATAATGCTGCTTAGTGGACATGATGGTGAAATTTATACGGCTAAATTCAGTCCAGATGGTAGTTGTTTGGCATCGGCTGGTTTTGACATGACTGTTTGTAAGTTTTCTCTTTTTTTTTTTTGCTCTTAAATTTGATGCCTATTTTGAATGTTTTGTGGCTTGTTTACTTTAATGTTGATGTCATTTCCAAATGGAAATAACCATAGATGAGTTTCTTGTTAATATTTTCAATAAATCATTTTATTGGATTGTTTTATTGATGAAATTATTAGTGATCATGGGATCGAAACTTGGTAATATTCCGTGTACATATTTTTTGTACTTTAAAACATTCGTTTTTTAATGCTTTTTGATTACTATATTTTTTATGTTGATTAAAGTTTTGTGGAATGTATATGGTGAATGCGAAAATTTTTCAATCCTAAAGGGACATGCGGGGGCGATAATGGATCTTCATTTCAGTACTGATGGAAGGTGAGGAATTTTTTCTTTTTTGGAAAATATTGAAGATGTGTAAAAAAATAAGAAAACTTCCAGGGAAAGGTTAATGATATTTAAAATTGTGGATAAAATTTGTCTAAGTATATTATCCGTTTATCGAAATTAGTAATTAAGAATACTAAGGAAATCTTTTGTCACTCAAATTTTAGATCTTTGCTTTACAATCTATTTTTCATTTGATGTGTTTTTGTTATTTCAGTTACTTGTTTACGGCATCAACAGATAAGACAGTGCGCGTTTGGGATATGGATACAGGAGCGTGTATGAGGAAGTTCAAATCCCACAAAGATATTGTCAACAGTTGTCATCCTGCACGACGTGGGCCACAACTTGTTGCCAGTGGTTCTGATGATTGTACTGTACTTGTAAGTTTAATTGCAATATCAAAGTTAGATAATGGGAAAAGCAACTTGATACATATGACCAATATTTTAGAAGAATTTATGTTATTCTTTTAGAAGATGAAGATGAAATTAGTCTACATCCTTTTTCTTCTTCATGAAGCATGCTATGGATTAAGAAATGTTTTTCCCAGGTTCACGACATACGTAAAAGAGATCCTGTAACTACTTTGCAAAATGCCTATCAGATTACAGCTGTGACTTTCAATGACACAGCTGAACAGGTTATTGGTGGAGGAATCGATAATGACATTAAGGTAATTTTGTTTGAATTTTAAGTCTCAAATAAATTGTAACAGACGGCTGTCAGATCTATTTCACTGGTTTGTAGCTATTATATTTCCCGTAAATTATTCTCAACTTCCACTTGAATTTTAGGTATGGGATCTACGACGAAATGAACTGATATATGTAATGCGTGGTCATACTGATACGGTTACTGGTTTATCATTAAGTCCAGAAGGAACACATATCCTTTCGAATGCAATGGACTGCAGTTGTAATTTATTCCACTATTTCTTTTTTTTATCAATGTTTTTGCATTATTTCTTTAATTAGAAAATGAAACGGTTTGTTGCAAATCAATTTTGTCATAATAATAAAAAAGTTGCTCAAGAGCTGCTTCTTTAATGGAGGAGGAAAGAAAAAGAGAGAAATAAATTTTCTAGCAGATAAAGATGGGCCTAAAATTCTATACCTTGATTGAGAAAGATAAAAAATTTGGAATTCTGTTGATATCCTCGACATTGAGAGCATTTGAAAAGCAGATCTTTATTTTATCTAATAAACATCATCGCAGCATTGCTATATATAATTGATAAAATTGAAATAAATTATAATTATTTCAGCAAAAATTTGGGACATCAGGCCGTTTGCACCGGAACAACGCTGTGTGAAATCCTTTGCCGGACATCAGCATAATTTTGAAAAGGTTTTTCATTGCTGTGGAGATGTTATGCTGTTTCGTAGTATTAATCAATTTATAATGAACTTCATTTCCTAAATTGAAAAAATATTGCTAAACAGAAAATATAATGTAATTGCCTCATTCTAAATGTTTGATCTGTTTTTCTTTTTTTAACCTTTCTGTTCCTCTTCTGAATTTTGGTAAAGAATTTTTTTGCGAAATTTGTAACTTGCGTTTACAGAATCTATTAAAATGCGCTTGGTCACCTGATAATCATCGTATCAGTTGCGGTTCCAGCGATCATTATGTTTACGTTTGGGATGTTTCATCGCGACGAGTACTTTACAAATTACCTGGCCATCAGGGATCAGTTAATGCAACTGATTTTCATCCAAAGGAACCAATATGTAAGTTCTTTTTCTAAATTCTTACAATTTGAATTTGCTGATTTTCTAGATAATTTTGGTAATTTTGAATGTACATTTTGTTTATTCCACTTCCAACTGAATGTTCAGCGAATCAAAAGATATAAGCAGGCCAGATTTTGAATACTGCATGGGACAGTTTGGAGATTAAAGTGTGTAAGTAATTATTTGTTACAAAATTATCAGTTTATTTTTTTATTGTTCGTTCCTTTTAATTTCAGTGTTGTCAGCAGGAAGTGATAAGAAAATATACCTCGGAGAAATTGATAATCAGTGATCTCAGCATGTTATTGCTACTCATTTCTGTCATTGTTATTTGTTTGTAAACCTGAGAGATTACTTCCATTAATTAATAACCCATATTTCCTAAAACTTGCTTTGTTTTAGCCTACGAAGTTTTTATGATGAAACGCATTTTTTTTATTGGATTTTGAAAATATCGATTTATGAATATAGTTTTTATATGAAATTAGGTCTTGATGAATGGAACTTATTACATCCATAACTTATTATACATGAAAATGTGCTTGTGAAAATTGCGAAGATTTCTTTCTGAAAAATAAAATCTAAATATTTATCAAGAACAATTAAAGCATATTGTGCAATTTCTAAGATATATTTACTGAGAAACATAGCTGTGGTAGAATATATAAATGCTAGCTGTTATATGATTTAATAGCATACATTAATTTCTAAGATAACCGTACAGATGGATTGAATGGAATAGTCATAATATTAATAAATATCACGAAATTCTTGTTAATTACTCACAGATAGACATGCTTAATCTGTTTCAATTTGTACAGTCGTATTGTGTTGGTGTCGGATAGCTTTGACGATATTATGTAAATTTTGTCTGACTGGGATTGAAGTATATAATATCTGTGGTTATTCACATTTGAGGAAGTGATCGTAATGGCACATGTAAAAAACATGAAGCAACGATGTATACAGGACTGCCTTTTCCTTTAACTGTTTTTTTGTAAATTTTAGAGCAGTATGAGCAGGAATTTTGGTATCCTTAAACAAAATGCAAAATTATTTATTTCACGTTCGCAGAATATCTTCGAGAATTTGGCATTTGAGGAATGGTTATTGCGTAACTATAAACCGGATGAGGAAGTTGAGTCGATGTTAATCTGGAGGTATGTTTGCTGTATGAAATATTCAATATTGACATTCTGAAAGATAAATTAAGAAAAATCTGCGACATTTCATGAAAGTGATAATTTTGATTTTGAATTTATAGCTAATTAAGGAGCCAAGTCAGCATAAGGCAGTATTTTCTTAGGACCATTTGTATTTCACTAATGTTTCAATCCTCTCTGCTTTCATATTTGCGACATGGGAAGAAGATTGTATTCAAATTAAAGATTATTTTTTGCTATGAATCTATTCTTAAATAGATTCATCATTTCGACGAATTCGAATTTACGGTGAATTTTTAGCAACAAACCAGCAGTAGTCATTGGACGACATCAGAATCCCTGGATGGAAGCGGATATAAATTATTTAAGATGTAATAATATCGAATTAGCTAGACGTCACAGTGGTGGTGGAACTGTTTATCACGATTTGGGTTAGACATTCAAAGTTAGCATTAGTATTTAAAAAATTAGTTTTCGCTTTATATTAATTAAGTAGTATGTTGCGTATTACATTTCTTTCAGGTAATCTTAACATATCGATATTAACATCACATCGAAGGCATAACAGAAAGAGAAATTTACATAAGATAGCTGAAGCGCTCAATCAAGAATTCCATATCAAAGTACTTTTTTTCTTCGAATAGTGATAAATGCGAAAAATTATGGATTCAAAAGGAATTCGAAATAAGAGTTGTGGAAAAATCAAATCAAAAGATGAAGCAAGAGAAAGATTCAAGCGAATTAATCACTTCGGATTGTGTTTTTTAATAATCATTTCTTTACGATTATATTATTCTTTGAATTTGAAATATGAGCATATTTTGTTCAGGTAGAACCAAATGATCGCGATGATTTATGGCTACAACCTGGCCAAAGGAAAATTTCGGGAACAGCAGCACGAATTGTTCGTCAAGTAGCATATCATCATTTGACATTACTTGTAAATGTTGATATTACTACTTTAAAACGTTCTTTATCGTCTCCTTTTAATGTAAGTTTACTTCTTCCTCAGTTAACAACTTTTTGAAATGTTAACAGAAAATTTTATTTCGTGTATTGCAGTTCAACTCATTCTTTTTATTTCAATTTTCGAAAGTCAGGAATTATATATTTGACGTATAGTTACTAGTAATATGTCATTACATAAGTCATTATTGAACGCGTTATGTATTTAATAATCTAGCATCTCTATCAGATCTTTATAGAGATCGAAATCCAATTTAGAAAAATCGTTAGATACTGAGCTAATATATTGCTGAATTTGAAATGCTGTAAATTCATTTAAGGAAACAATGTTAACAAACGCTACTCGAAGTATACCAGCACCAGCAGTTGGTTATTTAGCTCAAGAGATTCCTGATATTACTGTTGAAGAAGTGCAGAATGTTCTTATAGAATCATTCAAAAAACAGTATTTGGTAAGAATTCACGTATTTTATGATGCCATACATTTTCAATATCTTTATACGAGACACCTATCAATTTTCGCAATTTGAATTCTATTTCTGAATGAAATTTGTTTGACATTCATCATTTTAGCATACCGAAGTAACTACGCTTTCAAACGTAACGAATGACCAGCAATTCCCGGGTGTACTGGAATATGAAGAAAATTTAAGGAAATGGGAATGGATTTATGGAAAAACGCCACAATTCGTTTTACCACTTTATAACGACCAAATACGAGTCGAACATGGTGTTATTACTGGAAGTTTGCAGAATCAAAAATTAATTGGTAGCCGATTGCCGGAGGACGTAATGCAAACTTACGTAGGCTTCGCTGTTAAACCTATTTTTGGAATTAATACAACCAAACGGTTGGCCGATATAAAGGCTTATTTATGTGAAGTCCCGAAAGATTACGATCCGAAACTTATTGCTTTAAATGCTACCATAGTTGCTGTCCTTTTTACTGCTTTAATCTATCCTTTTTATGCTTACTTAATCGGTGATAATGTTGTAACTGAAAAAAAACACACTGTTTGAAATTTTGTTTCAGTTAATATTTTATGTAAAGATTTGTTTTTTATTCCGGAGACATTGTATATTTTATATTTTAATATGTTCGAAATCTGCACAAAAGCACGAAATAAGTATAAGCACAAAAATAGACCCAAAAAGTTAACACTTCCTAAGAAATGATATGTTTAAAGTTATTGAAATCATATAGAATATAACAATAAATTTATAAAAAAGTATTCGTCTTTGTAAGACATCTTTTTAAATACCTAGATTATTCAAACTATCGATAATTATAATCCAAAATCATTGTAATGGATATAAATTATTTCAGGAAGCTTATTGAGAGACAAATAACATCACGATCACATATCAGATGTTGGTCGGATTTCACGATTAATGATCTCAATAAGTTCATAATACTATTTCAAAACCCCTATTGACACTGTATAATTTCATAAAGTTTAAATTACAATTAATTAAATCGCTCAAGTAATACGTTAATCTTTACATATTGCTTTACATTTATCGTTTTTCTATTATTCATCTTCTCCAGACTACTACTGCATAGAAGTAATCAAAATGAACATCACCATCATTCAACAAATTACCGAAATTTTCAAGAGATTCAACGAAATTCCCATGTGTTTTTCTCGGGAATAAAAATTCACATTATTAAAAATTTAAAAATTCGCCTATCACATTATACCGTAGGTATGGTGCATCACATTAAAACGTATATTGCTAATATGGAAGAAAAAAAAAACTTTTTAACAGACTAATGAAATTTCAAATGAGACTACAGAATCTAAAAAATCTTGCTTTTCATGGAACGATAGTTAAAATACCACAGTAATAAGCAACAATATTTCTCAGTTCATATCTAATCACGAAACAAACTCATAGATGGCTGTATGAAAATACGAACATAAAAATAACGAGTAATATGGAAATATAAAAAAACATCTTAAAACATACATCACAATAGAATGAAATTATAAAATGAGATTGATATCATAGAAAAAATAAAATTATTCGACAAATAAGAAAAGACTTATTGAGGAGCAACTTTCATTATAGCATTCCTTTTTCGAAATTAATATATTAAATGCCGCATGCTCAAACTGGTACAAAATGGTGTAATGATGCCACGTGTGCAAAAATAAAAGATTAATCCGGAAAAAATTGAAATCGGAAGAGCTGGCAATGCTTTACGGAATACAGCCAACAATATCAATGTAAAGCAGAGGCCCTAAAAAATGCATATTTACATTTGTATAGTGGAATTCAAAGCTATGTTAAGTTGCGAATCTTTATAAGATACGATAAAAGTTTTTAAATTCAAAAGAAATGTATGCTTGTAGTGGTCACAATAATCTAAACAGTTTAAATTTCAAATATGAGATGTAACTATATAACAATGGAAGTCATTCCGGTTTTCCTGTATTATTCATTAACATGTAGAGATAATATTTTTATAAAGCTTATAACCAGAAAGTTGACGCAGACTATTTTGAAATAATTTATCTTTTGACCTTGATTTAGTTGAAGGCGAAATAATGATTATAAAAGAAGTTGAAAAATGCAAAACAAAGTAACTCACAATAAGAATTGCAATATAGCAAGCTACTGTTGTATTCCAATCACCGTAACTACTTGCTTTTCCAACCAACACACTATAGAAAATAAAATCACCTAAACCAAGTTTGATGCCTTCTGAAAAAAATTCTCGTAAATTGTAACTTCAAATAAAATACTTAGTTTTCTCAGCAGAAGTGATCAGTTACATTTAATAAATGATGTTTCTAAAAGCAACTCCTGAATCCTCCATTTGATATCGCACGATTTTAGGACTCTGCTTTAACGGATGATTTACATAAAATTATAACGTAAAATAGTCAGATGTAAAGAAGAAATATGATGATGATTTATTCTTGAGCAGGATTTTAAAAAGACACTAAAATATGAAACTTATTAATTATTAATAATTGATTTGTATAAATTTGTTTCTACAGAAATTTCGTACTTTCATCTGGAAATCTTGGATTCTGCAGACTATCAGTTTCGGCGTTATTAACGGTTACATTTCGTACTCTGTTATTTTCACCACCTTGACTGAGTGATGTAGTGGCCCGATCTTTCCCAACATTTTTCGGACTGAAAGCAATTCTTTTTTCTCAGACAAATCGATACATACATCTTTATCTATAAATTTTTTCGAAAAAGAAAAGAAATTTTTTTAAGACAAGAAATCGTTCTAAATTTTGAATCTGAACAAAAAATAATGATAACATACTTGATGTTTATGTGATCTTCTGTATTCAAGGCATCATTTGCAACGCCCTGATCTAAAAATTTGAAAAAACATTAGCGAACCTTGACATATATGAATAATAGCTAATTTCACTTACTTATCTCATCTATACTATATAATGCAGATTATCTATTGGATAAACTCGAGAAAAACCTCATCATTTCTCAAGAATTTACATCATGCAAAGTAAAGAAATATAGAACGAGATATTATTTAACATTTGAAATTATGCCTTTTGTTATTAAACAATAAGCACCAAAATCGCTAATTGCATCTATAAAGATGTAACATTCAACTTAAACTTTGAACAACTTATGTTTCTTCTAATTCATTTAAAAGGAGATTTCTTGGCAAAAGATTTTAACAAAATAATTTCAACAAAAGAAAACAGCAATGAGAGAATGTCAGTCTTGAAAAATGAATACCTGCACCACTGATAGCACGCGTTGGAGCAAATCGTCGTATAACCTTTCCTTGAGGAAACCTTCGCTTTTCATTATCATCATTCACTGGAAGTAACTCAGCTGTTGATGGCAATGAACTATCCGTTGAGCAGGATGAGCTACCTGGCAATACAAATGACTAACAAATTAGTCTTAATGATCGAAATTCTGATTTAAAAAAGGAGAAAATAAAAAGACTTTGACACTTAATATATTGAATAATATAAATGAATTATCTTCGAACAACAAAAATCTAAAAGATATACCAGGATTAGTAGAATCCGATTGAGCATGTTCTGTTACGCATGAAGTATCTTGTTCCATCATAACTGCGCCAATTAATGTATATGCATAAATCAAACCAGCTAAATTTGAAAATAGTTAAAAAAACATCCACATTACAAACTTACTCTTAATCAATGGCATGACTAATCGCGAATAATAATTCAAAATCTGACATTAAATAATTTTGTCAACTTATTAACTATCTTCATCATTCCTTCCACATTTTTCTTATCACATCGATTTTTATTATCATCAACGGAAGCTATTTATTTTCATAGAAAATAAACTGCACAGATATGCAGACCAATCTAAACGGTGATACTTTCCACAATGCTTGATAAGCAGAAGTAATGTTTTCTTCTGATTTTACGAAGATGTCATTGTACAACTGCAAAAAGATAACATCCATCGACAGAATATATTTCATAAAAGGATGCATTGATGGATATTATTTCATGAATTCTTTAAAGTTACTAAATATTTTGAAAATTTATTAAATAACAATTTCGGAATAAATTTACTCACAGGAATAAATTAGTGCCGGAAATATCGGTTCATTTCGTTCCTGAGCAGTTTCGACAAGTATTCGCAATGGTCCTTTTGGACAAAGTACAGCAATAAGATCCCAAATAGAAATAACAGCAAGAACGGTCCAAACTGTCCATTCTGGCAAATATTTGATGAAAATCAGCGCCATCAATGCTGACATCATTATTAAATAGCCCTAAAAAATTGAAATTTTATCAATTCTGTCATTGAAGAAGAATGAACTATTTGATCGATCTAGTAAATGGAAGGTAGAAGAATGGCACAGAAAGGATTTGAGAAATGGTTTAACATCAATTATAAAAGCTATTTTTTTTTTTTTTTTTTTTTGCTAATTGGACGAAAGATCCGTAAGTACTGTGCTAATATGGAAACAAAAGAAAGAATATGCACAAAGTTCTTTTACTTTGTAATGGATCTCCAGCTAATAGACAGATTTGATGTTATATACAATCATGTATCATTCGTCGATGATGCCATATTTAAAAAAACCTTTGTTAAATCCACTAACTGATTACACTATCATCAATTACTAAATCCTTTCCAAAAAACTTTTTAGCCATTAAAAAATATTTTGAAAAACCATTAAACCAACCTGCTGCATTCTTAGAGGGCCTTTCCAGTGAATGCAAATCATTCCCATTACGCCATAATTCCAAATTAAAATACAAACGAATATATAATCGATTGGTATGTTGTAACTTCTAAAAACCTCTCTGAAAAAAAAATCCTTCTCACAGTCAATTGATATTTCCGACTTCCAGTGATGATTACATTCTACCCAAGTTCAGTTCTTGAAATAAAGCTATCGATTCAATCACTCATTTCATTGAATTCCTTGAGAATTAGGCTAACTAATATTTTGAAATACTTGATATATATGAAAACTTACTGCAAATACATAAATGTGAAAAGAGATAACAACATCAGGCTGCTCAATATCAACCATGCATTGATGACCTAAAATTTAAGCATAGTTTGCAATAAAAGCAATATTAATATGCAAAATACTTATTTTGATCCATATGGACGCAGCTGCAGGTCTGCAATAACGACTCCGATACAATAAAATCAATGCGAAGAACTGAATGAATGATCAAATAAGAATATTTTTTTTATAATCAAAAACCAAATAATAAAACAAAACCCGATAAAACCGGAATTTGTAAAGAAAAATTAATATAATGGTCATCGTTATCACCACTCCCAAAATAATAAACGCGTTTCCCAAAGACATCATTATCTTTTCACTTGTACTATCAGTTTCTTTAGTAAATGGGGTATAAATTCTGAAATTTTAATATGTAAATATTGAAAAATACAAATTATTGAGAAAGAAGTTTTGCAATTTAACTAAACTACTGATTATTTGCCATGAAAATCACATAATAATAAGTTTTGGTGTAAATAATAATTTTTAAGTTCACATAATTTTTCGAATAATTTTCAACCTGCCATAATTTCCAAGTTATAAGATTTTGCAAAATTGGAGAAATTTCAAAAATTGATCATAATATCACTTTTTTTGCAACAAAATGAAAAAAAAAAAAAGTACTTTAGAAATATGATACATTAAAGTTTACCTCTATCACAATAGATTAGAATTTTTGAATTGTTTAACATATATTCAAACAATGAATTTATTTTCAACAAACTTACAAATATTGACCATCTTTGCGAGTGTAATAACCAACGGTGTTCATTGTGAATATAACAAATACCATACAAATGGAAACCGGAACAAAGAGATGAATAACATGTTGTGCACCATATTTGAATTCCGCCTCTTCTTCATCAACGTTCGTTTCTAGAAAAACATATTTTTTTTCTGAAGTGAGGAAAAGATGAAAAAAAAAAAACTTGAAAAATAAGTGAAAATGTATGCAGTAAATACAAATAGCAATATTAGGCCTTTTAATCTAAGATACTTACTAAACAGCTCGTTGTTTTCATGGCTCGAAACAGAAGTTTTTATTTGTTGAAGCAATAAAACTGAACTAAGTCTAGATATATTATTCTAGCAAGCTGATGTAATTGAAATATCGGGAAATGAATTTTATTTGTTCAAATAAACCTAAGCATTATTTCTAATGTTACTGATATGATAGCGTAATCGAAAGCTTAGCAATAATTCTAAACTCTTTCAATCTGGACAAATAGTTCACTTTTTGGAATTTAATGCCTTAACTATGTATAAATAATTTTTTCTTCTGTTCCCATCGATATTTTCATCTTAAAATCACCTAGGAATTCCATCAAAAAAAAGTTACAAACTAATTACAAATTATTTTATCTTGAAATAATACGAAAACAGAAATAGGAACTGATTTATCCTAATATCCAAACCTACGAAAATTTCGAAATTTCGAAGCAGAAATTTTACATACAGATAACTTTCCTTTATCCTACTTTTACATTTAAGAATTCGACCAATATTTGTAATTCTAACAAATTCATACCATCCACTGTATTTTCAACAATTCCAGAATTTGTAGTGCCTCTTCCTGTATTTCGTGAAGGATGCTGTTTATTTGACTGCAAAATTATTTAATCACTCGTTTCATCATTTCTTTTTGAGAAGTATCTTAATTTATAATAATTTTAACTCAAACTTTCATAAATAAATTATTTTTTGATGTTACCTCACTGATTACAATGAAATATACAGAAATCGATTGAAAAATCAAAATAGAAATGAAGTAAATAAACTGAAATTAGAAGTATGGATAATCTCATTCAGATAAAAATAACTGTAGCAAAAATTTTTGGTCCAAGATTTACCTAATTTATAGATTATCTCTTATTTTGGATAATAAGGCCTTACTTATCCAATCTTTTTTATCTTTTCCAACTATCACTATAGTTCTATCTATCATTGAAGATGTACAGAAAACTGCTAACAAAATTAAATATATATTGCAAAAAAGAAATCAATTCAACTTGAATCATTCAATTAACAAATCAATTAAAAGATTTGATAAATGACAAATTAGAACGACTAAAATGACCAGCCTGAATTCTTGATCTCTGTTCTGTTCTCGATTTATTCACTACTTCACCTTCATTCGATGTCGTCTGTTGCGTTGGCATTTCTTCACAGATGTCTCCCATTACCTACAAAATTGATTATAGCAAGGGAAATATGAAAGAAAAATCATTTTTCTCGCCATTTGGCATCATTTATTTCGATAAAAAAGGAATTCGATCAATAAACCTACAGTTTATATATGTATACAATTTACTCATACAAAAAATACTAACATATTATCACTTATAACAAAACAAGTCTATAATTCACGCACGTGATGATAAAAGATATCACAGGAAATAGTCTGAAATAGGCAAAATATGGAGTAATTCCTCACGTGCGTGTACTATTAATCTCTATAATAACCAAAGCTAAAAAGCTAAGAATATGATGGATATAAGCATTATTGCTAAAATATAAATTATATCCGTCAAATATAAAACTTCTAGTCGTTCACGACAAATCCACGTGAAACTTCCACTTCCTTAACCTCCTCCTTCTGAAGAATTTTTCTAATCATCCTGAGACCGAAAAGTTTCATTATACCACCCTACGGCAAGTCATACATTTTTATTAATTTTCGTGTTCCCCTGGACTTTGTGAATCCTTGCACGTGATGCTTTTGCGTGAGGAACGTGGTCTTACGTCATACATACTGTTATTGAGGACTTTATTTACTTGGACATTACTGCCACATGTGCAAACATTGATTATGGTGTACATGTAATTGTTGTTGTTATGGTAACAAAACTGATAAAGATATAATGTTAGAAAAATCATAGCAACGATTACAAGCCCGTCATGATTTTTTGTTGAGAAAAAGTAATGTTTAGAAATACGTGTTACTTTTATTTTTATACGTAGCAAAATTTGATAGCACGTCATTATGAGAAATTTGTCTTGTTAAATGTTGCGAGGAATGAAAAGAATTATATATGCTTAATGAATCGGTAAGTGGTGAATGATCGGAGAATTGATCACTGATAAAACTAATGGATCAAAAAACTAGCTACTAATATACTAATGATAAGAGAGACAGAAAGCTACTAAATCAATCATATTCAGAAATTCGCTAGTAATTTCGTAAATTGCATTTAATTTAGATTTAATAATGAAATTTATTTTAAACATAATTTATCAGTAATCTTTTTTTTTTTTTTTTTATTAATATACATAAATTTGGTATTTATCTTTGCAAAACTAATAATGAGTGTTATTTTCATTAATCATTCGTTACAGTATGACAACACATCTATGATTTCTTCAATTCGTTTGATTTTTTTTTTTTTTTTTCAAGTGATTAAATTTGAAGAAATAATACCTCTTGCCGATAACGAAGGTCAATCATTATATAGGATTAAGCGGTATCATAAGGATAATATGTAATTATAGCTCATGCACCGTAATGAAACTTTAATTTGTAATAGATTTGTGTTATTCAACTTTTCATATATCGTGACGATGAAAGTTAGAGACTCAGTCTTATTATTCGATAAAGAAACAAGGATTTTTGACGTTTTAGATTGAACGAAAATTTCATTGGAGTGCTTTTGGTTTTGAATTTGTTTTTGTGATGATAAGAACTTGAGCATATTTGAAAAGGAAGTTTAATAAATGATAAAATAGAACAGTTATTGAAATGGTCAACATGATCAATGTAAATACATCAATAAAATCATTTATTTTGGAATAAGTGAAATAATCAGTGTATTTGATGCTTGTTCTTCAGAATGCAAATTTCTTATTTGCGAATATCTGAATGATTGTGCTAAAGCTAACAGAAATGCTATGAATCTGAAGCAGTACAAAAAGAAAAAAATAATTCCTTCCTCATACATATCAGAAGGCATCAATATGGGATGAACAATTTTTCTGATTTTGATTAAAAAAATTGCTTGAATTTGAAATTAGTAGTGGTTTTAGTATATATTAGCTGAAATGATCTAATGATGCGTTTAGGGACAAGGCCAATATTAGTTTCTTGACTAATTTTATCTCTTTTAGTTAGAAGAATCTGGTTTGTATATTTGTCCGTCAATTTCATCACTATGTAGTCTTCCGAAAAATTTCCAAGTTTAAACATATTATATATTAAAATACGATAATAGTAATAATATGAATATACATATATATAATACAAACATAACTTTATATAATTTCCCATTCGTTTTGTCATTTGTTTGTTCGTTCGTCCTTGCCTCCGAAAATTTCAAAAAATTTTTGCCGCTTTATTACCTTCTTCATCAATTACATTAATGTAGATACTATCTTTCCCTAATTCCGCTTATGCGCATTTTTGTTCTTCTGCTAATTTAAACGTCTTTTTGTCCGATCTTCCGCATGTTTTCCCGCTGTTTTCTTGGATGCATATCCGCATCCTTTGGAATGTTTCGAGTTTCTACTTCACTGTAGTAGTTGACCTGTCTCATTAGAGATTTCTTGGTAGTAGTGATGGTGTTGTTGTTGTTGTTGTACAAAGCTGGGGTGGAGTCAGTGAGGTCAGGACCTGTGATGATTCGTAGAATGTGATTGGAGCATTTGAACTTGATGAGATGAGAAAAGGAGGGGTCAGAAAATCATCCCTTTTTTGTGAATAGCTTAACGTTGATTTTACACGCCCATAAAAAAGATTTTCGTGAAGATTAGATCACTTGTTAGGTCAATATGGAACGAGGTGGGTATTCTTATCCTTCTCTGTGTTGCAGAATTAGCTAGATCAATTTACAGTAATTGAAATGAGATGGAAATATTATTTAAAGTCAGTTTACAATAATTTTGGTCAAAATTTAAATAAATTAAATTCGTTAGATTTTAATATCCATTAGGAAAGAATTCACTTTGCATTTAATAGGAATTTAAATTTGACTAAGGATTGATTCAGTTTGATTGATTAGAAAATTCGATTTATTCTGATTTAAATCAATGAAATTAATTTATTTCTGATAATTTATTAGAGACTTAAATTATAGCAGCAATGATCTATTTTCCAATTTTGTCTTCGATTATTGAACCGTTCTTTACTTTTCATCAAAAAATCATAATTTTTCAGGAAGTGCGATTTGTGCGCAACGATATGGTTATCCGCACACGGAAAAAATGTGTTTATCTTTGTGGATGCTTTTTCTGTTGGTCTTAAATAATTCTGCATCATGTTATGCCGTTAAGGGAAATGCCGGACGCAATGAACGTGCCGTCGGTCATAGCGAAGAATACATTAAGCAGGTGCAAATGATATGATTCTTTTCGATTCAGTCATATTTATAATTTAATTTTATTAAAGACAAAAATCGATTAAATTTCGGTATTTCGGCGGCATAGTCTTTTGTTGTCATGTGTAAAAGACGACGAAGTTGAGCTACAACATTTTCCGACACATATACCGATAGATCTATGTAAATAAGATGTTGAAATAAATAGTTTGGAAAACGAAGCTACCACAAATCTCTTCCTGGTATGGCATGAAAAGATTGCAGATGGTTGAAGATTATCATTGTGAATAATTAATTATCATTGCTTCGTAAGCAGCATTCTAAACATATTTTGAGAAGAAAAATTTATCTAATTTCAGAAATCAGCAGATCTTATTTTAATAAACAGATATGTGACATAAATAATCGAGTGCTATAATTGAGATAATTGATCTCTATGGCATAATTTTTTAATTAAAAGAAAATAATAATATTTTAAGTAGAAATTTTTTTCCTAACATTCAATTAGTGCCATTATTTTATTTTCTCTTTATTATTCATTCATATTATTTGTCAGTTCATTATTCTCCATTTTTCATTATTTTATCATTAATACCATATCTCTTTTATTTCTGAGCCTACTTCTTTGAGTCTTCAATAGATACATTGTGAGTTTATCCTCATCACTTACCTACTGACATTCAAAATCGAAAAAGAATTGATGGAAATTGACATCTTCTATACATATTGCAAAATACTGCATTTTGCAGATATTTTATGCCCATGCGAACTGTATCGATACGGATTGGGCTTGTAATCAGGAATGTCGTTTGGAATATGTAAATCGTACTACCGGATTATGCATTCAACCATCTCCAACGGAAACTTGCTTCGGAATACCCATCCGCTACAATTTTACCTTCGAAACTGTAAATGTGATAGCTGCATTGCCAAAATATGAAGTTCTCAGCAAATTCCCACGGTATGAGTGAAGTAATTCCTGCAGCACGAGTACCTCTCCATCCCCGTCTCTTCCCTTCTATAAACATATTTCATGAAAATCTAGTAGGTAAAGCGGAATTTCATGAAGGTATTATGAAAACCTGAAAAAGTTTCATATAGATTGGCCTAATGCGGATTAGTTTTGCTTAATTCGGATCTAGACTTACACTCTTCTATCTTAAACTGACGATGTAAAAGATGAGAAAAAGAAGAAATTATAACTGTGATAAAAAATCAATTTTATAATATGTTTTTTACAAATATGTGTTTTCTGATTTATAAAAATTTGATAGAATTTTACATTTTCAATTATAGATGTTGGTCGGCATTGGGACCTTTGCTGTGTGCAGTGGCTTATAGACCATGCTCTATCCGAGCGTATTTCGAAGTTTCAATGGATAAGGTATATTTTGTTTCATAATGCAGACAGCTGATAGAAGATTAATTAGACGAAATGGATTTGATAGTTTATATTTGCTGTCAGGTCTTTCCAAATGGATCCATATTCGTCATGTCATCATTGGAAGATGTCTTGCAGTGAATGATGAAATAATTTTATGTTCTCTTTTTTTTTAAATCAGTTCCGAGCTGCTATATTGGAATTCATAAGAAAAAAAAAAGCTCAGTTTGTGACTTTGAATTAGAGAATAGTTTGTAAGAGTTCAAAATTACCTAGCAAATTACAGCCGGGCAAAATGGAGTTATGGCAGGTGTTTCGAAAGAATATGTGCCAACAGGCGATTGGAAAATGTAGTTTTCTACTGGAAAATGGCCTCTGGCCTGATTTTATCAATTGTTCGGATACAATCAAGCAAAAGAATGGAAGACGGATTTTTTCAGACGGATCTTGTGAGGTAAATTGTGTTTTGCTTTTGGAGATACT
The DNA here is from genome assembly GCA_000499405.2 of Onchocerca volvulus. Lineage (NCBI taxonomy): Eukaryota > Metazoa > Nematoda > Chromadorea > Rhabditida > Onchocercidae > Onchocerca > Onchocerca volvulus. The sequence continues at coordinate 14,251,279 of HG738137.1, read as the reverse complement.
GCTTTAGTGCAAAATATTGTAAGGAATGAATAGTAAATGAATATGAAGCAGAAAATACAGTAAATGAATATAAATTTAAAAGAAGTAAATGAGTATAAACTAGAAAAAATAATTAGATTTATTCTAAGAATTCTACGCCTGAGTTTTTATTTCCTAAAGAATGCCTTGAATATAGTTAGGGTACAGATTTAGGGGTGGCAGTAAGATATCCTGAAGAGCTTATCTGTAGAGCTCAAGTAATAAAAAACTGATGATTAAAAGGAATAATAGGTGGATATTATGCCTCTTATTTTCAAGAAGATAAAGAAATAGTGTAGTCATATGAGAAGAAGAAAAGCTGAAATGCATGCTTTGCATGCTTTACCTATTTACAAGAAATTCTTTTTTAAAGTACTTTATACTTGCTCAACAAAGATTCTTTCTTCTATAATTGTATCACCATGGATAAATTATTGAAAGTCTTCTTTTAAAATTTATTTATTTTTTTTTTGAATCCCAATAAACAATAAATTACGGCAATAATGTGGTAAATTTTGTGCAATTATCGATTTTTAGAACCTATCTTCCAAGGCAAGCAGTAATTTTATCTCAAAATGGCATAATTATTATACTACTATTGTATTCTGAAATATTGAGAAATTTGATGTAATTTGTCAACTCTTTGCTACAGTTTCACGATAATCAAATAAATTCACTCCATTTGAAATGTTCCGTGACATTACAATCAAACTCAAATTTGATACCCAGATTCTGAAATTTTGGGATAAAAAAATTACTCTTTATTTATTAAAGATTGATTTAAACTTGCTGTAGCTAGGGCTTATTATTTTTAAAGTGTTATGGTAGATTGGATTCAATTAAAAAATTTTCCTGTTTAGATGGCTTACAACAAACAGCCTTCAAAGATGGAAATTAAGCAATGTTTATGGCCTTTAGCTGCTGGAGTAAGTCATAGTAAACCAATGGCTCAACCCCTTATCGATGATTGTTACCTTCCATGCAGGTATGTGACTTTTTTTAGACGTTTTTAGGATATTTTTTCCTGAAATGTTTTTTCTATAAATTCAATCCATTTTTCTAATAATATATAATAATATATTTACAGATCACCTCTAATTAGCTCACAATGGTTATACGATGGTTTCAAGACGTTAATTTTTTCCTTCTCTTTAGTTACTGTTGTTTGCGGTCTAGCTTGTACGGTAAGAATTGATTTTTTTTCTTCTTTTTTTTTTTTTTTTTGAGAGGGATTTTAGAAGTTCAAGTTATGCCATAAGTGCACCAGATTTTATTGAGGAGTAACGACATACGGAAGATTTATCTAACAGAATATTATTATGTCCTTTATTCCTTGTTTGGTCACTAGATTTGCTCAGTTTCAGAGTTTTCTGATTGCAAACACATTTTATGATTATCGGATTGATTTGATTTCCACATATCAACCGCATTTCTTAAGAATATAAATTACTAATAAGGGACAGTCATTTATTCTCTATTCTAAATTAATTTTGGCAATTCAACTGTGTGTCAGGAAAAAGAAAATTACTTTCACCATTAAACAAACAACTTTTTCAGCTTTATTTGCTTCTCTTCTCACTTCTTTTCACGAATGATCTTTGCGTTTACTCATTAACTCATGCACTCTTAAGTGCATCCGTTCATTGGTTTATATGGTTAGTAAGTTATGCTGATCGAGTAACAGAGCGTGCAATGTGTTTCGATTTGTTAAGACGTGATACAAAATTTTTAAGGTATTATTTTAACAGTTTTACTCAAATACGAATTGTCTTCTGAAGCGATATATTTCCATATTCGAATTGTTTGAAAATACTTCAGTAATTCTCATTTAATCGTTAATCACTATGGCATGTCAAATTTGTCTTTACATAATATGTGATCTAGTTGTTTTTACGTCTATGATGAGAAAATCATCCTTGCTCTGCGAGCTCATTTGTGAAATTGAAAATTTCGGAATTGAGCAGTGAACAGCTTTGGCCTCTGAGACGTCATAAGATTTAAGATAAGTGAAACTATGGTAAAAAAATTCGGTGAAGTTCTCATCCAAAATAATTTGCAAATTTTCTTTCTATTACTAGATAAAATACCAGTGCTGCTTGAGCATTAATTATGCCTAGTTTCTTCGTAATTTAAAGGGCTAATTATGCTGATTATTTAACCATTCAATTAAATTCGTCTATCAGTTACTTGATAAATGTTAGCTTTAAAAATTTGATAAATATTGCATAAAAAACACTTCAGGGGTTTATTAGATTGGTGCAGCATTCAGTTTTGGCTTTTACATACTACGGTATTATCTGGCTTTTTTTGGTTATTAATTGCGTTAGCAATTCAAATTTGTCGGCCAAAACTTAATTCTAATCAAACAATTAAGTGGAAAAAGCATAATCATCTGAATTTACGTTGCTTTTTCCAAATTTGTTATTTGTTGGCTGGTTCAGTGGCTGCAATTGAATTATGGACAGATGCTGTAAGTATTCATTTGCAATATTATTAATCAAATCAAAATTTGCTGAAAGAAAATATAAACTAAAATTAAAATGATTTAAATAGATATAGATGCAAGTTTGACTGAGTGAATTGGTGTCGCATAAAAAACAATTTTATGGGCATCATCCGAATATTGATCTCAATCGAAACCTTTGTAATTTCTTGATATAAATAAGCTTATACTCAATGATTCACAATATTACTCAACGATTCATTTTGACAGTCTATCCAGAAAATTGTTGATCTAGAAGGGAGTGTGTATTATTGATTATCTTTTGGTTTTTAGACTGAAACGGATGGTATCACTGGTATTTGCTTTTTCGGATTTCATACAGTAAGAAGTGCAGCAAAATTATATGGTCCTCTTCTGATCAGTTTTATATTGTTTTTACTTACGATCATTTATTTTCGCAAATATAATAAAGGTAGTATTTGTTCGTTTTTTTTTTTTTTTTTTTAATAGTCTTTTAAGCACAACTTTAGCATGGCAGTGGATTTTAGATCTAGAATTTTTTTTTGTGTCATGTATTTTGCATAAAACAATTTCAGATATTACAACAATCGAGACTTTTTCGGAAAGAAGAGACCAAATAGCACTTGTTGTGGATCACATTGATGATGATAAGAAATTGTTTGATTGCGACAGTGCTAAGAAAAATGGCTATTCAGAAATGGCTTTCTTCTGGAAAAGTATACTATATATAATTTCATTCTTCTTTATTTCATTGTTTTTTCTAAAGTTTTTAGTCACTTTGTATAATTTCACTTTTGTCATTCATTTACTTTAAACGAAAAGTAATCTTAATATATAAAATGGAATGCCTATATGAAGTTTTTAAGATATCACTTTAAGCTGAATTTCTCAAATTATGGGCATCATATTTTCAGGTCTACTTTGTATTACTACTAGTTTGTCGTATGTTGTATCTGCAATCCTCCTTTATTACACTTTTTTTACTACTGCTTATTCGGAATCGGAAATTATTTTGGATTCAGTGAGGTCACTTTTTTTCTCCATTATTTATTTCATGAATTTATAACATAGATCATTCTCGATAAAGTAGTCAGTAATCCCTGCATATAATCTATTCAAATAGTAGAAATACCCACGATATTTTGGATGATGATGTACAAATATATTGACAGATTTGTGCAAGAGTCTGCTAAATTAAGCTCTTAATGTCAGTTTTTCTTCATATCCATGTTCTTGCTGTTAATTAAATTCTCGATATTTTTAACTACATTTTCTTGTCTTTTATCTTCCATTACTTGTAGATTATTTAAATGTCCGGAGATATGCAGCTTTGATTTATTATTGGTTGAAATCTCTTATCGAGATAAATGATTTACGTTATTAGAATAATTTTATTGGTCGTAGTTTAAACTTCAAAGCCTACTTAGATGCTCCCTGAACAAAACAATTATGGAAGGGCAAACGGAATGGTTGCATGGAATGGTGCGTGATTTAAAAACGGATGTTTTTTCGAGACGAGCATCAATTGGTAACAGGTATACAATTAAAATTTTTCGTATTAGATGTCTGAAGAAATGGAGGAAAAATGCCACCGGTCTTTGTTTTTTAATAGACAGTACTTCACTGCATCAAGGAATTAACCTGATTTTTATTGCAGATTGTTTTAATCTAACTTGAAAAAAAAAAATGGGAATGTAATTTCTGATAATTCGCCAAACTTGTTTTGAAATTCTGAGTCGCTGGAAGACAGTTGTACACCTGTTTTCGAACTTTTCATTAAAGTTTAGGTTTTTGAGTATCAGGAATCTCTCGTTTTTTAGTTTCATAGGTGCACGAATATTTTGGGATATATTTGAACTGAAAGTAAGGAAAGATTTGGATTTTTTCTTGCAGTTTTCTAAACGCTCCTGGTTGCGAATTGCCATCAAGTATGGATGATCGTTTATTGTCCATATTTCTGATTTATCTTTTTTTCCCCTCACTTCCATATCTTACTGTTATTGTCTATATGCTGGCTGGATTTTGTGGCTATGGGATTGTTGGTATTGAGAAAGTCCGGAAAAACTTCAGTCCATTTGTTTTGGTGAAATATTCTGAATTCGCATCAACAGTAGAAAAGCAGCAGTAATCTTTTTTGCTTTTCTAATAAGAATAATTTTATATCAGAAACTTCATGTTGTATTTCAGTTTTGTCAGATAGCTTTTTGGAAGATATTATCGAAGTGCAATTAGTTGTGCTTGTGATATGTCGGCCACTTTGAGTTACTTGGTTTTTATAATTGCAATTTTTATCGCTAGTTCGTTTGATAAAAGTGATCTGTGTTTTGTTTCAAATATAAGAAGAAAACATCTAATGTTTTGATCGGGAGTGTGGACGATGTTGATATGTAAAAGAAATTAAAGATTCAGCATAGTTCAGTTGGCAGTGCTTACCGTAATTTGCGAATAATTTTGCAGCTTTCTTATGAGACTGGAATGATGAAGTAGGATATAATTACTACAAAGTTCTGAATTTAGACCTGGTGATGCGATAATTACCGGCACATTTAATTCTTCTGATAAAGTGGGTCAATCACAGGAAGCTTCTTTCAAAAAATGTGAAGATAATAAGCAGTCGGAAAAAAACGAAGAAGAATCTCTGGACACATTTCCTGCAGACCTGAAAATTAGGAGGTTGATGTTAAATAGATTGATTTAATCTCAAGAGGATTGATGTTATCCTATGAAAGTAGCATCTTTTATTATGATGCTTTTGCAGATTATTTTTCCTTCGAATTTTTGCAATCCATGCTGCAATGATGACAGTCTTTCTGAATTCATTTATCTGTGATGAATTATCACTGTCATATTGATATGTTCGAATTCGTTTATTTATTTTCAGATCATAGGGATGATCGTCGTCACAGCATGATTAAATAAATTTATTCATTCGAATTTAAAAAAAAAAAAAAGAAAAAAAACAAAGGAATGAATAAATTCATTTTCAGATTGGATGTTTTAGAAAGAAGTAAAGAAAGAAGAAGACGGCAAATGGAAAATAAGTATTTATTTTTGGAACCAATGGATCCAAGTCAAATGGTAAGAAATTAAAATTTACCCACAGTTTGTGGTAACTTTCAATTTTCGTGGAAGAAAAATGATAATTTGACAGCTCTCGTGAATTTTGGTTATTTTTGCAAAAAATTTCTGACAAAACTATGCTAATATTCCAGCCTACTATTTCCATAGATTTAGAAAGGATTTGATAAGCATTTTCAGTTCGCTTATATTTCTTTACCAATTTTAGCGAACATCAAATTTTATCTGAATATTTAACATTTTAAATGAAGGATGTGAATATTTTAGATAGATTATTACGACAGCTGTATAGCCTGGTTGATATTTTTGCAACCAGAGCAGTGCTTATTGTTCCTTAATTTCCAATAATCATTGAATTAGACGGTTTTGCGAATTGCTGTCTCACTCTAGATTTGAAAGATTTAGCTTTTGCGCTTATAGAGCGTTTTATCGTTCATATGTGCTATTACAGACGACGAAGGTTCTTTCTGCTTATCAAAACGGTCTTATCGAAGGTCACTGGCGTGAACGATGCGTAAATTACGAGAAGCAGATTAAAACACTTGCGGCTAATTTACGCGTTGCGGATCATGAAATACGACGACTAGCTGGTTTAGAAGTCTCGGAATCCATGATTACACCAAGTAAAAATAATATTATTTGCATACATGCTACTGTTTTCAAAGTTATTTTACTGCTATAAATAGAAATACATAAAACATATAACATGAATATCATAGCACGTTAAATTTACTTTGAAGTTATTTTTTATTTATCTGAATTGCCATGATTTTTATAGTTTAAAATTTCCAAGTCTTGCAAAATATGAAGGCAGATTGCTTCTCTGTATAGCTCATTTTTAAAATTTTGTTTTAAAAAGTGAATTTGCTAGAGACTCGGATGAGATTTTTTTTTTTTCTTTTCATTAATAAATAATAGTTACAATGGCAAGAGCTTTAGGTGATTTCTTTTTTCTTTATGTGAAAGCAATCTTAATTATTATTTGTTGGTAAATCTCGAATCTTATTCATGAATAAATTGACAACTCAGGAAGGTTACTTTTAGAAGAACGAAAATTTCCATGTGAAACTTATCCGGTTGGTATGAATTATTCATCTATTATTGACACTGCTGATCGAAGTCGATTGATTTGCTCTGCACAGTTCAATTCATGCCAAAATCCAAAGGATGCAAAAAGTTTGATTGTTGGTAATGGTATGTTGTTTCATAAATGGCAATGTAACATTTATGTTTGAATGCTGTACATTTTTTTCCAAAAATTTTCAGTGATAACTTTTGTTAAGCTATATGTAAGATATAATCTCGGAATAACTTCTTCAATTATATAAATAGCTTCTCTTTCTAAAAATTTATTTCAGTAAATCATGCCAACAATTTATGCGCCGAAAATGTGAATCTTTCTGAAAAGTCTACCAATTCACAGCATATTCATATGCAGAACGAATCTTGTATCGATGAACAAAATGAAACGGCGAGATGTCAGGTGTCAACTTTAAAATCTCGGACTTTTTTTGGTGCATCAGCCGCTCAAAGTCCATCAGATGAGACTAAAGATGATGGACAGCTTTCGGGAAGTTATCACGACAGTGACAGTTTTAATTCCGATGAAGAAGATTCTGAAGAAGAAAGATTGTACAATGAAAAAGTAGGTGTAAATTTTCAGAATTTTCTGCTGAATGTTGTAAAATTCCAGAAGAAAGTTTGTACATGAAAAGGTAGATATAAATTTTAAAAATTATTTGATGAATGTTCTAAAATTCTATTAATTATTCGCTCAGTGTTAATTGAAATGAATTCGGTTATGATTTTTTAAATGCTCATTTTGTAAAGTAGTGTTATTGAGTATAGTAACTAAAAAGTATATTCTTATGGAGCATTAGGATGTAGTATTATTTTCTGTTACATTTGCACAAACTTTTTATATACATCGATGAACGTTCGTTTTTTATTCGTTCATTTTTCAGGTGGCAGAATTGCAGCGAAGGCAGCAATAGCAAAAGGAATTTAATTGATTTATCGTTTATCCCAAATCGTCATTTTTCCAAAATGTTTTTGAAAAAAATCATAATTTTTTAGTGTTTTCATTTCTTTCGCAATGTTGCGTTTTGTTAATCTTGAATATTTTTGTTCTTCAGAATTATTATAATGTCTTTCGTTACAATCCGGACTTTTGAATTTGTTTTATGCTGGTCGTTTTTTGTTTCACTTTAAATTGTTTTAATATTTTCTTTTGTTTTATTCTGTGTTAGAGAGATGTAAGTGAACTTTGTTATATTTCAGTGATATCAATTTTGTAACAACTTAAAAATAGTTTCTCCGATTTTCTTAAAATATTTTTAAGAAATTTCAAGTTTTTCTTCTTTAAGTTTTACTGTTGAATTTTCTATTCTTGTTATTTAATCCTTATTTATTCCGTTTTTTCGTTTTATTTGTAATTAGTACTGTTCAGGCTATTTAATATGCATGTTTCATTTTATTGCAAACGAACATGACAAATTTCAGTGCAAGACAAACTGTTGGAATGAAAGCCATGGAGTATTAGCTTAAGATCAGTTTTGATTTTTCTCTTTTTTTCGCTTGCAAATGTCTTGATCTAGTAACCTGATCACATTTTTTCTATGTTGAAATAACGAATTATTAATTTGTTTTCAAGGAATGAGTTGTGATATATATAATACTGACTAAAATATAGCATTTATGATCCTGAAAAAAGGATAGGGATGTTGCTTCATTAGGCCAAAGTTTTCTTCAGAATGATTTATGCTGGCTAGTCATTCTTATCAGATTGTCTTTCAGTGAATCTTTTTCAGATTTAATTTCATAATTTTTTTTGGATTTTTTTATGATTTTAAAATATTTTTTTTTTTTTTTTTTTTTGGTCTTATTAATGTGGTGCTTTTTACTAGTGAAGTTCTCCATTCTTTCAATGTGCATGGTTGAATATTATGTTTGCTCATATGGATTGATTTAGCTTTTTGATAAGATGCATTTTAAAGTTGGGTTTTTCGAAGTATTCTAATATTGGAGCGAACTTCTGCACAAATGGATAAATACATTTGCAAAGGCACGAAGAACAAAATATCTGACAACCAGAAAGAAGAGACGAAAGCAGGTTATCCCGTGATATTTGATGCTTCAATTCAGGGACTGTATCGATGAAATTAGATATCGCGGGTTCACCTGCACACATCTATATTGTTTCTATTAATTTTTTTATTTTTTATCTCGATAACCATTGATTGCTGGAATAGTTTCACTTTTTTTTTTTTTAAAGTTTTTATTTAATGTTCTATAAAGCCAAATTTTTATAATTTATTTTATCATGCTCATGGTTTGTTTTCTGAATCTAAATTTTTTTTCTTTATTTATTTAAATGAACATTTCAAATTTGCTGGGAAGTTTTATTATTGATGTGTATTAAAATATTTTAGACTAATCTAAAATTCTTTCGTTCCAGAAATATTCCGTTAGATATAGATTAGCTTTTTTGCAAGCATTGATTTAAATTTATGTAATTATTTTGATATTTTATTTAATCATAATTCTCATTGTTATATTTCTCAGTATTTCATTTTTCAATTTCATATCTTGTACACTTGCAATCAATTCATCTTTGGATATATATTGAAATACTTTTACGTATATATGCATTTATCTTCTTGTTTCTGGCTAATTCAATGAGATTACAGAATTTTCTTTTGCATTTTTTAGAAAAATTGTTTTCATTTTATCTGTGAATTTTTTTCCTGATTTTCTTTTTCTTTTTTTTTTCTTAATTATTTACTAGCTTAGCTGGTAGAAATAACAATTAATAATTTCTCGAATCATCAGTTTATTCTAACCATAAAATCCAGAGATTCAACTTTTTTTATTTTTTCAAAAACTGTAATTATTTTAGTTGGTATTTGTTTGTTATATAGAGAAAAAAGTGTATAGATATGAGCAAAAATATAAGGTAATAAGTAAGATGAGGTTAAGCAAAAATATGAGTGGTAAGATGAGGTTAAGTAAAAATATATTGTAATAAATAAGATGAGGTAGAAATTACAGCGATTATATAAATAGGGTGAAAGATAAATTAGTTCAAAATGTATTTAAATTTCTTGTTTAACTTGTTTTAAATGTTTAAATTGTGTTTAAATTTTATGTTTAAATTTCGCAAAAAAGAAAAAAAATGAACTATGGAAGCACAGCCAGTTTTTCTCCTTTAATATAGTTGTCTGTAAGTGATTTTTATATTAATGTTTAAAAAATTTGTTTTCCTTCCGTTTATGTTGAATTTATTCATTTGCCATATGCGGTACATTTGCAATTAAAAAATTTTTTTCATAAGTAACTGTGTGCGCAAAGACAGAAGCTATCGTAAGCTTTTTAATAAAATATTTTCGACGTTATTAGAATTCTAATCGTTTTTAAATCTGATCAGATTAACTATTTATTGGTTATGTTTTGATCAGGTATAACTGGAAGATAAGAAATGAGCAAGAAATTATTTGATTATTTAATTCAATGATCATTCCGATGATAGTAAAACTGTAGACTGGGCATGGCCTGATGTTATATTGGGTCTTCGGAAGAAATTTGATGAAAAATTTAATATGCACTAAATTTGTTTCATCCATTTGTCAGATCGTTAATGATCGTTATTATTTAATCTTATCCAATTTTTGCGGTAGGTGAGCAGTCCATCATCGTTAAGTTTATAGATATTGGAAGTTCAGAAATTTTTTTTTCTTTTTTTTTTTTTTGATGGAATGATCTTTAATAATCCATGAAATGTTGTACTATAGGAGTTTTCGTTTCTGTTGAACTGTAATAAATAGATTTTAATTATTATAGCTTATTGGGGAAAGTAATGCAAGTGCTTTCTCGACGATATTTATCGAGATGTGTCGTTTCATTACCAAAACGATGGTCAAGTAAGTATTTTTAAATTGTCATTTTCAGTTATATTTATGAATATATCTATATATATGATATTGATGTGCTATTTGTTATTTCTAGAAGTTTCAATTTATTCATTTCTAATAATTTGTTTCATCTTACTGAAGAATAATTGATATTTTGAGCAATGAATAAAATACACGTGTATGCAAATTTGCGGGAAATATTAGTTGATGCTCTTAAAAATCCAAACTTTCATCTATCTTAATTTATATATAGAAAAGGTAAAAATGAATCATGTAGAGCTGCACAGGATATATCCTGGAAGTTTAAGGCAAATTCGAAAGACACCAAATTGTGGTGGAAAATGACAAACAGTTCGAATTACCATTAGTTTTTGGGTGAATTAAATTAGAAGCTTGAATGATCAGTACTGAAAATCAGCTTTAAAAAATAATATATGATTAGCCATAACAGATGCACTTTATTAGATAATATTATTTGTTCTAGGTGATAGTATGGTTGTCCATCGTGACAGCGAAACCAATAATTCCCAAACACCTTTCAAGTTTACGGCAGAAAATATGAAGCGGATAGAAGTGATGCTTACGAAATATCCAGTGGAATATAAAGTAATTTTTTTTTTTTTAATCTGTGATAAAAAAATGGAAAACTGTAATCTATATTAGCATAATTCTATGCATCCTGCAGCGCTGTTTGCCCTGTCATTGAATAAGGAATAATTTAGTCTGAGACAGCAGATATTGTTTCAGTATAATTACGCATGGTTTCAGAATCATCTCAAAATCTTCTTTCACTATGATAGGCAATTCAAAAAAAAAAAAAATTGAAGTACATGATCAATAATTTTGGAAATTAGAATAGCCAAAAACATGCTTTCCATGCTAATTGAATTGCTTATGTTACATATGAGTATCTTTTATCTCAAATCTTATTAATTAATTCATGAAACAATTGGTAAATATTTATTTCTTTTCAGTTTCAGAATAACGTGCTAATTAGTAAAATAAGATATCATAATATATCGTCTTTTAGTGTGGTGCACTTATTCCTATGTTAGATTTGGCACAACGACAACATGGATGGTTACCCATTTCGGCGATGCATGAAGTTGCTCGTATCCTAGGTTAGTCTTTTTTCTTTCTAATATTCTTCTTTCTTCGGGATGAATTTTTAATCAATTGAAATTGCACTATTGAGATTTCTGGCGGATTTTAGATTTATTTATGAAATTTTTGATCTTGAAAAAAATTTGTTCTTGTTTAGGAATTGCACGAATGCGAGTATACGAAGTGGCAACCTTTTATTCAATGTTTAATCGGAAACCAATGGGAAAAAATTTTGTGCAAGTTTGTGGGACAACTCCATGCATGCTTCGAGGTGCTGAATCGATCATAGAAACTATTACCAAAAAACTTGGTTTGTTTCATCTATGGAATTTGTTTTTTGCAATGTATTTGCTTTGTCTATTGTTATGGATACAAAAAAGAAAAAGGATTTCGTTATACTATAGTTCGTAATGTCGTAATGTCTTCCCTATAACTTGGCATGATGTCTATTGTTCAAAATTTTCATTTATGGTTGCTGTGCTTCGTGTTTCAATCGTCGTTACGATTGTTTGAAAAATAGTGTATGAAATTTGAAACGAAGCCTAACATTTCAAACGATTAGCAATTTTATCAAAACATTCTCGGTCTGTAGTGATTTAACGGATATTAGTTTCGAATATATGGAAATGACATTTTGTCGGAAATTTAAATTTCATGGAAATGAATGAAAAAAAAAAAAGAAATCACTTTTATGACTTTTGTGGGACTGGAAATTGATTGTTCCAGGTATCAAAGTTGGTGAAACAACGAAGGATGGTTTATTCTCATTAGCCGAAGTGGAATGTCTTGGGGCATGTGTAAATGCACCTATGGCTCAGGTAAGATTTTGCTATATTTAGATTTTGCATCAGTTATCCAGACATGCTGTAATCCAAATGACTCAACAGTGGTTTGATTTCTTTAGCTGTATTTTTTCTGACTACTTTGCTTCTTCGAATCATCTTGATTCGAAGAATCATATTTATTCACTATAATTTGGAGTTTAGATCAATGATGATTATTACGAAGATTTGACACCGAAGGATATCAGTGATATATTAGATGAATTTAAAGCAGGCAAACGTCCAAAACCTGGTCCACGAAGTGGTCGTACCGCTGCAGAACCAATTAATGGCCCAACAACACTTACAACACCACCAAAACCTCCGGGTTTTGGATTTCAACCGGGGATTTAAACTTTTGCAAATAATTATTTTATGGCATGATATGTATGTGATGTTTCATAATTTATGGAAGTTAGAATTCGATTTCATTAGCATGCCGCCAATGCAGATGTAAATTTTTTAGGTATTGTAATAAATGCTTTTCAATAGGCACGAATCATAGTTTTTGCATTTAATAAATCTTAAATATTTATATGCTGCAAGAATGTTGTAAAAAATCAGAAATTACTGTGAAATAACATAATGCACTAAACACTGAACAATCATATTATATTTCATTTTTATCTCTTTTCGCGAGCAGTAGATTTCTGAAAATTAGATCAAAAGATTCGAAAAATTTATGGAATTAATAAAATCAATATAACTGGACTCTTATTTTTCTATTCCTTTATACGAAAAAAATCTTAATTCCGTTGTGAAAAATTTTTAACATATGATGTATTCAAACATTTCATACGATAAGAATAAATAATTTCGAAGTGAAGTATGCTAGTAAAACAATTATGTTCACAACATAGAAGGAACGATAATTTGAAGAGAAAATCAACAAGATTAGTTTAAAAAAGAAATATCTTTTGATGGATAAATAATGAAAGACGAAATACAATGAAAATTTTTGTTTCGCCGAAGTGATAGTATTTATCGTTTTGCTGAAAGAATTGCTCAATGAACTATGAAATCGTCGATTTTTAAAATAACAATAGATTCATCAGATAATAAAATAGGGGATCCTAATTCTGCAAATACCATTATTCTAAAGCTCATTTAGATAACAAAGGTTGCAAACCCGAATTTCTGGGAGCAAAAAAAAAAAAAAAAAAAAAATAAAAATCATAAGTTTTAATATCATAAAATCCTCATATTTTTGTGAACATTTTTATTTTTACATTACAAGCCAGAAAATCATTACTAAAACTAGATAAATTGCCAAAATATTAATATTATCACAATTAAAAAATTCTATTATAACATATTCAGAGCTGTGAAAGTGAATTTGGAATTTCAATATTACTAATTAATCAAAAATTCCAGTGTAATTTAATAATTTACTGGTTGATTAATCTAATAAATGAAATCAGTTATAATAGTTACTTTTTCTTTTTTCAACTTTCTCTAAGCTATTCGGAAATAAATAAATGGAAAAAGCAAAAAGAAAAAAAATGATTTTTGTCGGAATTAATAAGATAAATTAAGTCAGTAAATTAATTTAAAATAATAAAATTAATTTTAAATTTAATTAGTTTAATAAATTGATAAGATAAATTAATTAATTTAGATGAATTAATTTAATAATACAATAAATCAGTTTAACTGATTTTTAGTTATAATATAATAATAATAAATTATCTCATGTTTTCTTTAAGGTATTCGAAAATTAAGAGAATCAGAAAAAAAAAAGCAAGAAGAAATGCTTTTTATCGGAATTAATGAGATAAATTATTCAGTTGACAATTTTATTTTTTCTATATCGTATATGTGATTTATTGCTAAAGCATTTAGTAAAGGAATGTTGATTTACAAGATTTTGATGATACAATTTCTAACTCATATGAATCATTTATGAAATAATTCATCATTGGGATTGTTTCAAGTTTTGAAGTTTTTTTTTTTTTTTTTTTTTTTAATCATCCTTCATTGTTTGTAATAAAAAAAAAAAAAAAGAAGAAATCAAGTTTCGTTCAAAATTTCTCTTTTCTCGGCTAATTAAAGTACCAACAATAACAATAACGCTGATTAAAGTATCAAAACTAAATATTAATATAGATTATGATAAATTAAATTTTAAAAAAAGGAAAAGAAATACTGTAATTGATAATTTCTAAACATTTGTATAGCTTTCTTTGTTTTTCATTTGTTATTTGAATGATAATTTCATTTATTTAGCTATTATTATTATTATTATTATTATTATTATTATTATTATTTTTTAATAATAAAAAAAAAAAAAAAAAAAAAAAAAAAAAAAAAAAACAAAAAAAGAAAAAACAAGAAGCAAATTATGGTAACAAAAATGCAAAACTCAGATAACACTTATTTTATGAAATTTGATGATTCCAATAAAATTTTATCCTTTTTTCATTTTTCTCTTTCCTTATTTTCTGCCGCCTTATTCCATACTCGTTATATCAAATTTGAAATGAATATGTAGGGCACTAAAGAAATGAATAAATGAAAATAAATGCATTTATTTAAAAGAGAAAATGTATAAGAAATTTTGCCAATATATTAATAACATGGAAGAAAAAAAAAAAGCGAAGAAAAGAAAAAAATAAATAGAACAAAAATTAATAAAAGAAAATACGGAATTCATTAATTTTTTTAAATTTCCCAACATTAATTTCCCAACATCAATTAAATTTGGTGAATAAGAATCGGAAAAAGGAGAAATTTGCAGCAAAAATATAAATTATAGCTATAAATACTGTTGTTGTTTTGTAATTGCTATTTCCATTACTATTGTTATTATTGTTATTGTCATCGCTGTTGTTCTTGTTGATATTGTTGTTATTGTCATTGTTGTTACTGTTATTTTTGTTGTTGTTTCTGTTGTTGTTGTTGTTGCTGTTGTTGTAGTTATTATTATTTCATTGTTGTTTTTTTTTTTTTTTTTTGAAAAAAATCCAAAAGAAACGAAATAGTAATAATAATAGTAATAGTAATAAAAACAAAAATAAAAATAGAAATAATAATAATAATAACAATAAAATAATGAAAATATCTCGAAACAATCATTACATTTGATTCAATAATCATCTTTTATGCTTTTTCCTTTATTTTTCTTCATTTCTTTTCCTATTTTTCATTCTTTTTTTTTTTTTTTTTTTTTGAACATAAGCAATAAATTTTGAAAATAAAAGTTGACAGTGATGATAAATATATATCCATGAATTTGTTTTTGAATGGATAAACAAAATTCATGTTATTTATCCCAATAAAACCTGTTGACAGTCATTTCAACTCTTCTCATGAAAAACAAATATAAATTCATTCGGATATAAACGTATTTGAGCATTCTGAAATGTCAATCTCAAAATTTTTAAAGAATGGGTGGTGAAAAGAAAAAAAAGGATATAATCAAATGTTTCATTTCTTTGTACGAATGGTTGTTACTGTTATTGGTGTTGTTGCTGTTATTGTTTGCATATTTATGGAGTTATATGTGAATATAAATGTTTTTGTTTATTTTGTAATATTTTTAATGTAAATGCATTTGTTCTTATTATTATTATCATTGTTTTTGTTTTTTCTTTTTGTTATTTTCTATAAATATAGAAATTAATAAATATATTTATGCTTGTTATTCATGAACAAATATATTTTTGGAACAGAAACATCAACAGATATATTTGACAATAATAAATCAATTAGCCCTGAAAATGGATGATGCTTGAGCGGAAGATTTATATTTTAACTTAATGTTTGTTTCATCCCACAGCGCTAGTTTTGCTTACTAAAAATGGCTCATTTGGAGCACATATTCAATTTCTATGCTTCATTCAAGCAAACGAGACGTCAAATTTTATTTGAAAGTTTGCGAATAGGTTGAAGACGTTTCGTCCCAAAATTCCTCTAATCATTCGCTTTACCGAATATAACAGCTTCATTACGTACTTTAGCTGAAGAAAATTTCAGACGGAACTAGCTACTAGATTATTCGAGTTGATCTTTAGATGATCGATTTGCACGTCAGAATCGATTCTTTACAGCCATCAGATTTTCTTCTGTCTCCAACAAATATTTTTTAATGCTCATAACTTATAAACGTTTTTTGTCATTTTATTGCTTTTACTGTTATTGTTTTCTTTACTACTATTGTTTAAATATTTGTAAAGTTCTATATGTAAATACAAATTTTCAAATTTATAAAGTTCTTATAAAATATAAATGTATATTCGTGTATTTTGTAATGTTCGTAATATAAATTTCTTGTCTATTTCTTATTATTATTGCTCTATTGAATCTTATTGTTATTGTTTACATATTTATAAGATTATATGTAAATGTAAATGTATTTATGTATTTTGCAATATCCGTAATGAATATCCGTTTCTTATCATCGTTATTGCTGTTGTTGTTGATAACAATAAAAAATAATAATATCATTGTTATTGTTGTTATCATTTATTATTATTGTTATTATTTTTATTTTTATCATTAATATTAATATTATTATTATTTTAGTTATCATTGTTTTCATATTTTATGTTTTCTTTTTGTAGTATGATAATAATGATTGATGGCATATTAAATCATCACAAATGTCGATTCTAAGATGGCGTCAATTTAAGACAACACTATTTCAATTCGCAAATTTAATCATATTCATTCTTTTTATTTTTTACATCATTTCTTGTTTTTAATTTTATTCTCATTTTATTCATTTTTGATTTTTTTTTTTTTTTTTTTTTTTTAAATTAACGAAGTCAACAACTAATAGTAAATTACATATTTCATGAATTCTTTTTCATTTTTATTGGCTTTTGATTTTGTTTATTTAATATGTTTTTGAGAAATGTTTATTTTATTTAAAGTGTACATTTGTTATTAAATTTGTAAAAGTTATCACTTTCGATACTTTTTTTAAACTCATTAATTTATTAGTTAAGCTCTTATAGTTATTTTGGATCTATCTAAATAATCGAATGATTGCAATAATATATTCCAGAATTTCTTAATTTTTCCGTTTAGTTTAAATTATAAACAATCGTTTCTTTAGAAAGTAAAAAAATATTTAATTCAAGAATTATCTCTTGTTTTTTCGTTCATTGCTCCCACAATTTAATTAGTTTTTCTGCAAAAAATCTCCTTATTTCGAATAATTTTCCAAACTTATTGGAAAAACAATAGCATTAATTAATGGATAATGATTAATCGTCCAATTAATTTTTTTCTAAATTTATTCCGTATAAAAAAATCAGACTCTGTACCAGATAATAATATATCTGATCATGAAATCCGATCAAATTATTATTTCGTTCCAGTCAAACGATCAACTTGTCTGTTGACGACAAAACATATTTAGTGAATATATTGTAGCGCTAATTTTGGCGCACATCTTTCGATATTAATTATCTGTAATTAAGTTATGGTAATCAAGTTAAATCATGATAATAAAACCGCATCAATTTTAAACGATTGAGAAACAAGTAAATGCTATCACTTTATCATTAATTAGAAATAATTACATTATGCTTCAAGACAGTTAAACTCCTTTTTGTAGTGAAATGGATTAAGCAAAAATTATTCCGGAAAAATTTTTTTCGAATTTAAATTTTAAATAAATAGAAAAGAAAAATGAAGCATCAAGTATAAAATGAGTTTGATCAAAATAGCATTTAAAAAAAAATATCATCAAACTACAATTAACAACAAAATTCCATTACTTGTTTTTTCGATTACTGTTTTCTTTTATTTCTTTCTAGAGAAATTTTTTTTTTAATGATCTGCCATATTGTAATTAACAATAAAACTCCATTACTTTTGTTTTTTTTTTTCTATTTTTTGTTCATTTCTCTTTTTCATTTTTTCCGTTTTCGTTCTTTTTTTTTTCTTATTTTTCATGAGAAAGGTGACCCGTAAGAATGGATTAAGAAATAGTCGGCGGAAAATTCAAGATAGGAAAAGGTCGGCAATTTGCATTTTCATTTTGCCTTTGGGCATTTTTAAAATTTTAAATTTGTTGATGGTCAAAAGGAAACAGGTTCAACTTCATTACTAAATAATGATTCGAATGCTTCGTTATATAAATAATGCCATTTTTTAAATTTAATGTATATAAAATCTCAATCAGGATAAATTTTCTCGAAAAACTACTTGTTAATTTGTTTCGTTTTCTTTATTCACATCTAATTGCTAGATTTCTTCTTCAAAATCCTACGCCACAAAGAAAAAAATCTTCGAACTGTTTTTTTTTTTCTGAAAAAAATTGAAAATTTGAGGTGATTCTATATTTATTGAAAATCGATTTCAAATCATTTGTATTTGTATTTTGTGTTTTTTGTAAATCTTCGTCACTACTGTCCTTCGGTTTTTGTTGGATTCATTTTATTTATTATCTTATCCTCTCACCGATTTTTTAATGAAATTAAGCTAATTAAGCTTGACGTTTGTTTAACATTTAAATGATTGAGAGAATTTTAATGTAATGATTTAGAATTCAATTTCAATAGAATTATCAGTGACATAAATTGCAAGACATTTATAATAAGTTGATGCATGTTACTTTTATGATTAATCGTCGCTTTATATTGATTGGTTTAATTTTAGTTTGATTAAGAATTTTAATGGCAATAATAACGATGATAAAATAATTTTAAATGACGAACTAATAGAAGAATGGCAATGATAATGACAATAAGATAATTTTAATGATGAATTGATAACGGTTGATTACACATTTCAAGTTATTAGAATTTAGCGTAATTGATTAATTTGATACTTAATATAAGACAAAATTATACGCGTGCAAAAAATTGATATTCCAATAATCAATAAATGTATCTCAAAATTACTGAAATCAATACAAATATTTATCATCATAATTCAAACAAATTTTGATGGATACATTCAGTTATAAATGAATTAGTTGAAAAGTTTAATAAATCTATCTGTTCGTATATCGGGAGAAAACGAAAAGAATCCCGGATATTTTATAAATTGAAATATTTTGATGAATCAGTGCATGTTTATATCGAGAGAAAATTGATAGAAATACCGGGTATTTGATCATAGGCTATGTTGAAAATATTTCATTCTATCATTTATCACTTCATTCATTTTGTTTTAATGATTGCAGGAAAATTTGATCAAACTTTTCCCCTATTAAAAAGAATAAACAATTCATTCGAATTGGTAATTAATTTAAAAAAAAAAAAAACAATTTTCTATTCCATAAATATCATTAAATTTACAATTAATCTTTTGAAATTATTCTTAAAAAAAAAAAAAAATAGAAAAATTTATTGTCAAATTTAATTACTTGTTAATTAAAACTAGGGTAATATAGGAATGATTTTAATTAACGAGTGGTTAAATTTCGTGCTATGCGAGGGAACACCTTTTTTAATTAAATTTTGAATTTAAACTGATTTTAGCCAATTAAGCAGAGCGTGAAAAATTGTTGTGATTTATTTGACATCAAAATTTTGAAGTTTTAGAAATTATAAAAAAAATGGAAAATGAGAAAAAATAAATAAATTTTATGGATGTAGATCATCATTATTTTTTTTTTTTAATGAAATTATTTCAAGATTAACTAATATTTAATACGTAAAATATGCATTTATTACGTATTTTTTGCTTTTTTTTTCATGATTTTGTTTTTGCTCGGATTTTTTTGATTTTTCTTGGTGTGGTGGTTGTTTTTGTTTTGTTTACAATAATTATACTATACGAAAATTTATTTATTTTTCATACAAATTTTATTGCCATGTATTACTAGTACTTATTTGTCACGTAATCGACGTAATTACCCTAGAAATTTTCATTTTTTATCGCAGAATTTTATAATTTTTTTTTTACAACAATAATGTATATCATTTGTATGTGCTATTTTTACATCCTGAAAAATTTAATTTTCTTGGTTCATTGACAATTATATGACGTCCGTCTTGATAGATTTCTCACTTATGGAAATTGACATTTTCATGCATTCAAAACGGAAATATTAAGTTTAACAGACTTTTAGCAATATTTATACAATTAAAGTTAATTAAGCTTATGAGTTTTCCCTTTATGAATATATTCCAACCCTAATTTATCTTCTTTTGATAAAATAAGTATAAACTGATACTGTTAACTTTTTTATTTTTTTAGTTAAATTTTCTTCAGGTTTTTATGTTTTCATATTTTTACCTAAATTAATCAGTTAGTGATAAACATGAAATAGTTGTCTTGTATCATTCAATATCCTTAAATTTATTTCTTTCATTCGGTAAAATGAGGGCTTAGTTGATCCAACATTAAATGAGAAGATTTTGATATTTCAATCTGTTTCAATAAATTTATGTCTTAAATTAAACGCGATATTTTAGATTTCAAATATAAATTCTGAATTAATCGAAAAATTTCGGGAAAACAAAAACTGTTAGTATGTATCTGTTAAGTTCCCTCTTTCATTCGACCAAGTAATTTTAATTAAATACTCGATTTTAGAATTAATATTATCAAATAATAATTGAGAATTTTACTTTGTAAGAAATTATTATTATTTAAAATTTCTTTCTCTTTTTTTTGAAATTTAAAGTAATAATTAATAAATAAATATTTTCTATGCCCAAAAAGGCTTTAAATAAATTTTTGAAAAAAAAAAAAAAAAAAACGAAAAGAAAACGAATCAAAAAATTGTGATTTCAGAAGCACGAAAAAAAGGCACCGTTGAAATTTTCAACAAGATAACAATAATTGCAAACAAGTTTTTACGAATCTTAACGAAAAAAAAAATTTTTTTTTCAACCGAAACAGTTTTTTTTCTACCGGAACATTCCATCCCGAAATATTTTCTCATTTTTAAAACAAAGTATACTGACAATTTTTACTTCATTCGATCGATATTTTTATTGTACATTTTTACATTAAAATTTCATTTTAACATAAAATAAATTTGAAAAAAATTTTGAAATGGACGAAATCATTAATGTGAATAATTTAAAGAAAAAATTTGTTTCGATAATTATAAAATTTTAAAAAATAATGTTCCACTGCATTTGTGATGAACAAAAATTTTTTTCTTTTTTCCTTTGTTTAGAATAAAAGCTCCAACAATCAATTATAAAAAAAAAAAAAAAAAAAAATAGAAATTTCTTCTTATCCATTCTTCTTCGATCCTTTATATGATCATCGATGATTACACAATTTTTCAATTCATATATTGATTACCTAATATCGTGTTTAATTTTACCGTAGTAATTTCCCTATCTTATCTGAGAAATAAAAAAAAAATTATAGAAATGAATTTAGTTACTTTTGTTGAAAATATTTTACAATATATCAATTGATTAATTAATATATGATTATTGATTATCTAACAAATGATTATCTAATAATTAGCTTGTCTTTACTTTACTCTAATTTGTATTTCTAATTTTTTTATTTTGTTAGAAGAAATGATTAACAAATTTATCAATCCTTTTTTGAAATAATCATTGTCTTTTTGAAACAGTTGTGTTTTTTTAGAAATAATCATTGTGTTTTTTTATAATTATCCTTTTTTGCTTTTCTTAATTTCAGGCTGGCAAATATGTCGGCGCATTTTGCAGCATATTCAGCGATAGGATTTAGCATATGTTCATTGATAGCATGTCTTATTTTTCTTCCTACCTTATACAATAAGATCTCGGAAATTCGAAATGATCTCGAATTGGTATGTATTACGGTGTTTAAGTATTTAAGTATTTTGAAATAGTTCACAAAAATCCGATATCATCTCAATTAATAATATGATATTTAAATGTTTCGAAGTATATTACAAAAAAAAAATATTATTCCGTCCTCCAAATAAATATTATAGCATTTAAATATTTTGTAATATTACAAAACTATTTTGAATTCTTTAAATACTTTGAAATATTGCACAAATACTTTGAACAGTTTTAATTCTTCGAAATATTACACAAATACTTTGAATATTTTCAATATTTTGAAATATTACGTCAAAAAATCCGATATAATCTCACATAGATATGTAGTACGATATTTCAATATTTCGTCATGAAAAATACTGTATTATCTCAAATAGATGTTGTTATAGTATTCAAATATTTTGAAAAATTCAATGTTATTTGAATTGGGATGCTACGGAATTTAAATACTTTGAAATATTAAGCAAATAACATTGAATCCTTTCAAAAATAACAAAAATTCGAAATAATCTCAAATAGACATCTGTTATGGTATTTAAATATTTTGAAATTTTACACAAAGAAAATTGCAAAATTTGTTAGAAATTAATGAAGATATGGATAACTGTTACTAAATTAATAAGAATTATATAAAGCTAATTTAGTTGCATGTTTGTAATATGTTCTCATATACATACATGTATATTATTTAAAAATTATACATATTATCATATGCAATATTTAATTACTCAAAATTTATTCACAACTAAAATCGAAGAATCTATTTTTCCGTTATTTTATTTTCTCATTTAATTAATAAAAAACTTCCGAATTATTTTCTTCCTTTTAAATCATTTTTTATTCATATTTTCTAATAAAAATATTGGTATGTGAAAAATTCAATCAAAAAATTAATTCATTCATTGGAGCTTTTTATTTTTTCGAAATAATTTGTACAAAAAATATGGGACATTTTATTGCCAATAGTTTACATTCTAAACACCTTTTGGAATGCATGTCATGGATTTCGAAAAATGGATTATTGAAAATTTTGAGTCATTTGTTGTCAATTTTGTTTTAATAATCTGAATCAATCATATTTTTTCATAATATTAGTAATGATAAAAAGAAAAAATTTAGATCAAAAACAAATTAGAAGAAACTCTGAAAACCAAACAAATTAACAAAAAATTACCTTAGTATTGAAAAAATAGCAATTTGCTCTAATAATAAAAAATCAAAAAAGATGGAGACGATATTTATCGGTTGATTAGAAAAAAAAAGAAATTTTTTTACCATACATTACAACGTTGTTGATCATATAATGATAAACATCAATAAAATTTTTGAAATTCCATCAATATTTAACTTCAATAGACAATTGAATAGAACATTTTATTATATTTGCATAAATCATAAGTAAGAATGTAAAAATGTCATTAATATTGCTATGATTTGATATCAATACTAATTACTCAATTAGAAGTTTTGATGGATTTTAATTATTCAGGATATGGAAGAATTTCGCGGAATGCAAGATGAAATTTATATCCAAAAAAAGGGTCAAAGTATTGCACTTGATTCTTCATCATTTGCCATGTATCGAGAGAAACGGGACCTAGCATTTCCAGGACAATGCCGTAAATTGTTTCTTTTTTTCTAATTTTTTAATAGTTGTACCCGATCACGCTCTACGTGACCTCCAGCTAGTCTATATAAATGAAAATGTCCGCTCACTTACTTCCTTCATCTTTGACCTATCTGAAAGTAGGTGTATCGATACAAAAACACGCGCCCATTCAAATGTAGCATTTTTTTCAAAATTTCAAATCAATCGATGAAAAACTTGAAACTTTATGTGAAGAATCACAACGAATATTTACAGTTTTATCTACCTAGATTATTTGTTGACTATTATTTAACAGTGAATCATTGACTGGTTGACTTCACTTCCGTCAACCAATCATTGATTATCTTCTTATCGGAGCGTTTTGGCGGGAAACATGTTTTTCTTTACGGACAGGTAAAAAAAGTAGGTATATTTACATGGAAACACGCGTCTGTTCGAATACAACATTGTCTCAAAATTTCAAAACAATCGATAAAGAACTATACAATTTTGTGTGAAAAACACAACGAACATTTACAATTTTATTTATACAGCGTTTTCATTTTTTTTTTTCATTTTAAATAAAAGTATTTTTTCGTCTAAAAATACAAATAATTTGTACATTTTTCTTTAAAATTTAAATAGTTTATGAAAAGGGGGGGGAGATGAAAATTATAAAGCGATTTAAATTATATTTGAGACATTAAAAAAGTTTTTAATTTAAAATCAATTAAATGTCAATGTATCGATATTAATTTAAATAATTCCTGCCCATATTTCATAGTTCTTAAATGAAATTTCCCGATGATATAATACGAATGTTTTAGATGAGATTTTCTAATTTTCAGGTTGTGAACCAACAGCATCATGTCCTCCAGGTCCACCTGGTTCACCAGGTGAACCAGGAATGGATGGTATTGCTGGAGAACCTGGACCACCAGGACCACCTGGATTACCTGGTAATTATCCAGCGGTTAACATTGATATCCAGGCTAATTGTCGTATTTGCCCACGTGGTCCACAAGGTTATCCAGGTATTCCTGCTTCTTTCTTCAACAAACTTAAATTTTGCAGCAGTTAATTATTTCGATTATTTGATTGAAATACTTTTGCTGGAAATATTCATGTATGCTAATATAGCATATCAACTTTCAGGTCAACCAGGCCCACCTGGAGTAGCCGGAGAAAATGGTCCACAAGGGCCACCTGGATATCGAGGTGAACCTGGATTTGAAGGTCAACCTGGTAATCCTGGACCAACAGGTAAACAGTAACTTTTGCATTTTTTGCAAGTTATCCACGCCAAATAATTGCTATAAATGAATTTTAGTATAATAATCGGATAAAAATAATTTTAAATTTCTAATCAATATTTCATTTCAGGTGAACCTGGTGCAAGTGGCAAAAACGGTGCGCCAGGGGTACCCGGACGAAGTGGCGTACGAGGTTCCAAGGGCGAATCAGGACAGCCCGGACCCAAAGGACCAATTGGACCGCAAGGTTTTCCAGGACCGGATGGGAATGACGGAAATCAAGGCTTCAGCGGACAGCAAGGACCACCTGGACCACCGGGTGAGCCAGGACCGGCTGGTTCACCAGGTTTCGCTGGTCCAATGGGTCCACCGGGATCACCAGGAAGTGATGCATCCTATTGTCCATGTCCACCACGACGTACTACCGCTTCGTGATCCGTGTGTGTTGATAATAGCGTCTTGAAACTGTTTTATTCGTCCTGCTTTACCAGTATTATTATCAGTGCATAAAATTTTTCTATTATCAATTACCCTTCTATTTTTTTGTCATTAAAATTAAATCAAATATTCTGATAGGAAAAATTATCCAAAAAATAAAAAAAAATTTTGGCAAAAATGTAAATTCTTTTTTTACAAATTTCATTTTTCCAAAAACTATTCTTAATGCTTTTTTTTACACTTTCTGAAATCTATCATTTACAACCACTTTTTATAATTTTATAACCGTTTTTGAGATGAAGAGAGAAGAGGGAAATAGTTTAACCTAATTGAAAACTTAAAGGCTGAAATTTTTATGATGAATAATTTTGCATTTTAATATAAAAAAATTCACTTAATCGATTAAAATTTTATCACTATCCATTTACTTTATTAATTAAAGTTTTTATCACAATTTTTTATCATTATTCATAAGTAGGTGTCATTTGAATTTATTTCTATTTCTATTAGACGATTTAGTTTAAGCTGTATTTTTGTTACTATTTTGTTGTATTTTCGTTTGCAATACTAAATACATTGTAATATAATTCATTAGTTCAATAATTTTCATAATTTAAACAATTAGTAAGCAATAAAAACGAACAATTGATGATTGTTAAAAAACTTTAATTTCCTTAGAAGTATTTTTACAACACGTAAATTTTAGGAGTTAAAAAAGAAAATAAAAGTCAATTTTCAGCAAGTTTTTTTCTCGGCTTACTTAACAAACTTAACAATTTTAAAATTAGCATCAATATAATTTTTACAATATTTTCTAACTGAAGATGAGGTTTAGGAACTCTTACAATAGAAAAAATAAATAAATAAAATAAAGTAATACTTCATCGAAAATATTCGATGAAATGTTTTTGCTTCGTTTTACTAATGAACCAAAAAAAAAAAAAAAAGAAAACAGAAAAAAATCAGCCGTATAATCATCTTAAAATCTAATCCAAACTTATGACCCGAGACTATTAATTGCTTGAACTAACCAGTCTTAATTAGCATGCAATAATATTATCGATGTAAGATAAATACGTTTGCATGATATTTTCATATTAGATGATAAGAAATAAAGTTAATAAAAAAAAGTTCCATTCATTTATCACCAAAAGAAATATTAATTTATTGTTAAAATTTTTAATAAGATTTAAATTTCTTCTTTCAAAAATTAAATTCTAATTAAATAATTAAAATAAAAATATTTTATCGAATAATATAATACCACTCAAAAATTTAGCTATAAATATGATCAAATATTTTTTTTTTATAAATATAACGTTGTCAGATAAATGCTTTTGTATTTCTATTCTTGAGAACCAGAATTTAATTTGTCAAATAATAAAAAAAAAAAATTATCGAATTAAAAGAATTTATTAACAAATAACAGCAACATGCGTTAGAGAATGATAATGCATAAATTAAACATACAAATTTTATTTGTTTACATCATTGTTAACTATGGTCATTTATCATATCATATTATATCGTACGGTACTGTATCGTGATATATTGTGTCGCACTCTATCATCTCGTACTATATCCTCTCATTGTATCGTATCATATTGCACTATGTCATACTGTATCATATAGTATCGTATTATATAAGATCAAAATAGTAAGAAAAATTAATAAAAGAGAAGCAATCATTTTGTTTCGAATAAAATCAGAATTTCCTGAACTTAACCAGTTTTATCAAACAGAATTAATCATTACTCTTTTCAACATTTTACCTTCTGTTCCCATTGTTCATTTTATATTTCATTATAATCTGTGTAATTCATATCAACAACAATAAATCTTACCAAAAAAAAAAAAAAAAAAAAGAAAAACTGTTGAAGGTTCGAAGAATAAAAAAAAAAAAACACAAAAGATATGAAAAAGAAAAAAAAAAGTAACGGATTAAAACTGCTTTCCTATTGATATCAGTTTGATTGTGAAAACAAAAAGAGAGACAAACAAAAAAGAAGATGAGCAAGTTCGTAATTGATGTTACTGAGATTTCTCGAATTTTATATGATCAAAAGATAGAGAAAAGGAAGGGAACATTCTTTGTTCACTACTATATTACTGAAAAAGAAAAAAAAACAGATATTGTCTATTATTTGAGCAAATGAATAAATGAGCCCTAATTATTATTGGATGAATATCAATTATTCTTTCCATAAAAAAAGATGCAGGAAAGAAAAGATTCATCTATAAAAATGAAAGTGTAAATCACTGTTGCTGTTATTTGGCACATAACTTTGCAATTTCTTCACGACTGTTTTCAAATTTCGATACAACTTTGCATTCGAATAGACGCTTTTTTTTTTCTTTTCTTTTTTAGATATATCTACTTTTTTTATCTATCACACATGTGACAGGTAAGAGTAAGTGAGTGGACCCCGATTGATCCGAGATTTTCATTCGAAATTTATTTTCATACAAGTTGAATTTGAATAGGCGCGTAACCGACTTTAAATCTTTGTAAATATAAGACCCATTCTAAGCTTTTGATTTCCTGACTAGCTGGACCCGACCATCCAGCTAGTCTATGGGAGCCCGTCATGCTTCGCGTATCGGGCTCCAGTTAATCTATATAAGTAAAAATGTCAATATTAGTTTGTTCAAAAATCTTACACCTCCGAAGGTTGTAAACACGCATCTTATCTATATTAATTCGAAATCTTAGATATCGGAAAGTCCTTACCTATTGCTTTGAAATTCTGATATAACGTTGCATTCGGATACGCACATGTTTTTACACACGCGTTACTATTATTTATTATTTATTATAACTTATTATGCAATAATTGCAAAATCAGCAATATCAATAAAATAAATTTAATGATAAATTTATTAAGAATAAAAAAGGAGAAAAGGATATAAAGGGAAAAAAACCCGAGTCAGCGCATTAAACCGCTCCTATTGACACCCTTATATAAAATCACAGAAAAGGGCATCTTTGTTAGCGCGTGATGATGATGCGCTTTTGTTGGCGCACGAAGATGATCGATATTGAACCTAGTTAAGGGTTACAAAGTAATGACTGATTATTTATTATTGTTTTATTTATTATTATTTATTATTATTATTAATTATTTTAATTAATTAATTATTATCACTGCTAACCGTATCTTTTACGCAGGAAAAGAAGAAAAAGAGATGGTGAAGGACGTGAAACGTGAAAAGAAGTAAGTATGCTTATATAAAAACACGCGTCTATTTAAATGCAAGGCTGTTCGAAATTTGAAAGCAATCGGTGCAGAACTTCCGCAGTTTTGCGGTGACAAACTAGGAGCATTTACATTTTTATTTATATAGATTTGTAAAGTAGGTGAGCAAATTGAATTTATTGATCGCACCCAGGCTGTTACTTACCACGTAATTTCGCAAACTCTTCATCGATTGCTTCCAAATTTCGACACAACCTTGTCTGAGAATAGGCTCGTGTTTCTATTTACATATATATATCTACTTTTTTTTTTCCTGTCACACAAGTCCATTTTGAAAACAGTTGGGTGCAATCCATCTGCTTAGTTTATCCAAATAATGCCTCGCAAAAGAAGAAACTTAGGTCGTCATATTCGGAAGAAATGCGACGATTGATTGCAAATCAAACTGCGGAAAAATAGGCATGAGTAAACGAGCGAATAAGACAAAGACTGGCCGAAATGAAAGCAGAATGACGTGCAGCCAGACTTGAGGATATACGTTTGCGAGCACATCGATCGTGTTCTGCAGCTTCAGATCTGCTTGATCCTCAACCGAATGAACGTGATAGGCTAAGAGTGACTGAAAGACGTCAACCAGAAATAGAAAATTAGCGTCAAATACACTTCCATATTCAACAATCACGCAATTACAATTGCCTTACATTCCGATACAATTCAGCTGATGATTATAGTCTGAGCCTGCATGTTCTCATCGACATTATCACAGAGTATGTCTTATTGCAAGGTTCTGGAATTTGATAGAGAAGCGAAAGGAATATGTTAGGCCACCGGGAAAATTAAACTGCATCAACCTGAAGAACCGTCAGAGCCATTAAAAACTTTGTTTGCCGGATATACCGCCGAATCAAAGCATTTCCTATCTAAAATCAAGTAATACAACTCGTACTTCCAAAAGACATTGTTCGGCGAGAAATCGTAACGTTACGACAAAAAATATGATACATGGATATTGCGGTACACTGAATCCAAAGTCACCATGCATGATACACGGAAAATGCTCCAAGTGATATCCTCGAACATTAATATCCAACACAGTTACAGGAAGCGATGGAAATCCTTTATATAGAAGATCAGCAGAAGATGGCGATAAATTAGCAACCATACAAAACGTGGACTGGTGACATCGAAGTAAATAACCGGTGATTGTTTCATATTCGTCTTTGCTATTAAAAACATATAAAGCGCACACTAGCATGGAATACTATAACTCCGTTAAATCGATCAAATACATTTGTAAATACGTGAATAAAGGCAGCGACATGGTGGTTCTTGGTGTGCAGTCAGAAAGAAGTGATAGAATCCGATGTTATATTGATGAATTTGCACCGTATTAGGCTAGAAAATACATAAGCAGCAAAGAAGCTGTTAATTCTTTCATTTCCCACACATGAACGAAGTCCAGCTGTTGTTCACTTAGCAATACATCTAGTAAATGGACAACGCGTTTATTTCACAGCTGTGAATGTGCAGTAAATAGCCCTGAATCCACCGACTATAGCGTTAATTGCTTTCTTCATATTATGTCAAAATGATCCATTTGCGAAAAACTGTTATATTCGGAAGTGCGTATTATACATGGAATACTAGTGAAAAATCATTTAAACGACGCAAATAAGGAGAACGAGTTAACGGTCAACATGGCATATTCAAAGTAACTACGACAGGCAGATTGTACACAGTACATTCTAATCAAGACGAATACTTCTCCTTTCGCAAGTTATTAGTAACTTTGCCAGGTCGAATCTCTATCCAGCAATTGAAAATTGTCAACGACGTCACACATGCCACTTTTCGCAGTGCAGGTCAAGCTTTAAATTTATTAGAGAACTACCGACAGCGATATATATGCATTAATGATGCATTCAATAGGCACATCCAAATCAAATCTCTATATTGTTTGCAATCATATTGACCGCTTGTTCTTCTTCATCTCAACAGAGTTATGGGAGAAATATAAATCGCATATGACTAAAGATATTTTTCATCGAATGCGTAAGGAAAATTCAAATATGAACATGAATTTCACAACAGAAATCCACAACGAAGCATTGATAATGATTGAAGATTTGTGCTTACAAATCTGAACAAAATTCTCAATCATTTGGGAATGCCATCACCGAATCGATCTGTTGCTGCTTCGTTCGATGTAGGAATGAGTCGCAAACAAAGTTACAACACTGCTGATCTTTTGTCATATGTGCAATCAGATATTCCTAAGCTTAATTTGAGCAAAAAGGCATTCACGATCAAATAATGCAAGCTGTCACTAAGGGATTGGAAAAATTTTCTTTCTAGATGTGTCAGGAGGAACTGTTAAAACGTTCCTTATAAAATTGATTCTGGCAGCAATTCGATCCCAGAATGCATCGTCCGGAATAACTGCTATCCGGTGGAAGCACTGCTCATTCCGCTTTGAAATTGCCATTAAGCGTGCAATTCATTGAAAACTTCACATGCAACATTTCTAAAACATCCGATATGGGAAAAGTATTGCAAAAATGCAAACTTATTGTTTGAGATGAATATACAATGGCGCACAAAAAATCGATCAAGAGCAACTACAAATATGTGTGTCCAGCTGCAAAACGATCGATCAGCTGGAATATTCTCACATCAGTTGCTGGAAATTGGGGACGGAAAGGTGCCGGTTGATCTGATCTCAGGACGGATTTCATTGCTTCATAACTTCTGCATTGGTAATTTCAAAAAGTATTCCCCAATATTCAAACCAATTATAAGAATCACGATTGGCTAAGTGAACGAGTTATTCTTGTGACCAAGAACAAAGATGTTCAACGAACTTAACAGTATTATTCAGTCTAACATTCAAAGCGAGACAATCACATACAAGTCCGTCGATATTGTTGTGGAAGTAGATGAAGCGGTTAATTATCAAACAGAAAATTTGGATTCACTCGATCTGCCAGGAATGCCACCGTACTGCAATTGAAAATCGGCGTGCCAATTATTATGTTGCGAATTATCAATCAACAAAAACTTTGCAATAGCACATGGTTTGCAGTAAAAAAAATTAATGAGCAATGTCGTAGAGGCAGTAATCTTGACAGGACCATTCAAAAGTGAAGATGTCCTATTTTGCGCATTCCTATGATTATAACGAATATGCCATTTCAGTTTAAGAAATTGCAATTCCCAAGTCGATTGGCGTTTGCATTCACCATCAACAAATCTCAGGGCCAATCTTTGGAATTGTGCGGTTTAGTTCTAGATACGGATTGCTTCTCACATGGACAATTATATATTGCGTATTCTAGAGTCGGCAAACCAGATAATCTCTATATCTACACAGACAATGAACAAAAAAAAACATTATGTACCCACAAACATTGAATCGAACATATCAGAAATGTGCGCTTTTTCTTTTTTTCTTTTTCACTTAACCAAACTGAGCCACAAAAACCCGTGTAAAAGTATGCTTCTCTTGTACATTATTTCATCGAAATGAACTATTTAGACTTCATATTGGATGGCGGAAAACCGAAATAATTTGTAAGTATGTTTAATTAATCAAACTGTTGATCCATCATGACTCATCATCTCTAATTTTCATTTTTCCCATTCAATCACTAAACTTATATTCGATTATAAAAATCCTTTCGTTAGATTGTCTATCTAATATCTAAAGATTTTCCCATCATTGTCATGCTCATATAATGTTTGGAATGTAAACAACTCCAATAGAAAAAACAGTTATATGTAAGAACGGTTACTCTTGCTTTTTAATTCAAATTCCAGTTAATCAGTCCGAAATTTGTTGCTCCTGCCTTCTTTAAAACGTTTTACTGATTTATCGCGCTGTATTTTCGACTAATTTTGTTTAACCGCAATTATTATCGGATAAATTCTTCACAATCAACCTCTCTACACTTGTCATTTAATTAATCAAACTGACTGTGATAAAAAGGTTTTCCCTAACTTCTTTTCTGTGAAAAGTTTCTACAAATTTCCTACACTGGGAACTTTCCGAACAGAAATAATTTCTCACATGATGGGGGATTATCTGAACTTTAGAAATATCTTTATCTTAAGAGTCTTCAGAAATCATTTTTAAATATCTCTCGCAAAGAGTAGGATGCCTGACAATACCAAAACGATTTCCTTTTTGACTAATTCGTATAGTGGAGAGTGAAAGCTAGAAACAAAATACCATGATTTTTCTGAATAGCGTATGATTCGATATAATATCAAAAAATCACGATGAATGCCATCTATGACTGCTTCTAATGCTACAAAAAAAAAAAAAAAAAAAAAAAAAAAAAAAAAAAAAAAAAAAAAAAAATCAAAAATTTGCTTTTTCCTTCAATGCATTCAAAAATTTGATCATTTTACATATTTCTTTATCAGATTTATAACTGTCAAAAGAAATGAATTCATAGGTTTATCTAGTAATACAAAGAAATTTTTTCATATCCAACCAGAAAAACATAACAAGTAAATCACCAATGCTTATCGAACAAATAAAGAATTTTCTACTTCGCTTTCTTAGCTCGGATTTTACGCAGGTAGAACTCAAGTTCTTTACCTTCCAATATATAACCATCGGCTCGGCCAACCTGACCTGGACGAGAGCTGATACAAGCTAAAGAAAAGTTTAATTATAAAAAACATATTCATGAAAACAAATTAAAACATTCCTTAAAATGAACATTTGTTCTGACCCTAAGGTGAGATCATCCAGTAGAATATCTAGGACAACCTGCATTTAAAGGCTGATATGATTTCCGAGATACTTAGCACAGAGACAGACAAGTGGCCCACACTGTGACTCTGTTCTCGTTTAACAACAATGAAAGGTCATCAGAGAAATTGAACTTGCAAGACTTTTTATCGTAATTTATAATTGCCACAGTCCACTATTACTGGCAATTAAATTAGAAAGATTTTATAAATGGATCAAATGATCAAAAAACCATATGACTTTAACCTCACAACTATCTAATTATTTATCTTCTTTTATTGGCAAAATATCATTTGAAATTTAACAGAATAAAAAAAGAACAGACTACAGTATACTGTCTCCATCCAAAGTCATACGACTCGAAATACAAACCTAATCAATTAAGTCGATTAAACGATTCTTCTACCAGTGATTTACATTTCTTCCTCTTTTCTGCACTGCTTACTTTTCAGTTTTTTAAATTTCCGTTTAAATTGAAGGACGAAAAAAAAAAAAAAAAAAACAAACCTAGCAATCGACCGCTCTGGAATTGCTCGATAAGATGTGGCTCAACCTCAGCAAACTTTTGTCGTTCTGTATATTTTGCTTGTACTTTCTTTGAACGTTTCTTATTGATTCGTGCTTCCTCCTCATCCGTTAGTTTCGCACCTTTTTTACGAGCCAACGGAATGGCATAGTGTGCTTCATACCATTGACGGAATGGAACGGCATCAACCGTAATTATCGAATTTTTCACTAATGTCTTAGTACGTACCAATTCGTTATTGGATGCATTATATACGGTATCCACAATACGTGTTTTACGTGTACAACCTACGATTAGGAATAATCGTTACCAAATAAACCATTACGAACTAAACATCTTCGTGAAACATATTTTATGTCTGTAGTTTACTTAATTATCGAATAAATTCTTTAGATAAAAAATTATCTTGCGGTTAGGTAAATATTTCATTCATGATATCCCTTCAACTAGTTCTTATAAATCGACATCAATATGAAACACAAAAATAAAAACCGAACAAAAAAGAAATAAAAAAACCTTCCGATCCCCACGAAAACGTGCCAAAATCAAGTCTCAGTGCACGATGTTTGATATTTCCACCGCGGCAACGAACAAGATGGATTCTTTTTGCACCAATCTGTAAAACACAATTCTTAGAGAGAAAATATATCTAATAAAGAATTATTATTATCAGCTTTTACCGAATAAAGAATTATTATTATCAGCTTTTACTGGTTTTTGATCTTCTACGTGTTCTAAATTCAATTTTATTTTTTTATGACATTTCGTAGTATGTAAGATACAGCGATATTATACAGTATTATATAGTTCTTTCAGTATCAATCATAATGACAATTCCCCAGTTTTTGTAGACTTTTTTGGTAAATCTCGTAACATTTTTGTGCAACAAAAGTATTCGAAATATAGAAAATACAGAAAAATACAGAAAAGAAATTTGATTCTTTCTTATTTCTTTTATTACGACCAATATGTAATCGCCAGAAACGCTTACTACCAGAGAAAAAAAAGGTAAAAGACTAATTAACTCACTTTTGTATTCGATGCTGGACGCCCGAGCTCGAACTTCCTCTTTTTGTGCGGCGGACATCTCTTTCCACCAGTAGCACGTCGCTTATGCCAATTATCACGTGATATACCCATCGCCAATCAACTTCAAGATCTTGAAAATATGGATACATTATGTTCATGACTTTTTTTACTAATTTGGTAATGACATGTTTATCAACATCCGATATTGCAATCCGCTGATTTCGGGTCACGACAAAAACTTACCAATTCGACATGAACATTAGACGTGCACAATTTCGACTCGATAATTATCTATCAATTTTGTTATTATTTCATAATTGAATTCTTCTTCAAGAATTCATTGGATTCAAAAAAAAAAATGCGATCTAACTGCATCTTCTTAATTTTTTATTCGGATTACACTATACTGAAACTACTTTTCCTTGGAAATTTTCTCAGGCTTTTAAAGAAATCGTACAATTTTGTAGCTAATTTGACATCCTCACGAAGTTTACAACTGCATCAATAACTACTTCAGGCAATTACTATTAATCACTAATTATCACTTTATGCACTTCAGGCAATTCCTTCCGGACTCGACAGCAATCCCCACATCCTACATCGACTACCCATCGCATACAATCCGAAACCAACATTCTTGATAGGCTAGTGGAGTAACGCGGCCGACACTCACGTTTTTTGGGAGCGTTGTGTCGATGTCTTATCCCGCTGCAGTTTATTTTTCTAATCTTTTTTTTTAAACCCCAAATTGCTATTGAAATGATTGTATTTTTGCTAGCGATTTTCTTATTTTTGAGATTCTTTGATAAAATTTAATATAAATATTTAAATTTATTAAAATTAATGATCGAAATTAGAAGACATGGAAAAATTGAATCTATGAATTAATAAAACAATTTCAAATCAAAAAAATTTTTGAAAAGAATTATTGTTATATGATGGCTCTTTTTAATTTGGTTCATTTCTTTTAATTAATTCAAGAATAGTTATTGGTTTCGAGGTTCTAATTCAATTTTCGCAATTTTAATGCGAAAAGTCGAAAAAAAAGTCAAAAAGCATATAGTAAGCGAATAGAAATATTTCTTTTAATTTTGCTTTAAAGAATTCCGACATATTTTAAATAATAGAGAGTAGAAATATTTAAATGTTGAATTTTAAATTTTTAAAAATAGATAAATATGGAATGTAAAGAATTTGTGAGAAAATATTGTTAAATTTTCAAAATTTCTGAGGAATAAAAAATATACAAGCAATACTTGGAGAAATTGAATAAATTTATAATTATTATTAATTATCTTTAATAAGATGTATTTTCCAAAATACTTTCTTAATCTTTACCCTAATTTAACTGTAACCTTTCAGTAGCTTTTCTTATATGCGTTATTTTAGATTATTTTTCCTAAAAAAATTCTTTGCAAAAAGTTAATTTTGTCTGGAATAAATCGAAAACTAAGTTTTATCCTGGAAAAATCTCTTTATAAGGAAAGGTCAGTGTTATAATCATGCCCAACTTATTGATACCATTTGATAATGCTTTTCAAACTTCATATATCGAGCTGCAATTATTTCATATTGGAATTTAAATTCAAATTTGGGCGCGTTAGATATAAATTACGAAAACTTGAATTACGCGGAACTGTTATAATTCATAACTGAGTTTATAAAATGCTGTAATGTGGTGATATTCAATTGAATTTGCAAAGTATTCGAGTATTACTAATTAATAATGTTTCTTTTATGGTTAATATTCAAGTACTACCTTTATGAATGTTCAGGATACGTCAAATAACCTTTATAAATGTTCAGGATACGTCAAAGATTCAAACATTTCGTAGTTTATAATATATGGTACATGTCAAGTATTTAAGTATTAAAGCATTAAACGCTTACTGATAATAATTGTCTATAAATCTTAGCAAAGTTCGTGACTATTTAGATGTATGAATACTTTAATTATTAAATGTGATTTTGAAGTTCTAAGGATTTCAGAACGACTTTGAAATTTCAAATTTGAAAATCGTTAACAAAATATTTTCTGCGAATTACTTCTCATTCCACATAGCTTAATGGAAGTAATCATTTCGAAAAGCAGAAAAGACTTTCGTAGTATAGATATTAATGAAACTGAGAACATGGATGAAAATTCCAGAAAAACTAAACTTGAAAAAGAATCCTTTTCAGGATAGATATAGTCTGCAGCTCTCTGAATAATATGGATTTAATCAGTCATGAAGATGAAAATCGAGCACGTGAGATCATGTTGGAATATCTGAATTTCCTGGATGATTCCGTATGTTTCATTACAATTTTTCCATTTCTTAGTTTTATAAGTTTTTGAGAGATAAGTTAATGATAGCGACATTTACATATTTGCGTACTTCAAATGGCTTATGATAAGCTTTCAACGATTATTAAGTTATAGAGAGTTTCGCAAAAATTGAAACCTATGTAATTCTGACCACAACACAAATCAATGATCTATAATATTAAATCACTTCTTGATTTAAAGTTTTATATGTGCTTAAGGGTGATGACAAAATTTATATGCAAAAATGCGAAGATATGATCAAAGAAAATGGATCACGAATTATCATTAATTTGAATGAACTTCGAAAAAAACTTCCGCAACGAGTTAATGGGTTAGTTCATTGTTCTTTTTTTCTCATTCAAGTCCTGTTTTAAATTACAAAACCATTTTTTCTGTTTTTATATTTCAGTTTTTCTTCCCTCATTCTTGATCATATTGAAAAAATAATATCTTTAATTGATTAAAACAGCGATTAATGTCCTTTTAGCCACAATCATTTGTTAGATAATTAGAACTTTTTAAAATACAGCCGCCAAAGAGCAAAGTAATTGGACTTTAGGTTGCTACGGAATTTTGTACCCGAAATTTTGTGTTTACAACAAGCAATGAAAGATTACGTAAGCCGATTAGATCCAGAATATGGAAAGAGTCGAGATTTCAACGTTGGCTTCGAAGGAAGTTTTGGTGATCGACATGTAAATCCGAGAACATTAAAGTCGCAGTTTCTGGGCAGTATGGTTTGCTGTGAAGGTATCGTCACCAAATGTAAGATATTTTAATTGAATTCCATTAGAAAGTGAGGTATTTGGGAGAATTAATTGCATTCAGTGGCATTTAGGAAAATCAGTGGATCGATGAACTGGGAAGGATAAGCCAAAGTGATAATATAATGTTTTTTGTGAAAAAAAAAAACACCTATAACGGATCTTATGGTATCATTTAGCTGACTTATTGTGTGACTGATAATTTACTAAGAAGGAGTAAGACTTTCTCGATACTGTTCGTACAAAAAAACTCTGTGTTTCTATATTATAAGATCTGAAATAGGTAATATTGCTTAGCACCTTGAATTATTATTCGTCAACCAATAATTCGAATAGTTAAGGGAAAAAAGTTCATTTAATATTTTAGAAAGATCTGAATAAGTTTAATTGTCTCGATTAGTTAGCAAAACTTTGCACCATCATAATCTGATTATACATTTTTAATTTAACAGAAATGTCAATAAATGAGTTTTACAGGTTCTGCATTACGTCCGAAAGTGGTCCGTAGTGTACATTACTGTCCTGCAACTAAAAAGACATTTGAACGTCGTTACACGGATTTAACTTCATACGATGCTTTTCCATCCAGCAACGTTTATCCTACAGAGGTACCTATTAAAGAATGATTAATTTATATCAAGGAATGTATAATTTTACTTTTGTTGAGCATTTTATTTCTTCTTTTTTCAGGATGAGAATAAAAATCCGCTTGAAACCGAATATGGCTTAAGCACCTATCGAGATCATCAAACATTCTCTATACAAGTAATCTTTTTGGAACTACAAATTGCTTATTTCTTGTTCATATTAGACTTTTTTTATTGTTTTTTCGAATTTTTTGCATGAAGATCTAGCATTATTTAACTATTTGATGGTACAAATTAACTTTTTTTAATTCAGATCACATGGATCATGTATAGATGATCTACATATTTTTAAGCAAAAAGCATTTATTTAATGTAATAGATTTTTCCAACTCACATTAAAAATCTGGTTATTTGACAGTTTTTTGTTTAGGAGTTACCAGAATATGCGCCGCCGGGACAACTGCCACGTTCGATAGATGTTGTGGCTGATGATGACTTAGCCGATAGTTGTAAGCCTGGTGATCGTGTCCGTGTAATAGGTTTGTACAGATGTTTGCCGAACAAACAAAATGGTTATACCAGTGGCAGTTTCAGGTATGTGATAAGAAGAGTTAGATAAGAATAATAATTATTGAGAAGCTTATTTGATTATGAAGATATAAAAGAAAATAGTGATTCATTTAAGATAGATTTGATTGAACCAATCTTTTATTTCTGTTTCCATTGGTTTTTGTCCTTGATTGTTTTCAGTTTTAATCTAGTTCTTTTTGCTTTACAGTGCTCATAGATTTTTTTTTTTTATTTTAATGGTAGGATGTCACTTTTTTGTCATTTAATTCAAATGTAATCCTTGCAGTTAACTGTGCCTCTGGTGATGAAAATATTTGATTGATGTTATGAAGCATACTTTTGCAAAAGAGAATCTCTCCACCTGTAGTGGAATTTTTTAATCTTAATATAATTTCATATATATATATACTTTCGCATCATATATCTTTAATTAAGTGTATAATTTATTTCTAAAAGTTGCATGTAATAAATTACAATCATTATAAACCGATCATGAAGATGCCATGTTGCAGGTCGATTATTATTTCCAATAATATACAGTTATTAAGCAAGGAGACGCAGCCGAATTTCTTGCCAGACGACATCAAAAATATTCGTAAAATGAGCCGACAAAAGGTAAATGTTATATATATAGATATATATGTAGTTTTTTGTGTTAATTTTATTTTATGCTTTTTTGGGCAATTTTGATGCCTACAATCTAAAATTCTGCAATTTTTTTGATGCTTACAATCTAAAATTCTGCAATTTAAAGAATATATTCGATACGTTGGCAAGATCATTAGCACCATCGATTTGGGGACATGATGAAGTGAAAAAAGCAATACTTTGTCTTTTACTTGGTGGAAATGAAAAAATTCTACAGAACGGTTCACATATTAGAGGAGATATTAATATACTTTTGATTGGTGATCCATCAGTGGCAAAAAGTCAGCTGTTGAGGTAATAATTAAAATTTTTGGAATCTTCATCAATAATTTTATAGAATTTTCGTAACTTTCTTAACTTGGAAAATTTTACTGAAGGTTTAAAATTTGTTTCGACATTTAAATTCCGGTTATATTTTTCTGTTTATTTACAGCGAGCCATTTTATAAGTGAGGTAATTGAAGAAAATATTTCCGGAAGAATTTAGTGAATGATAATATATATTTCATACAATTCTAACTAGTTCTTAATATCTACATGTTTCATTCATATACTGACAAACATCTATTTAAGATATGTATTGCATACTGCACCACGCGCAATAGCAACTACTGGACGTGGCTCAAGTGGCGTGGGTTTAACAGCAGCAGTAACAACTGATATTGATTCTGGAGAACGCCGTCTCGAAGCTGGTGCAATGGTTTTGGCTGATAGAGGGATTGTTTGTATTGATGAGTTTGACAAGGTAATATAATTGAATCATTCATTTTTCTGCATTGCAGCATATCAAGGAAAAAAGTTTTGAAATTCTGCAAATTCACGCTTGTAATTCAGTTATTAAATCATACCATTGGATTCATTTAACAATCGAGATATTTCGATAACTGTTCTTGTTATTTTTTTTTTTCGAGTTTTATATTTAGCTTTTATTTTGACAACATTTTATTGCTGATGATGAAAGAATCGAGACAAATTTCAGATGTCTGATATTGATCGTACAGCAATACATGAAGTGATGGAGCAGGGACGAGTAACAATTGCTAAAGCTGGAATTCATGCAAAATTGAATGCAAGATGTTCTGTTCTTGCTGCTGCAAATCCTGTGTTTGGAAGAGTAAACATGAAACAATAATCTTTCCTTCACAATTTTTTGTTTTAAGTTTCTTTTTTTTTTTGCTGCTATAAATTAAAATATTTTGCAGTATGATTTATTCAAAACACCGATGGAAAATATTGGCATGCAAGATTCACTATTGTCACGTTTCGATCTTATATTTGTTCTCATGGATGAGGTAAAATCTTTTTTCAGCATAATTTTATGATAGCTTTCGAAAAATTCAGTGAAATTTTAATTATTTCTGATTCATATGGTTCATCAGCATCAGTCTAATTATTTAATTTCTGACATTTCAGTATGATGACAAAATTGTGTTTATTTCGGGGGTTGATGTTTCATTGTGAAATACGACCGAACATCAACTACCAAAATAAGTTCACGATGCTATTTATCATATGGTTTTCCTTAATTATTTTTTTTTTTTTTTTGGCTAGAATCTTCTCCGATTAACATGCTGTAGTCTTTTTTTCTGAGTTCGAACTGTATGCTTTTTCATGTTTTATTATTATACCCATGACGAGACACAAAAGTCGCGCTTTATTGTATTAAATAAATGATTTGAATATAGAAATTAAGATCCTGGTATTAATGTCAGTACTGTTATCTTTGAATGTTAATTATAATTATTTGTTAAATTTTTCTATTCAGTTTTTCCAAAACATGCCAAAATTGTTTGATAGCTTGCCTATAAAAGGAGGCGTAATATTTGAGAATTAAAAAGATATGATTTGAATTTTTTCTAGCACGATCCAAAACATGATAATAATGTTGCGGAACATATCCTAAAACTCCATCAATACCGTACTCCTGGTGAACCGGATGGTGCAGTACTACCAATGGGAAGTGATATTGAATCTCTTACTACATTTGATATGGAAGAAGTATCCACAACAAATGAAATATGTGAAAAAAACAAAGAGTGGTGCGCTGGTAAGGCAAGGTAAGTTGCTATTTTAAGAAGAGAAGCATTTTTTAAAATTGAAATTTTGTCTGAAATTTTCAGGCATTATGTGATTTTGATCAACAATAAAAATTTTGAAGATTTCTAACGATTCTATATTTATTCGGAACTTTAACTGTTATTTGATGAATGATGATATAGAATAAACAGTAGGTTAAGAACCTTTGACAGGAAACTATTATTGAAAAATGAATCCTTGCAAATTTAGAAGAAACATTCTAGAAGACTATTTTTCCAAAATTTAAAAAGTGCTGGCTTCAGCGACAAACTATTCACAATACAATTCGTACGGAAATACATTCATATGGCAAAATCCGTGAAACCAAAATTAACGGAGGAAGCTTCTGCTTACATAAGTGAATCGTATGCTGAACTACGCTCATTTGATACATCTAAAACTGATCGTGAACGGGTAAATATATTTGAATTTCGACAAAATTTTTTTGGAAAAATGGTTATTTAACGGGAAATTATTTCTCAGCAGTTCATGGTTTCTTTGATTGTTTTACCAATCTGTTATCATTAAATAAATGAGATACTGTTTGAGATATTAGCCATTCATCCAAATAAAAAATTAAGATGGATCGAAAAGCCAATTGCTTACCGAATTACGCAAAATATTTTTATTATCTTGTGATTTTGATAGCAAGATATTTTTCTTTAACGTCATGAAATTTTTTTATTTGTGGAGAACTAGAATTTTGACTTTTGCAGACTATGCCGGTGACAGTAAGACAGTTGGAAACATTGATTCGTATATCAACAGCTATGGCAAAAGCGCGATTGGCAAAAAATGTCGAACGATCAGATGCCGAAAAAGCCTATCAATTATTACATTATGCATGCTTTAAAGAAAAGCCAAAAGAACGATTGGAAATGGAAGAAAAACAAAGAAAAAAACATGGAGGAAATGAGAAAAGTGATGATGACGAAACAGAAGATGAGGAAATGGAGGATTTGGAGGTCAGTTTGAACTTCTTTTTAACTTTTAGTTTTTGATATATTTTAAATTCGTCTGAACAAAATTAGTATTATAAAAATACGTCAATTTAGAATTTGACTCCAGAAGAACGAACGGTAACACAGACTTCACTTCGACGCTCGAAAAGGTTTTATTTTTCTCTCTGATTCATCAGATATGCTTCTATTTCTGATATATGAAATAGTAATAATACATTGTGTTTGTATGTGGTAGTCTATACTTTCGTTTTTATATCACTGTTCAGATACATATATTTGATGATTCCTTCTAATATATAAAGCGACTTGATGTTTAGATACGGAGGAGATACGCAGATATCTGGCCTTGCTGATTCAGAAGCAACCACAGCGCAACTGGGTGAATCTAGCATGGATAAAACAATGGATACTACAGATTTAAGTGGTCCCAGTCCAAAACGATCCCGTCATGAAACGCCGTCTATCAGCATCGATCGGTTGGTCACTTATCCTTACAAAATTTACCAAATTTCTTTATTTTAGCAATCCCATTTGGAATATACTTTCTCGATATTGACAGATAAAAAATTGTGTATGGGAGAATCGAATAAGAAAAGTATTGATCGTAAGAGATGACTTCTTGCATAGCTTATTTTTTATTTCCAAAAACTGCATGATTTCAGTCTTTGAAAAATGCGTTTTTTCACCCTTTGTTCTGAAGTATTTCACAGCATCGTTTATTTTAAAAATGAATTTTTTACGACCATGTTTTCATTGGTATTTTTTTTTTTTTTTTTGTTTTTCCTTTGTTTCAAATCAATAATTTAATGGATAAAATATTTAGGTATAAGACATTCCGTAAATACCTGAGAAAAGCTTTTGATGATTGTGGCAATCCGGATGATATGATTGAACTTTCCGTAATCCGCAATGCAATTCAGGTTAGTTTTTCAATAATTTGCGGTCGCTTTGGAATAGATTTCACTCCTATTTTTATTATTATTATTTTTTTTGCAACATTTATCTGAATTTGTATTTTAATGAATATTTAGTGAGTATATGGAAAATTATTCAAGTCAAATCATCGATTCATTAGTACTTCCCTTTTTGCTGTTTTCTGAATTTGAATAGATTCCTTTTTTTTTTTTTTGAATTCTATATGATGTTATAGAAATTTTAATTTCTAGCATATTTATTAATGTATATGTCATAATTCCAATATTTCTAGGAACAAGCTGGACGATTGCCATTTAGTGATGGAGAGTTTGAAGCAGCTTTCGAACAGCTCATGTCCGAAAATACTGCAATGATTGTAGATAATCGGATTACACTTATCTAAATTGCATATATTTTGTTCGCAGAAAAATTGCAAAAAATATTGTATTTCTTTCTTTTCAAATTCTTTGGACTTGATTTCAATTGTCAAAGTGTAACAAATCCATAAGGCGCAATTTAAATCGATTATATATATCCATAATCAACTTTCTGGAGAACTTTAATCCCCTAAAAATTTTGCTGATAAAATTAGGATTAATTTAATCATTATAATGTA
The DNA here is from genome assembly GCA_000499405.2 of Onchocerca volvulus. Taxonomy (NCBI): domain Eukaryota; kingdom Metazoa; phylum Nematoda; class Chromadorea; order Rhabditida; family Onchocercidae; genus Onchocerca; species Onchocerca volvulus. Next base: position 14,206,948 of record HG738137.1, on the reverse strand, counting down.
AATCAATCCTATGCTCTTCTAAGAAGAGGCTTGATCTGAGCACATTATGTTTTTCCATTATTTGAATTGGAAATTTTGGTGGAATTAAATCTTGTATTAGTCAGAAGGATGCAGCACTATATTGAGTTTTATATCCGATATTTTACTGTTATTGGAAAATTTTTGAAGCTTGCTTATTCTTGTAAGGTGCATAAGAGAATACTTCAATACTTAAACTGAAAAAGAATCCTTTTGATTCACTTTTTTTTTTTTTCTCGTAAGACGACATTCGAGATAGTTTACAATGATACAAGAATAACAAATAATATAGTTTTACTAATATTTAAAATGGATAGAATAGATTTTGTCGCAAGCAATTTTCGATGACATTGCTGTATGTTATATTTTCGTAAATTTTCAAAATTACTCTTCATATCATTTCCCATATCATTAATCATTTTCCATTTACTTAAATATAATCATTTCTCTAACATATCAGCAAATCCAAGCTGAGCTAAATGTTTTCATCGTAAAAGAGCATAGAAATAATTCATATCCATTGATTATGAAAATTGAAAGTAACTTAGTAATTAATTTTAATGATTATCGCAATAATATTTCATAACTTAATATGATTGAAATGCATTTATGGAATGGCTGTTGTTTATTGTTTTTGTTTATTGTTGTTATTATTGAAAATTGACAAACAATAATAGTAAAAAATAACAATGACAATGACAAATTATTGAAATAACAAAATGACAACAACAACAATAACAGCAACAATAATAAAAAGAACAGTAAAAATTAATCGATAAGATGCTCTCTTAACTTTGATAATGAGAAAATCGAATGAAGTGGAAAAGTGGTCGAAGTGTCTCTTTCTCTCTCTCTCTCCCTCTCTCTGTACCCTCTCTCCCCTTTTTTCTCTTCCTTTGTCTCTTTTTCTCTCTCTCGGCTAAGAATAGTAGTCATTTTCAACAATTTTTACTTCTCGAACAAATTAGTCGAAAATTGAGAAATGTTTGGGATGGATGGAATGTTGCTTAAAATTATCCATTTTTCAACATTTTTTATCTTACTTTTTGAAATGTTTGTTTATAAATATATGAAGGTATCATAAGGATATAGGATATCGCGGGAAAGTTTTCTCTCATATAATTTCGAGATTAAATGAAATTCAAAAATGTTTGAAAAATTTTTACTACTAGAATTACTTTTTCTAGTTTAATTATATTTTCAAGTAATACACTTTTTCAATACTTTTAATAGAGAATTTTTTTTTTTTAGTACTTAAGAAAAGAACAATTTCAACATCTATTCTTTGTTTTTTTCTTTTTGCCAAAATTTTATTAAATGAAATCAATTTGCGACGAGATAAATATGTGAAAAAAAAAAAAGGAAATTTATACTATAATTAGAAGTTTTATTTCTCGAAATTTTCAAATTTTTTTTCCTTTTAAATTAATTTACAAATGGATGATGGTTCTATTTCTAATGAATTTAATAATTAAAATTATCTCCTATTTTCATTAATCAAAAATTATTTATTATCGATTATTGCTAGTTTCAAATGCATCACTTTCATAACTATTCGGTAAATTTGATATAATTTTGGGAACTTCATTTTCATTTCATTGAAAGTTGTATGTAAACTAATCATTTTTTTTTCTTTTTTTTTTTTTTTTTTTAAAATCTGTAAGCTATTAAAAAAAACTATCCTTTTTGATTATCAGTATTTTAAATTAATTAGCTTTAATTTTTTCAATATAAATTTTTCACGAATTTAAAAATGATATGAGAATGTCTGATAAAAGTTATCGAAGAATTTATGACGTATATTATCGTCATTAATCATTTGTTGTAAAAAATTCTTCGAATTTCCATACAATATCCAATTTTTCTTTTTTTTTTCTTTTTTTTTGATTTCAAGATTAGACTAGATTTTTGATCTCATAATTTATTCCCACTTCAACAATCGGTATGATAATTTTAATTTTCGATTTTAAGTAAGCTTTATATTAATTTCTTGCTTTTCTTGTATGTATTCTTATAACATATTCAGTAGATTTTTTTCTTTTTTTTTTCTCATTTTTTTCAATGAACAATTGCTAGCCATCTTTCAAATCGCTTTAAAAAAAAAAAAAAATCGATAAAAGTGGAAAGAAAAAAATGAAAAATTTTATGAAATGACTTAGCGAAGGGATCATAAATGCGAAATTTGTATTAAATGATGTAATAACTGTTAATAAATGATTTTTTTTTCCCCCGGAAAATTATAATCATAAATTATGCATAATTTTTACCCGTAAAAGACAAAAATCCGGGAATATGATAAACGTATGTTCATTGATAAACGTGTTCATAATCTTTTTCAATTTTTTTCTTTTTTTTTTTTTTTTTTTAAAGCAAAAACAAAAGATAAGATTATTTTTGGTGAGAGAAAACATTCGGTTGAATTGGAAATAATACGATTTTTATTAGCTAAATTCGGAAACTGTATAATAAAATTTTATTATGATTTTAATTTGGAATAATATCACTTAATCAATTTGATTATCAATTATATCAGTTATCCTGTTATCTATTGTCGAATTGTAATATAAATTTAAAGTAATATAGTTTATTGCTTTCTTAATTTATAATTTTCTTGAGAAATTAGAAATTTGAAAATTTTTGTGACTGAAAAAAAGAAAAGAATGTATATTAGATTTTTGAAAAAAGAGAAAAACCATAAATTAAGAATTTTTACGAATCATGAAGCAAGCATTAACTTTTTCGAAAATTCGAAATTGAAAAATAATATTGTATGCAGAATTTTTATGCAAATTTACCATAATAAAGATAATTAAAATCAAAATCAATTAAAAAAGAAAAAAAGAAATTATTGTAATATTTTCAACGTAGATTTTTTTCAGTTTTAATCTATCATCCATAAAAATAGATAATACAACAGAAAACAAAAAACAAAAAACAAATGCAAATGAAAATAAAATGGATTCAAAAAAAGTCTAATTTTCATATCATTTTTATAATATTGAACTTTTTCATATTATTTTTAAAACTTTCCATAAATTTTCCAAATCGAAAAATCGAGAATTTTAACACATCATTTTTTGAATATTGAAATTTCAATTATTGTTTTATTGCTGTTGCTATTGTTTTACTAAAACAATAGCAACAACAATAATTGTTTTACTGCTGTTTGTTATTATTCGATGAATATTTGACAAATACTTGAAATAATGTTAACATTTGATAAATATATATTTGTTGGTGTGAGCGATGCTAAATACTACTTGTCATCGATTGTCAAAAAAAAAAAAAAAGACCAATTTGGGCTTTTCTTTTTCCTTTTTATTTTCACTTTTAGTTTTAATGTCAATATTTTTGGAATGTTTTATGCAACGAATAATAAGATGATTTTTGATCTTTTTTTTTTTTTCAAAATTTTAATTTAAAAAAGTCTTTAGCTGTAAAATTCTCAAAAATTATTATTGATTTTTTGAAAATTTTCTCACTTATTTCTTATTTTCTATGAAAACAATGATAGATGCGATTAACCCGCTTTGTTTGTTTTCATTATTTTATAATTGTTTTGTTTACTTTTTTATTTTATTAAATTAATGATTTTAATTTAAATAATTTCAATTTATTACGACATACTAAATCATTTTATTTTTACACTTAATTAATTACTATTAACGTTAATTATTCATTGTTTGCATATGTTTTAATTGTTTCTTTTTCTTTATTTGTATTTAATTTGAAATTTCTTTTTCAATCTAACTAATAGATTTTTAAATAAACATAAGCCTTATATTTCAAAAAAAAAAAAAAAAAAAAAAATGAGAGAAGCCAAAATAAATTTATTGATTTATATTTTAAAATTAACTATCGTAATATTAAGAATTCAAGCTACAAATCCGGAAATGATTTTTTTTTCCAAAATCTAGAAATGGAATTTCCAAAACCGTAAATACTTTATCATATTTTGAATTTATATAATTTTTCAATTTATGGTCATGTAATTAATATATCTAATTACAAGTAAAAAAATGTTACTATTTGACATAATATTTAAGTTTAATTTATTATGACATTAATAGTCGCATTGTTATTATTTATGATAATAAATTTGAATGTTGAAATGAAGAGAAAAGGTAATGTTTTTCAGGGTAATATTCGAAGATATATCTAATATCATGGATGATGATGGTATTTCAAGGAATGAATCTGCATCAGGATGTTCATCATCATTGTTAATAACAAGTGATAATTCACCTAAAATAGATGAAAATGATTCGACTGATAAAGTATGTATATTATCTTTTTGATTTCAAGGAAAAAAAAAGTTGCCAATTTATTTATCATTGATAAGTTGTTACTATTATTATCATTATTATTTAAATTTATTTAAAATTTATACTTGCCTACGAATTTTGCTGAAGAAATGTGTCTTTACTTTTAACTATTAAAATTATTCTATCATTTACTTGAGAAACATATTATTTTTTAAATAATAATAATATGTTGGTTCTATATTGATTACTATTTTACATAAAATTTTCTAAATAATACTATTCATATAAGTTTTTTATTCTATGCTAATTTCACTGGTACAATCATATCATTAGTTAGAGATTATTCTTATCATTTCCATAAAATTGGTACATAGGAAATTAATTTAAAAAAAAAGAATAATAGAGATTTAAAAATATAAAAAAATGATGAAATCATGAAAAAAAAAAGAAATAAATAACTTCATCTTCAAAAAAAAACATTATTTTTATACTTATGTTGGTAGAACCAAGATATTTTACAACATAAATATGATAGAATAATCAAATCATATGTATAATAGAAATTTGTAATATTTCTCAGTCAAATGAATCATTTATTCATATTTTATTCTTTAGTCTGATAAAAAGCTTTTGTTTTCGAATATAAATAAATTCATTTGTTTGAGAAATATTACAAATTTCTACCGTAAAAAATTGATTATTTCGTTATTTCGGTTTTAATGATAACTTATGAAAACGTCATAGCAACATTGATATAATATGCAGAACAATTATAGTAATGATTAGTTTTAGGAAAATTCTATTTTAAATTAAGTATTTAAGTAATTGATACAAATGATTAGAAAATTTGCAACAAGAGAATATGTATTGTTTATTTTTACAGGATATATGTAAACAATTGAAATGGGATTCATTGCAAATGGATGAATTACCGTACTTAGGATACGATCAATCTGATAGTTCTAATGAAATTACATTAAGTAATATGCCGGATTTAGTCATGCAATGCATTTTTGAATCTTTCGATCTTCGAGATCGTTGTTTAGCATCTCAGGTATACTTTTTTTAGCTATATCGTTTTTATTTTTAAAAATTGCCGTATTCATAAGATCAAGAATCTCGAAGTTCAAGAAAAATTGAATCAATTGGTTTACTAGCAAGATAATTTATCATTTTCATCTTTAATTGAAAAATAAGTTCTTGATTAAAGGTAAAATATTGCTAGTTTATTAAATAGTGCAATTTTTGTCGGGAAAATGATGTTACTAAACAAATAATAGATGTGAAGGCATTCTGAAAATGAAATAACTATTAATATAATTAATTCCCTAAAATGTTTATTAATAGCATTAAGTTAAGTTTGGATAATAATGGATTAATGATGAGGATTGTTATGATTTCTTAATAAAATAATCTTATTTTAAACAAATATAGAATGCTTTGACTTAGCTGCAAGAGAGTTGTAAGTTGTTTGATTGTTGCAAGTGTATAAACATTTTCAAATATTCCAATTTAGTATCATATTTGTGAATAATTTTAAGCATTCTTACTTAAATTTTAAGTTTAAGGGTGATTTCAATTGTTTTAACTTAATTTCAGTTGTAAATAAGTTGAAAATATGCTTAATTCAATTTCAGGTATGCAAACGATGGCACTATCTATTAACTTGTAGGTTTCCAATGGAAGATGTCACAGTGCTTAATATTTTCCAAAATCAAATATACAAAGAAAAAATTAGTAATAACAAAAATATTGGGTAATTATTTTTAACAAATATATTATTTTATTTTATTTTTGATAATTTATTTTATTTCGAAAATTTTATCTCAAGTGAATTAAATAATTAGCCTTATGAAAATGACAAGTACACACCTGTCAGCAATAAACAAAATTCAAGTAAGATCGGTTTTTCGACTTAAATTAATTTTATAATTTTTAAAGATCTTGAATTTTCACCTACCCATTGTTTTTCGTTCCAAACATTAAAATTGGATTAATTCAATCACTTTTCTTCTAAACCAAAAGTTATTCATATAATAATTGCCCTGACTATTAAATTTATTCTTTGATAATTAAAAATAATTGGTATTTTTGCAATTATAAATTAGAAAATGGAAATTTTTATGAACTAAAAATTTAAATTAACTTAATTTTAAAGAAAATATTATTTTTTTTAGTATTGCTATTACCAGAAATGATCAATAAATGTTTTATAGATTGAAATGTTATCATATCGATAAAGATAGTTGTTTATTGGTCGCTTTAAAGCATTGTCGAATAATAAGTAGTGTTAAAATATGGTTTGCTGATGCTACTTTTGCTGGCAAAGTATTGAGTAAATTTTTATCTTTTCTCATATATTTCAAAATACATTATTTCATCTTCATCTTGTATTGATTAAATTATTGATAAATTTTCATTTTCTCCACATTTCTAAAACACAGTATAATTTGCTACTTTTTCTTTTTTACCGTTTACGAAATGAAAAGATCTTAGTATATTGAGTGATACTGTAAATTTGTTGTCATCAACAAAAATACTGTCTTTTTCATTCTTATTATTACTTTAAATATTTTACAAATTTTGAATTATTGATAATTTACATAATCAACGGAATGAATGAGTTTAACTCATTATTAAGCTTGCACGCTGAGTTTGAATAATTAGTTCAAAATTCCTAGATAATCGTATTTTGAACCTAATATTAATTCATATTACTCTAAAATATCAGGCAGTTTTCAGATGATTGATAATTTCTGTTCATAGTTCATATCAATTATAAAAATTGTAAAGTCGCTATTTTTTCAAAATATTTTCTGAACCTTCTCATTACGGTTTTCATTTGATTCTCTCATATTTATTATTGCTTTTTCTCTTTTTGTTTTGAAAGAAAAGATTCGGAAAATCTTAGTTTTAATTCATGCAAATATAATCATTGCTACTGTTTTTTTCTTTGTTTTTAAATTTTAAAATATATAAAGCATTAAAACTTAATAATGATTTACTTTGCAGAAAAGCTGAAACAGGCTAAAATTCGTATGAGATGTTTGGATCTTTATCCATATAATACTGTAAGTTTTAATATTTGATTATTTATGAAACTAATTTTCATCGATTAATGATTTGTTTCATAATTGGAAATATTGTTGCTAAAATTTCAGATATTATGGGAATTTATGCTTGAATTTTCAGTTTATTTTCATTTTTTTTTCTTCCAATTTTATCAACTTAAATTGTAATTGAATGATTTAATTCAAAAGCAAATTTATTTTAGGAAAAAGCATTGGAACAAGCATTCAGTTCATTTCCCGATCTTACGGGTATGACAATGCGGCCACATGGCCAAGAATATTTTTGGTCGGGATTGGATATGTATTCATTCCCGAAATTTACCAAAATGGACACACTCATGTTGGATGGATTTAATATTAGTGAGCTTCATATTAAATTTTAATAATAAATGAATAGATAAACAAATTAGTAAGATTTTATCACTTGTATTGATTTATTTTTTTTCGTTACTATTTCATTACTAAAGAAATAATTGTAAATGATATCTATCGAGATTTTTTATAATTGATATTTACTCTGATATTTTTTATAAATTATGAAATGATATACAACGATATTTTTCCACACAAAAAAAAAAAAAAAAAAAAAAAAATGCGCTCTTAAAAAGAATATCACAGAATAAATTCTTGTTTGTCAAATCAATCATGGAAATCTTTCAGTAATAATTTTGCTTATAATAATTTTTGAATTATGTTACAGATAAATACATAAAATAATTTATTGCAAAAATAAGTTTTCTGTATAGATGTTTTTGATTGAAATTGCATATTATCAAGATGTAAGATTGAACAATTCAAAATATTCATTGATGCTTTTTTTTATAAAAATGTTAGTTTTCATATTTTATAGAACCTGAAGTTTTTCTACCGGAAAGTCTCACAACATTGGAATGGCTTAATAGGAGTGGAAAATTTCTGCGTATAATGCCAAAACTAAGGTATTTGGTGAATTTGGAATATTTGATGCTAGGACATGCGGAATTTTTGGATACCCAAGAATTTGATTCATTTCTTCAAGTGATCAGTTCAGATAATTTACCCAAATTACAATATCTTGTAAGTTCCTTTTTTTTTTTTTTTTGCAAATAGGTATTTGATTAGAATTCAATTGGTATTTTCTTGGCATCAGTTAATGTTATTTATTATAGAATTATTTTTTTTTATCTTATCTAATTGTAAACGATCTTTTAGGATATTTTCATACAAATAATCGATGTAATTACTAAATCTTTTGTGATACTCTTTATTACAGAATAATAACATACTTATATGAACTAATAAGTTTCCTCATTAAAAGTTAATATGAAGTCTTTCATATTATTGAATATAGAATATCAGCATAATAGGATAGGATTAAGAAAAGCCTATTGTTTCTTTTTCGCATTATTGCCAAATTCACTAATTAGTAAAGGATATAATTAGGACTAAAAAATTATTTCATCTTTTTTTCTCAAAATAATGAATAAATTAGTAATATCTATTGCTAGTATCAAATATAAAGAAACTTTTTTTCTCTTTCTTATGACTAAATTTTTTCTTTTCATGACTTATTTCTAAGAATGATCAACAGATCGATTTGTTTCATTCGTAGAAATTTTTCTTTTTTGCTCTTTTTTCTCATTTCTTTCATTCTAATCTGTACTGCGAAGCAAAACTTGAAAATTAAACATTAAATAATGGCATTTTTTACTGATGATATATTCAATTATATTCTTGACGTATGAAATATCAATTACATTAACTAATGATCGATACTTTTTGTTTAGCAATTATTAAATTTGGCAATATTAATAATTACTAATAATATAGATCGATATATTATACCTCTTTTCATACTTTTTTTTAATATGCTAAAAATAAAAATTTCAGATTTTTTTTTTTTTTTTTTTTAAATCGACACTGCTAGGATATGATATAAAGATCAAAAGGCATATAATACACATATTAAGGCATATAATATTCTGACAAGGAAGCCAAACTTTGCTACCAAAAATTTGGCTACTAAGAAGATTACGAGATTTTCATATTTTGCTAATGGAAAGCTTTCATCAACTAATTATCTTAAACTAATATTTTTCGAGTTTTCTCGCTTTTTTTTTCGTGAACTAGAGAGAAAAGTTGAGAAAAATACGTTAAATCGTTTCATTTTAATAGAAATTAAATTTTATCTGCCACTTATATTATTGCTTTTTTTTCTTTTTTTTTTTTAGCAATAAATATTGTAAAATATCTTTCATAGCATAGTGAATCATGTTATATTTTATTTAATCCAGGAAAGATTGTATGGTTGAGAAAAATTATTTGCAATAAATTTCGGTTATTTACTTACATATTAATTCCTCAAAAAAAGTTTCACTAAGGCATGGCTGCTTTTTTTCTTTTACCTTTTGAAATATTTATCATGATTATACAGGAGATACTTAATAATTATAATAATTTTCAACAAGTCAAAATATAGTTATAGTGATTTATATCAATCAAGTACGATTATAATATCAAATCGAGTGTTATTATCGTAATTTACATCAATCAAGTTTAATTATCTAATTTAATCAAATCAAGTGTGATTACCATAATTTTTGCCAAATTAAATATGATAACCGTGACTTATTTGGCTTGCTATATCAATAACGACAATCAAATTTGATACATTATAGTTGTGATTATCGTGATTAATGTCAGATCAGACACGATTACTGTAATTTATATCAAGTCCGAGTATGGTTATCATAATTTGTGTAATATCAAATATGATTATCATTATTTATATAGTAGGCCAAATATGAGTTGTTATGATTTTATGCCAGACGAAATTATTAATCTTTATTCTATTGAACTGGTTAAAATTTCAGGAAAAGTAAACAAAGGAAAAATTTCATTCTGTTATAAATCGTTTATTCTCTTTTCAAAAGAATCATTTTATTTATCGATTTTTCTGTTTATCATTTTCATTATTTATACTTGAATAACTTCGATTTAGTAATATTTATAAAGTATAAATTTATTTTTGTGAAATTGAGAAACATACTTACACTTAAGATACATGAGTTTGTGAATTTGAGAAATATCAATTCTTGAAATATCCCGAAAATTAAAATTTATTATTAGGGAAAGAATAATTTATCCCATTTTAATTTCATAATTTATGTTTCAATAATTTTGAACTAACAAATATTGTTAAGACATAAAGTATTCTTGAGAAATTTTTGATTTAAAATTAATTCTTCATTTTCATATCTTAACAAATTCTTTTAGATGTATTTTGAGTACATTTTAAAGAAAATTAGATTATTCGATCCATCTTTTTATAATAATTTATTTTAAATCATCCGCCATTAATTGCTAAAAATTCAATATTTTTCATAAAAACGAATTAAACAGATTATACTTTATATGGAAATTCCTGGAAATAAATTTGACAAAATTATAAAAACTTATTTTGAAAAGAGAAACAAAAAATGAATTGATAATTTTACAATCTCTCGCGGACAACATTATAAAAATGAAAAGGAAAAAAAAAATGATGAAAGTTAAACAGAACTGTCGTGAAAGCTTTTTAATTATGTCTGTTGCGACAAAGACGAATTTTGTTTAAAGAAAGAATTTATTAGCAGCGGAACACTTACGAACAAATAACTATTCGAGAATATCTAAATAACTTATCACTCGGTATTCTCTCCTTTTCCATTCGTAGAGAAGAATATTGCGCCTTATTATCCGTCTGTAATGTAGTTCCGAACATCAATTGTTGGTATTGAACTCTAAACAGAACTGACTCTGCTCCAAAATCCGAATCTTTATATCCTTCCGAAGCTCCTCATTCTTTCCATCTACGATTCGTCGCCTCATGATTGGTCGACCGCTCTTTGTTTAGCTGTTGATCAAAGATTTTGGCGGGAAACACGCTTATTCTTTTGTTTATTGTTTTGGCAGCAGACAAGTTTAACGTCTTGTTGGTCCATTTGAAACTGGTCCATATGCGCGCTTCTCGAACTTTATCACTCCTTGTCTATATTAATTATGATTTTCGGGTTTTCCCGCAGTAACTACATAAAGTAAAGTAAATGTAATCTATAATATTGAAAGTATGACAAAAGCAGATGATAATCATAGTAAATGACCTATAACCTTAATGGAAATAGCTTTTAATCAAAATCTTATATCTAAATAGCTAAATTTATAATTTTAATTATCATAGAAACTGATTGTTCATGTCATAATTTATAGTTGTTTAACTTCATTCCTTAAAATTTTAAATTTCAATGTATATACATATATATATATTTTTATCGTTTAAATCGTGCTTTTGTTTTTTTTTTTTTTTTTTTTTAATGCTTTTTTTTTACTCTTTTAAATTTCGTTTTTTCCTTCCTTAAATTTTTTCTTTCTTTTTTACTTGTATAAGTTTAAAAAATAAAAAATAAAGTGAAAAAATAGAAGATGAAAAAAATGATAGTTAAATTTAAAGTATTTGATTTGACTTCATGTAAATAAAACCTATACTGCATAAATAATTTCAGTAAAATCAAACAATATTTTAATATTCGGAAAGAAAAAAAGAAAAAAGACTTGAAAACAATTGATGACAATGAAAGACATACAAAAAAAAAAAAAAATTAATCTAATTTTGTGTTTTTGTGGGCCTTTTTTTGAGCGAGACTTGAACTTTTGATTTAAAAAAAAAAGAGGTGCGAAATGGAAGAAAAAATTTTATTAAATCCTAATTAAAATTTCCTTTATATCAGTAAAATGTTGACTTATTTATCACTATTTAAATTTAAATAATTTATGTTTAAACATTACTTCATCTTTTTCTTTTCGAAGTGTTGCTTCTTTTTTTTTTTTTAAAGTTTTGCTTCATTTTTTTCTTTTCTTTTTCTAATTGCTATTTAACTCTTCAATGATATTTTGGCAGAAGAAATATTGCTTAAATATCTATTTTATTATTATAATATGTAAAATATTAGTAACATATTTAACACTGAAGCAAATTTTCAAAAGAGAAAGGAAAATTTTGCCAGAGATTTTAATTAATTCAGGAAAGGAAGTCATTAAGTATTCAGGTTAAATTGAATTAAATTGAAAATCAGATTGATTAAATTAAAAATTCAATGACAGATTTTCTTTTTCCCTTTTTTTTTGTCGTTGTAGAAGATTGTTTAAATATTTCGTGTACTGACCATTTCAAATATTTGAAAGATATTTTTCATTGTTGAAAAATTAAATAATCTATCAATATTCCTTGAGAAACTTCTATCTATTTGTGTCATGAAAATTAAATTCGAAAATCCTATTTTTTTTTTTTTTTTTTTTGACTCTATTAGTTCAGCTTGAATAACTGTTGAGAAATTTTTTAAATTTGCCAATTTTTTTTTCTTTTTTTCTAAATTAAAGAATTATAGCACAATTTTATTTTATTTCAAATAAACTTTTCATAGTTTCTTTGACAAAGTAAAGCCTTTTTTCCAAATGAAATTTCGAAAAATTTTTCTTTAATTTTTAGTGAAAAAAGAAAAATTAGATAAATCATTATTATGAAGCTATTATTTATAGATATTTCGATATTGCAAAATCGATTCACGTCGGCAATCTGTTGTGACTAGATCATCATCAGATGACGATGATGATGACAATGAACGTGAATTGCCAAATAATACGGAATCCGAACTTGACATCAAACTTAATTCACTTCAAATGATTAAGTTAGATTTATGCTATACAGATCTTGGATTCGTTATCCGACGGATTATTTCATTCACAGGGTCATTATCATTTCTAATTTCTTTGCTAATTTATTCATTGAAAAGAAAATTTATTTTAATTATCAAAATTCTTATCTCCTACAATTAAATTCAGAAAATTATTTAAAATTTTCAATAATTCTCAAATATTTGCCTAATTATATCTCTTATTACTTAAAAATTTGAGATTTAATATCTTGTATTAAATTAAAAATTGAAAATTTATTAACTTGTATTATTTGAAAATTTTGAAATTTATGATGGTTGTTAGAAATATCATAAATGATGAATGGAAAATCATAGAAAATTAAAAATTATTTTTATTAAAAATTTATTGCTTGATTTGTTTTTTTTTTTTAAATGATTTATTTTTATTTCTCATTTGTTTGAGCTATCAAATAAATTGTGCGGTGTAAGCAATAGTTTTCAATACATTTCTTTTAAAATCAGTTGAATATATAAATATGGTAAGAAAATATGTAAAAATTTATTCTACATTAAAAATGGAAAATCTTCAAATTTTTCCTGAAAAAAAAAATAAAAATCATTTATAGTTTTTGATGTTTAGTTCAGAGATGCGGGTAGTTTCATTAAATGTTATCAGTGAAGAAACGAATTACGAACGAATTTACGATTTATCATCATTAATAGCTGGAAAAAAATTAACGCTTCATTTCGGAATATTACAAAAGGATACAAGAACTGAGTAAGCATTGCAATTTTTGAATTTTTAAATTTTCATGATGAACTTTTAATTATTATTAATATCAACTGTAGATATTTGAATTAAATTAAATTTGATATGACATTTAAATCTTTCTTTTCTTTTCTTTCCAATGATCAATAATTATACTGATTAGTTACTAGTATCACTGTTATTGATTAAAAATTATTGCTGTAATTTTAATTATTCGGATTATAACTAACTTTGCTATTTTTTTCTTTTTTCTTTTGCTCATATTTTTTCTTTATGATGAATTAATTAGACTTTGATCACAATTGGACAATGATTGACCATCATCAATTATAGGATTTTAAAAAAAAATTTTTTTTTTCACTGAATTCACTTATCTATGCAATTTTCTGGTTTTCATCTATTCATTGCTTCAATTTATTTATCTTTAATAAACTTAAGAAGGAAAATCAAGAAAAAAAAGAAATATTATAAGTTAGTAAAAAATGGTAAGGAAATAAAAAATGTTAAGGTATGTAAGTATGTATTTGATAAAACCGATAAATAACTGATAAAGTTAGCATGGTGTGGCAAAAGAGAAATGTTGCTGTGATATGCCAATAATGTAAATTATGATGAACAAGAAATGACAAACAATTTCAGAAGTATAAAAGTGATAATCAGTGATTTACTGATTAGTATAGACTAATAAAATGGATTTTCAAAAATTTGAAAAAGCTTTTCAAATTTTTTCTCTTTTTTTTTTTCATATTTATCAAACTTTCTAATAAAATTTTCTAATTTTCTAATCTTCTAATTCAAATTTCTAATTTATCAAAATTTCTAATAAATTTTCTAATAGCAACGGTTTTTTTTTCCATTAGAAAATTTATTTATTTATAACTATAAATTGATGATTCATTTTCATTCAAGATTATTTTTGTTCTTTTTAGAAGGCGAGAAGAAGTGATAAATTCGTTGAAATTACCACCTTCATCATTTGGTACGGTGCTGGGAAGATTCGAGGCATCATTTCTTACCGATGAAGCACTTCTGAAACATTTACTACTAACACATCCTTTACCACGTTTAACAGATGTTAAATTTATTCAAGTATCAGCTATTACACCTGCAATTCTCTTACATCTCTCTTTGGTAATTTTTAAGTTTCATTTAAAAAAAAAATAAAAATTATGATAATTATTATCATTTATGATAATATTTTCGAATTACTTTTTCATTTATTCTTATTAAGAAATAACAAGAATTGTTATTATTTATGATATTTTCTTTTTCATTAGTTTTTTATATACAGGTGATTTAACAAAAAAAAAAAAAAAAATTTTTGGATTATTGATAACAAACAAATATTATCTTTAATATTTTTTATTCTCATTAAAAAAATTACAGTAGTAATTATTATTTATAATAGTATT
This sequence comes from Onchocerca volvulus, assembly GCA_000499405.2. Classification (NCBI taxonomy): domain Eukaryota; kingdom Metazoa; phylum Nematoda; class Chromadorea; order Rhabditida; family Onchocercidae; genus Onchocerca; species Onchocerca volvulus. The sequence continues at coordinate 14,191,744 of HG738137.1, read as the reverse complement.
TTTGATTCATTTTTTAATCGTCATTAAGAAATGATAAAAATAATAATTACGATTAATCTTATCAATAATAATTATTTTTATGATAGTATTTTCTAATAGTTTTGCATATATAGAAGAAAGCTAAAAAAATTCAGACTTTGATATTTGGATTAATAATTAACAAATCAAATATTAACATTTGAATTTCTTGAATTTTTTCTTCAAATTATATAGGATTAGATTAATTTTAATGTAATTGATTTTCTTATTTTATGCAAAATCAGGAAAATACTGATGGGGGAAAAATGGAAGATAGAGTATTAAATTAGCTATTTTTATTATTATTACAAATTTGAGGATAAGCGAATCGATTTATTGATTAAATAGAAAATATCAGATTAGCTATTTAGATGATTGAATGATATTATTAGTTATATCACTATTATTTTTATCTGAGGATAAAATTCTTCAATTAAGCGAATCAATCCTTTGATTGGGCTGATTTGAAAAAGTAATATAAAGTAGTCATTAAAATTGATTATTAAGATTTATCAAGATTAAAATAAATATTTGTTATATTATTGGATAACTAAAAAATATTAATAATTATATGTTTTGTGTTCCAGAGCTAACTTTTTTTAAAAATTTTGAGATAATTAAAAATATTAGCATCATCAAAGGGAATTTAATTAAAAATAAAATTTCGGCAGATTTATTTGCGATTGTTTGGAGACATTAATTGATCAGACTTAGCTAATCATTTTATAATAAAATCTCGACAAAATCTTTGAAAAAAAAAATAATACATTGATGATGAATTTTATATTTTGATTATCATTTGATTATCAGTTTTCAGATGGCCCCACGTTTACGAAAATTATCACTTATAAATTGTGAGGAGGATAAACTGGATCTTGGTATTTTAAATTTCATTTCCAATTTTCCAAACAGGATATCGAAATCACTTCAGGTTGAAATTTTGTATTTATTTAGAGAAAAAGAAAAAGAAATTGAAGCAATCATTCTAGGTCAAATGATAAGAAATAAAATTTTGCATTTTTATTTTCTCATTTTTGTTTTTTTTGCTTACAGATTATTTGGAAACGAAAATGTAATCGGCCATCATCATTTTACAACACATTAATTAACGAACATTGGGGTTTAATTAAAGATTTCGAAATTCGTGTTATTCCAAAAAAATTTACTGCTAATAAAATTGGTGAAAAGATTATAATGTGGGAAATGGAAACGATGAAAACATTGTACTTACAGGTTAATTAATTTCTTTTCTTCTTTTTTTTTTTTTTTTTGAATTTTTCTAATCAGAAATATCGTTACTTTTTACGAAATAATTTGTTTTTCAGTGGAGAAAATTTAATGCAATAAAAGTAAGGAAATAAAATATTTTAAATTTTTACTTGGCAATTTTAAACTTAATACAAATATGAAATAGAAAATAGTAAATAATAGTGCAAAAAAAATTCCATATTCATATATCATCCATTCTGGATTAAATAATCCGGTGAGAGGACGGAAACAACAGATAAGATTATTTGTAATTAAATAGTTGCGCATCTTTATAAACTTACAGTTGTATTGATATAATGACTAAATTTATCAGTATGTTTTCAATTCCAATATGCTGTAAATTGATTGATAGAATTATTGAATTGCAAATTTAATTCTTGATAAATTGAATCTTTTACATTCAAAAAAAAAAAAAGAAAACATGGCTGCGAAGTCAATAGGAATTGATAAATTCGATTATTGACAAATCCGGTTAAATTTTTTGGACTTTTGGTTTTTTTTTTTTAATTTTTCAAGTTTTCTTTTCATTTTTCCTTTTGTTTTTCAGGATTTTGATGTTAATGATCAAGGTCGAATACTAGGTATTGTGATGCCACCTGATGTTGACCTTGATTCGTATTGTTCGGAATTTATGCAAAACAATGAAAGTACTTCGACCGTTTATTTATAATTAAATTTAAAAATTTTTGTATATTGTTAAATTAAACGATTCCTTTTCATTGCTTTTGCAAATATTGCTTTTGCTAAATTTCTTTCATTTATTTTGAGTATTTCTTATCAATTGTAGAAAAAATAAGATATAATCATTAATGTAACGTGAGATTTGTCAATGTTTCACTTTTTTTTTCTTTTTTTTTTCCTGATTAGTTGCTTATTATTTAATTTTATAAATTTTTTGATCTTTCTATACGATGTTTTCATCATTCAGTTAGCTTTATTATAAAAAAATTCTTATCATTTCTAAAATATATGTTTAGATATAGCGCAATGGAAAAAAAATCGATCTTATCAATTAGTCATTGTTGTTTGATATCAAGTTTTACCAGTTCCTTATGCTGTAAATGCTTTAGTAGTATTATTTTGAAACGTAATAGGCTATTTAATCGGTAATATATTTATATAAATAATAGGTATCTTATCGGCTAACTTATCAGTAGGTAATTGTCATTTTTATCAATTATTTGTCAGTGCTACAATAAATTTGTTCTAGCTATCTGTAGAAATAATAAAGGTGATTCATAGTTCTATAAAACGAATTAATTTATTATGCATTTGTGATATGCATATTTTTATGCTTTTGTTTTTCGAAATGAAAGAAATATTTTATCATAAAAATAAAACAACTAAAATTTTTATTTGTTTACCATTTTTATACGGTCAAATGATATGGATGATAAATATATTTCAGGAACAGGATAAGAAAATATGAATTTATTGACGAATTTATGGCAATGATACCAAGAAGTTGTAAAGGAACTTTTAAATTTGAAAAAAAAAAATAGTATTATTGATAAAAGATGATGAAACTGTTCTACTTCAATCTGAGACTTCAAGAGTAACAATGATACTAAATGTAATTTATTTCTCTCCGGTCGATATTAAGTTAAAAATTTTCAATAAACAAGATACTTGATTTTGCTTATCTTCTTTTTCTTGAAAATTTCAAAAAGAGCAAGTAATTATATGTTTGTTTATATCAAATATTTGTTAAGAGATTGATAAGAGATAATAATTTTATAATCAAATTGTGCAAATTGTTCATTTATATTACAACTATCTCTCTATCTTATTATGAAAAATAAAAATAAAAAAAAAAAAAAAAAAAAAAAAAAGATAAACTGAGAAACTGAGAAATGAAACGATTTTATTGAATTCGATGCAATTTTCATCATAAGTATAGTACCGTTTATCAGAATTTAAATCAGAATTTTATGATCGGAAGAATCTTGAAGTATTTTTAAATAGAGAAAAAAAGCAATGATCGAGCAATGAATGGATTCTAAAATTGAATAATTTATGAATTGGATCCTATCGTTCATTATTTCTTATGATCCTCTAATTTTAGAAAAGTAAATACCAAAATTTTTAAAATGAAAAGTTTCTGATGAAAAGAAAAAAAAGAAAAGAGGGAAAAACGAATTATTGACAAAGTCTCTGTTTATATATTTTAAACTTATTGCTGAATTTTCTGGATTTTATGACGTAAACAAATTTCAGTAACAGCAAATTTCGAAACCTTCTGATTCACAACTATTCTGTTTACTTTTTTTTTTTTTTTTTTTTTTTTCAATGACTGGAGCTATTTTTGATAGCCACTGTCTTTTAGTTTGAAAGAATCTGATATATTATGACATGTCTGTCAGTCTAAGATAATTTATATAAATAAAAATGTTGATTTCCACACAACGTTTCAAATTCTTCACCGATTGATTTGAAATTTTTAAAAATTATGCATTTGAATAGGCGTATGTTTTTATATAGACAAGACACGTGTTTATATATAGATTAGCTGGATTGGCCATGTTTTGCGATTTTCATGGCCGCTTTTTCATTTTTTTTTCTCCTTCCGATAGAAGTTCAAATTCTTCTTTTGAGGATTCTGATCTGAAATATTACAATAAATTGTTGGTTATTAAGCAGTTATGAAATATTTTTTCTTAATAGTGATATGATAATGCAATAGATTAAAACAAAATGATGAATCAACAGTACAAATATCAAGTCATGGCGAAGTTCCGATTATTTGTGTTGAAGCAATTTTTTTTTATTCCAGTATATTTAGTAATTCTCGAAAATTATATTTCACAGTAAATTTTCATCCCTCTCTCTCTCTTTCTCTATCCCTTCCTTTGCTTTTTTTCTCTTCGTTTTGTGTTAGCTTATTCTGTTCATGACAAAATTTCAATTTCAGATCTTCATCACTCATAACGCTTTTTAAACTTTTTATTCTTTTTTCATATCATAATTCAATTTAAGTAAATATTTAATACACTTAAATAGTAATAAGATGTATTTCCAATTCTCGCTTCATAAGTTTACTATTTTCCATAAAGCTCTTCACTAAATCTTTGATAGTTATCTGGCTAAGTAATAATTCAGCAAACTTTATCAATAAGGCTATGTATCACACAGAAATAAAAATCGCAGAACAAGCGATCTTTATTACTTAAAACGAAAATTCTTTCTTATTTGATTTTTCAGAATTTCAATTTTTGCACGAAATAGAAAATTACGAAACATTGTATAAAAATTTTGATCTATCACTGAAATAAGAACTGATATTTTTGAATTGAAATTTTACGAAATTTCTTGCTTTTTCAGAATTTCGTTGATCGATTTGCTCACTGATCTAAGTCATATCTCGAGCTTTACATTGAACTCAATGATAGATAATTGATTCAAACGTGAATCGATAAAATTAAACCTAAAATTAAGTGCATGAAATTGCTCTAAATAAACTGCTAAGTTGAAAAAAAAATAAGTAATGCAATAGGATATATATATTTGCATTCATCTTATATTTTAAAATAATTCCTAACATTGTGAAAATATTTACGAGACATCATTAAGATGTGACAAATGATTTTTTGATTCTTTGAAGAGAATTTCGCTTATTTTTTAGTTCATTTAGTATGATTTATTGACTTCAAGATTTATTGATTTTTTTTTTTTTTTCTTTTTTTTTTAACATAAGTTGCGAAGCGCATTTAAAATATTCATCTTATTTTTCTAGCATTATCATTTTGAACTGAATCGTCATTTTTTCCTCAATTATCCAATCTAATGCATTAGGTCAAATTTACATCCATGTTTGACTAATCGGAAATGGTATACTGTATTAACAGTATCTGTGAGCGTACAGTATTATCGAAAACAGTATTTTTGGGCGTACTGTATTATTTGCAGGCATACTGTATTAAATAGTGCTCACTATATTATTGAAAAAGGCATATCATATTCGTAACTAAGCTTTAGCAAGCTTTTATTTCTTAATTAAATTTGTTCTATGATGTCAGCAAATAATTTCATTAAATGGTTAATAAGCGAATCTTTTATTGCTATTTAGCATGAAATATTGAATGTTATCAATTGATTAAAAATGTAGGAAATGTAATCAATCATTTTGAAGCAGTAAATGCAACCAAACAAGTGTAGATAATCAATAAATTTCATTAAATTTCATGCTGCTTTTAAAAATAAAACATCCTACAGCTAATAACATTTCTTCCTTCTGATCAGATCGAATAATATAAAATTGGAAATTGATCAAAATACTTTAATGATTGTTTCTCAAGTTAAATTTCTCAATAAATGTGCATGTATTTCTGTGCATATTAAGTATATAAATATATATCCAATATATATTTATATATTTGAATAAACAAATAAAGTAGAAAACGATTGTCAATTTACAAATTTCGAAATTTTAACATTTATCATACACAAATTATATTCATTTTTCAATGATAACTATATGGTAAAATAATTCGTCTTTTACTTTGATTGAAGATGAAAAATATTGAATTAATTCTCAGCTACTAAAATATAATGTATTTATTGTCATATTACAAATTAATTAAAATTAATCAAATTTTTAATTATTTGAAATATATTGCATGTATTGAATTGATTTTGAATAAATTTTAAACAGTTGTGAACATTGGAATTGAATTTGAATTTAAAATCAAACTTATAATTTCCCAAAAATCCAAATTTGAATACATTTTTTTTGTTAGGTCTTGGTTTTTTCATAATGGCACTCTTGTTTGCCTCGTGCAAAATCTCGACTACAAATGAGAGTCTGGCGATACTAGGGGTTTTATTGAATTTTCTTCTTTTTTTCTTTTTCACGCTGAATTATGATTTTTTCACGAAAGTAAATAAGTCACGTAATACGTGACGTGATATTTAATATGTGGAATTTGCGGAATTTTTTCATTGATAACGAATTTTATTCCTTTGAACAATGAATTATTTCAAATAAAATATATATTTCTGTGGGATAATGAAGTATGTAAAAGCCACATTTGTATCATCTTTATATATTCCCCATTTCCCGCAAGTTTCGCTTTTTGCTGGAAGCGTTTGCTTGCAATTTTAAATTGATTTTGGACGTTAAAATATATTTGTTAAATGTACTTTTAAATACCATCCACTTTTAAATGCCCAACTAACATCGCATTTTGTATGTTATGATTCAAAAAAAGAGTTCAGAATCTGTAATCAAGATAGTGACACTAAACAAAAATCTTATTTCTGTTTGGAATTTATGAAATGATGTAAGTCATTAATTTAATTATACATTAAATAAGGGAAACTCTTTAATTTCCGTATATCCTATTGCAACTGAATATTGGCGAAAGTTTTCTTATATCTAAAATAAAAGAAATGCAGTATTTCGAGATATAATTATTGCTATTATAAATTATTGAACTTCTTGAGGTTATTTGAATTTTGCGTGAAATTTTTTATCCTTTTTTCTTTTTGCATTATGACATAATTTTTTCTATGATTTTATCTCTTTGCATATGTCATCATTATAATTGTATCATAAACATCATCGTTAATATACATCGTTATTATTGCTTTTACTTGTTCTCTTATATGCATTTTTTTTTTTCAACGGAATTATTATTGTGCAAATAATTGAAAATTTCAGGACATTAAGTAACGATCCAATATTATTTGTCGCTTTTTCACTTTTCTGTCATATATTTTGCTGCGTGAGATTGCTACGGAAAGTGGTACTCAATTGCATTATCCCACCTAGGATTATCTTCGGAAATTCGAGCGGTTACAGAGAATCAACGGAGTAATTACTTTAGGTATAGATATGATTATAAAAGTAACAGTATTGCAATTTGTATTTATGGATAGCAATTGCGTTTGCCTTTTTTCTATTATCAATTAGCTAATCTAGGTTGGATGAAGGTTATACAATATCCATGACGATAATTCTTTGTCATAGGTATTAGGTTATACAATATCCATGACGATAATTCTTTGTCATAGGTATTATATAATGATATAAATTAATTGTTGCTTTGGATAAAAAAGAACAGAAAAAATTTTCCAATAATTTGAACCTTAGGTCATGAAAATTTTATGATATGAAAACAGACATTTATCTGAAACATCACTAAGATTTTTGAACTATGAGTCAAACTGGACCATTGATTGTTTGTAAGATTTTCTATGTTATCCTGGTGTTGGTAAATATCTACGTACTTTATGGCATCTCTTAGATAATGCTTAGATTTTTGGTATTTTGAAGTTATAACCGTGGTCTAATAATTAAAGTAATATTTGTTTCGCATCGATTTTTGATCTTTCTTTTTTTTCAGTATCTTTCATTTTTGATTTTTTATCAAAATTATAAAATCATTGTATTTATCTAGGGGGCTTCTTACTTCTTCAAATATTTGATGAAAAAGAAGGCTCCTAATACTAATCTTATTACTTCTAAGATTCATTCGTGTTTTGCTTTTACAAAATGGCATATTAGAAACAAAAATCGATGTCCATTTTCTTTCTTCTCAAATGCTAATTTTTGTCTATGGAATTAAATTACTTTATTTTGATTTATTGGTTTTTGTAGGGTGGCGTCAAAAGACGTTTATGTGAGGGTGCTTAATGACGGAAACGGTTACAGACCAAGAAAAGCAAGAAAATGCCAAGGCAGAAAAACAGGAAGCAACAAAAGATGAGCCAGCGGAGAGAAAGGAAAGTGAAGCATTTGAATTAGGTTTGTTTTTTGAAAATATTGCACAATTTCCTTTCCAGCTTAGCACTATCCTATTTTTGACCTATTTTTGAGTAATTTTTTTTTTTGAATATAACATTTTATTCAAAGATTCCAAATCAGAAAGGTAATAATTAGAGGTTGCTCATGTTAATCCTACACTCCATTCTAGTTACTCTTTGTGACTAGTTCATTAAGCCTTTTTCTTTCTTAATGCCGTGAATATATTCGCAAAATATGCAGATATTTTCCTTCAACTATAGAAACTTCTGAATATAATTAGATCAAGCAGATAATACTAAAACTATAGTAGTTATCGTAAATAAATGAGCGATAGAGATGTAAGTTGGACTAAGGGAAAGTTAGAAGAAGGTAAGTCTTTCTTTAACATCATATTTTTTTTTTCTTATGAAAGCATACATAGCAGATCAAGTAGATACTAGTAGGACTATTTATTTAATTTTATTTCTTATGTTTACTTTAAATGTACCCTACAGGATCTTATGAAAACACGGGACAGAATTCTTCATTATCATTGGAGCAGTCTGATATAATCAAAAATGATAATGTTCAGACCGTTGATGATTTCAAGAATCTTATGTACAAGGTTTCCATTTTTATCAGAATTTTCAAAGTTTCTGTGTTTCCATGATCTCGACGGATCAACACTCCTTATTCTTCTTTCGTATAATTTGATGAAAACTTCGTCTTTTCTTTTTTTTTTCTTTTTTTTTTTTTTGGATTTTTTATAAACTTGAATATATGAAATTTTTTTTCAAGTTATTTCATTTTTTACTTTTTATATAATAAGAGCTTGCTAGTAGTATTTCGTTAAAATCTTTTTATATGTCATAATCCGTTATAATCATCTGTTATATTCGTATTTCCAGATGCAAGAAACGCGACGTATGATAGTTATTGCCTTGCTAAATGAAAAAGATTTGAAGGAAGATGATATTGAGATATTGAAACGAGCTTATGAAAGGCTAACTGACAATCAGACGCATTCGTTTCAACGTGAAATGTGCACACTTACAACAAAATTGAGTGTGAATATCAGAGATGAAACGAAAGGTCTTGAAGTGTGTTTGTTTTTTTTCTTTTTTTATTATTTGTATAACTGTAGTAAATTGTTCGATTGCCGTATCATTATTGCTGATCTTTTTCATTTTAGGTATTCTTATTTCTATCTTAAATATTTTGTAGGATTTATTATAAGCTTGCGAAAAACGATACTTTCGTCCTTAAAAAAGTATGAAGGAAAACATTTTTCGTTTCAAAATGCCAAAAGTTTTTATTTCGCCAATACTTGAAGAAAACAGCATTTTATATTTTAAAGTTCGGAAAAGCATTTTACTTTCAGAAAGACTTGAAATATCTCGAAATACTGACACATATCCGAAAGGAAGAACCAAGTTTATCATGGCCAATCATAATGTCTCGACTCGATTTGATTTCAATTCTTGCAAATTACCATCCGGATGGTGAAGAAAAATTTATGAAAGAATATGAAAATACTGTGAGGTAAGTTTCTGAAACTATTTGCTATCTTTTTCTTCGCGGGACTATTCGTTACAAGTTTGTCGGACGAAAAAATTAAGGAACATTTATGGATAACGATTCTTTTAGTTTTCTTCGCACATTTGTTAATTCGGAAGCAATTACTGGCAAGAAACCAATATTTATCACGGACTGGGATGGTACAATGAAAGACTACTGTTCACAATATGCAACTAATCTTCAGGTAATTTTCTCAGAAATCATTTAATTTTATTTCATACTTAGGTTGTACATAGGGTTCGCATTAGAGAACTTTTTGGAATCTAGAACACACATCTTAGCTATTGATATTTGTTGAACAGATGTGCAGAATCTTTTTTTTTTTCTCTATTTGAGAATTAGCAGCAATTTTGCCATCTAAATAAAAAAGAATAAAAAGGCTTGCATTGATTCGAACTACGAAATCTTTACTTTGAAATGGTTTTCTTAGATCTAGAATTTGAATTCTACTGTTATATTTTTTTTTGCTGATTGCTTTTTTCTTTTTTTTTTTTTTTTTTCATCAAATTTTATTTTTACAGCCTGTGTACAGTGCAGTTGGAATAACTCGGTTCGCGGATCATTTCACTCGTATATGTGCTGTGTTGACCGCAGGCCCATTACGTGGTCCAGGAATACTCGATTTAACAGCTATGCCAATTGATGGTCCTGTAATGTTCAGCGGTTCATGGGGTCGTGAATGGTGGCTTTCCGGCAAACGTGTTGTCCATGAAGATGGCATTACGGATGCAGGATTCAATGCGTTGCAGCGTTTGGACGAGGAAGTATGTTGCACATTTCTCTTTTGATTTTTCTAGATTTTTCGATTTAGGCGAGGTTTTTCTTGCATGTTTTTTCCATTCTCTCGTCTTCTGTTATTTATAGTTCATTTTAATTGTTGATTTTTATTAATTGTAATAAATATAAGTGCAAATAAATGATTACATCATTCCAGATGAGAGATTTGCTGCATTCCTCGGATTATGCTCCATTTGCACTTGTTGGAAGCGGCGTGCAACGAAAAGTAGATCGACTAACATTTGGTGTTCAAACTGTATGCCATCATGTAACTTCCGAATTATCCGATAAATATCAAATGGCTATAAAGGAACGAATGCATCGTGTGGATCCTAATAGTCAGGTAGGCATTTTAAATTTGGTATCTCAAATCAAGCAAGGAATATTTGCAGGTAACATTTTATAAAAGCAATCAAGAATTAAGAGAAATATGATTGCTTTATATTGTACTAATTCGCTTTACTTAATTGCTTTATTATGGCTGATGGTTCTGATGATCCATTTGTTTTTATTGTTCTTTTTTTCATCAAGTTATTTCGAAAATCCAGCTTTTACTTTTTCTAGAAAATTCAAGCTAGATCATTTTTTAAGATATTGGTATTTGATCCATCCACAGAACTAGAAGTTGAAGTAGTTGCACACAATTCGGGGATCGTATGGAATAAAGCCGATGGAGTAGATCGTTTGATAAAAAGTTTGGGCGATTCATTAAACACACCGGGAAAAGTTTTAATTTGCGGCGATACTTTATCTGATATGCCTATGATTCGACAAGCAGCAAAACAAAATCCAGATGTGAGATTTTTTTCTTAATTCTATTTATTTATTGATATCTGGAGCGAAGAAAAGCTTGAAAAATAAAGATTGAAATGCGTATATGAATAATTCCCGAAGAATCATATTTAATGAGATGAATCTTGTAGTATTGCTATTGCACGACTTACATATTCCGCATTAACTTGCAGAAGAGAATTCATTTGCTGCAATTGTTGAGCATTTACTGGATTATATCACTTATTGAATATAACTATTCAGGCAAAATTTGAATGAACTAATTTAAATTTCAATTTTTCCCCCCCCCCAAAAAAAAAAACATTTTTTATTGCAGGGTGTAATGGCAATATTTGTTGGTACGAAAATGTCGTTACGTGAAGAAGTGAAACAAATCGTTGGTGACGAGAGTCGTTGTTGTTTTGTGTCATGCCCAGATGTTATACATGCGGCAATGTCACAAATTCTGAACGAGCAATGTATTGGTGAAAGTTCAAAGAAGAATAATAAAATGACTAGTGAAACATAAATTTGTCTTTTTCATTTACTTCAGTTTTTTTCTGATTTTCTGAATAACTCCGAGTACATGGAATTATTCGCTTAGTGAATTAAAGAATGAATTAAAGAAAAGAGTTATAGAAATGTTTTAGAATATCTGCAGTTTGCTGAATTATTTTATATTGTAAGATTCAGTTTGCTGAATTATCCTCTATGTTCCTTCACAGGTCTGATATTGTAATGACAAGGTTAGAGATTATTAAGAAACTTTTGTCCATATGTTACAAGTTTTTTTTTCCCTGTGAAAAATTAATTGTGAGATTTATTCGCTAATTTTGTTCCCAAAATTTTCAATTATTTAAGTATTATTGAATTTAGATTTGTGTTCATTCTTCGTTTTTCGTTGCGATATTTGTAGTATCATTTCGGATATTACGATCCCAAGAATTTGTGGTCATTGATAAATAAATAATATGCAAATATAAAATCATGAATGATTCAATTATAGCCATTAGTTAATGATAAAAAAGTAATAAGACGGTATATTTCTATATCGATTCACTGACTTTAAGTTATAATTAAATTAGAAACCGAGTCGTTCTTTTCTCAGTTTAGGTTATCATTGTTATTAATGTACTGTTTTGTGCATTTTATATGTTCAGGTTATCATTATTACTAACATATAGTATTTCCTTGTTGTGTATGTCATTTCGATTGCTACATTTTTTTTTCTAGATTTCAATAATGCTTGATTTATTTATGCATTTCACCTTTGTTAAATTGTATGACAACTATTATTCGGATATCCGCTTTATTCATTTTACCGAATGACTATCATTATATTTTGAATTAGGTTCCATTTATTAGCTGTTGACCAAATTTAATCAAATTACTGGTTTAGATAGGATTTTGATAGTCTGTTGAAATATATCAATCAATATCTTTTTTGCCTATCAAAATTTCGAGGTTTTTTCGTCATCTTTGACGATATTTGGACAATGATAAGCAATTAATTAGCTACTGTCGCATTGCACTGGATGTCCAGTTAAATTTTTCTACAACTTTTTCATTTCTTTATTTTCGAATTTTATTATTTTCCGTGGCAAAGAAAAGAAAGTAAAGATATGAAATGAAATGATTTTTTTTTTTTTTTAAATTTAATGTTACAGTTTTCTCAGGATTTTATATATCGTTATGAATATATATATATATATATATATTATATAACATATAAATATGTGTGTGTGCGTGTATGTGTTTATTTTCTGCAACCTCAATAAAATGCGTGTATTTTAATTTTTCCAACATTGTTTTTGCAGTGTTTTCATGATGACACCCAAATATGGTCTATCCAAGAAAGAGGATAATGAGTGGTAAACTGTTGCTGATACTGTCGGGAATAAATGATAAGAGAGAAAGGTACGAAAAAAAAGAGGTTTATACTATCGTTTTGGAATAAACCGGGAAAATTCGAGAGTATTTTGGTAAGGGAAAAAAAAATGCATGAAATGGCAGGAAGTGCTGATTTATGATACGAATATTTAATATTAAAAAATGATAAGGAAGATTTTTAAGAATCGATCGTAATTGTTAATAAGGAATAATGAGGATTGAATAATTTTAGAAATATTGATTTTGATATCTCAAATCTTTGTATGAATTGTTATCTTAAATCTCAGGATGGATTGTATTGATTTGAATTTGATATTCATCACAATTAATATATTGTTGGTTGTACTTATTATTGATTAAAATTTGAAAATTTTTGCAATCGAAAGTGATTAGATATAACTGATTTATACATAAGGCAGTATATTATCTGAATTGAAGTAATTGCATGTTTATCAAAGTACTTTTTTTTTTTTTTTTTGAAGTAATAATATCTATTATAGATGCAACAATATATGACGACGATCATTTGGCTGACAAAAATGAAAGCTTCATTGTTATAATTGCAAAATAAAACAGAAAAATTATGATTGACACAAGTCTCAATATCGGATTATTTCAACAGAAAAATTGATCAAAATCGATGTTACAAAAAAAAAATCTCCTTTTTTTTGGAAATAAAAATCAATGCTTACTAATTGGATTGCATCATGCATCATGCTAATTTATATTCATCATTTAACCCGATCATCGTGTTCGATTATCGAAGCAGAATGTTTGTTTGTTTCTTTATTTTCATTATTTTTACAAATTCCATTTTCAATATAATGAATTGTAATTCCATCAAAAAAAAAAAAAAAAAGAACGGAAAAAGTATGGTCGAACTGTGTAGTAATAATAAGTTTATTGGAATTGGATAATTCTTTTTTTTTTTACTTTACATATTAGTACTGATTTTTTTTTTTCAATGAATAAAAGAGAAAATGGGCGAATGTGAAAAACCGGAAGAATTCTAATTGGCAATCGCATTTGTTTATAAATTAGGGAAACCATAGAAAAATGTTATTTAAATTTAAAAAAAAAGAAAGATAATATCCAGTTCGGTTAGCCGATCATTATTAATCGATTTTAATTCGATTGTATATTATTTTTATTTTCTTATTTTTTGACGAAATTGCAATTCATTATGTGGTAAATAAAATTTCAGAAAGATGAAAGAAAAAAGAAAAAAAGGACAAAAAAAGGATAAGAAAAAACTGAGCTATTTGTGCCATACTTTTTGTCGAATATTTTAATTTAATTATCAAAAATGAATCTTGGAGCTCAAATTTTTCAAATTAAAAATTTAGATGGAATAAATTAATCGAATAATGTATTTCTATCTTGCATTTTTTCTTTAAATATTAGTTCAACAATTTAAAATTGCAGCATATATCGTAACGTATGATGGATATTATAGAACGGATATTCGTTATAGCATACTTAAGAAAACCGTAAAAATTACAATAAATATCGAACCCAGACCTATTTTGTTAAGCGATTTTGACGTTGTCGAAGTAATATATATTATGATTATTATCAAAATTGATTATGCTGAAATGAATTTAATCCATGAACACTGGTTTTTTATCCAATTTTAAACTTAAATTTAGAAATTTTCAATGAGTTTCAAATTTTAAACTCCAAGTGAATCTTTTCAATAATTTTTCTTAAAAGATGAAATTAAGATTCGAAAAAAAAAATGATCGGTCTAAAGATAGAAGCTGAAGTTATTACTACTTTTTTTTTTCTAGATAATTTTACGCTAATGCAAGCATTTAGGTATCAGCATGCAATTCGACCAACTTTGTAGAATCACTACAACGATCCATTCATGTAAAACGTGTTACCAGTAATAATCGTTTCACAGCAGCGTTACCTAAAAAGCAATTATTGACCCGAAGACGTCATTCTGGTGGTACCGAAATTCGTCATGTTACCAAGCTACTTGATATTGATAAATTATGGGATATGGGATATAAAGGTATTATTTTCGAATTATCATGTTTTTTAAATGAAGATTTGGATTTTCTATCTGATTTATAGATAAAAATTAGGTATACATATATAAAGATCTTTTATAGATACTGGCTCAGAAGTTATACTTATGTCTAGAATATTTGAACTTTACATATGTTAGCATATCAATAACATCGAGAATAGTACATTGAAGTTCAAGTAGTCCTAGTAATCATGTCTCGAAAAATGTTGATAATCCTACCGATTCTAATAATTAAGACAAAAATAAAAGGCCAAAAATTGATAATATGATTTTATGATTCAACTTCATATTTTTTCATATATGAAAATTCATATACAACTGAAGAAATTAAAGTTTTCCTTAATGGCAAGCCGTTTATAGGACAAGGGGTAAAAGTTGCAGTTTTTGATACGGGTCTTGGCAAAAATCATCCTCATTTCCGGCAAATTGTCGAGCGTACTGATTGGACAAACGAGCAAACTGCTGATGATGGTGATCAAACTACATTAAATGAGCATATTATCTAATTTTTATATATTATTTTCAAGCATTAATTAAAGTTTTCGCATTTCGTTTTAAAAATTCTTTTAAAATAAAACGAATTAAACAATATATTACAATTTAGGGCTTGGTCATGGCACTTTTGTTGCTGGTCTAATAGCTAGTTCAGATCATAAATGTGATGGATTTGCTCCTGCTGCTAGCATTTATGCTTATAAAGTTTTTACGAAGAAACAAGTATGTTTTTGAATTCCTTTGATTTGTAATCAATAAACCAATGTATTGCATCGAATATGATTTTTGAAATGCCTATCATTTTTGATTAATACTGTCGAAAATGTTTACATTCTTCATTAGTATTCTTATCGATGTTTGAGGTTGATCATTTAGACAAAAAGTACAGCTATGATATTCGTACCAGTAGCTAAGATATGTCATTAAATTTATTCACTTGATATTTCTAAAATCTACTGAAATCATAAGAAGGAATTTTATCCACAACTGGAATGAAGTCATTGTTTGCAAAATTGGATATTCGATTTTTTTATTTCAGGTTTCATTTACTGCCTGGTTTCTTGATGCTTTCAATCATGCTATATTGCGGGGTATAAATATTCTGAATCTGAGGTAATTTGATTACTCTTTCGAATGGTCTTATAGAGATAAATAAAAATGACATTAATACCTTCTTTAAAAATACCTATTTAAAAAATTTGAAATATACTTGTAATATAATTTAAAACGAAACGAGTAATAATTTGCTGCTTTTAGTATTGGTGGTCCAGATTTTACTGATCTTCCATTTATGGATAAGGTATGGGAATTAACCGCAAATGGAATTATTCTCATTTCAGGAATTGGAAATGATGGACCAAAATTTGGGTAAATTTTTCGAATTTTTTAATGAGGAAATATCACACCAACTTCTTAAATTATTTTAAAGGATAGAAGAGTACCGAGTAAGTTTCAAAACTTTAATATTGATATGATATAGAACAAAGAATAGGAACGAACTTTTCTTATTTTCCTACTTCTCACAGAAACAAATATCCGATTTTCTAGGACTCTTAACAATCCAGCGGATCAGATGGATGTCATTGGTGTTGGTGGTATAAATGCTGACTCAAAAATTGCTCGTTTTTCTTCACGTGGAATGACTACTTGGGAACTGCCAGGTGAGACAATTTTTCGTAAAAAGTTTTTCAAAGGCCTTAATAGTTTTCTACTGAATTTATTGATATGGCCAATAATAGAAAATGGTTCAAAATGCAGGAATGCCTCTGTATGTGTTTGAAATTTTCGGTTTTATAGTTGAAATTTAATCAGATATTTGTGATCTTATTTTCGGCAGGTGGTTATGGACGAATTAAACCGGACATAGTTTCCTATGGTGCTTCTGTCTATGGTTCTGCTTTAAATGGTGATTGTCGTGCCCTTTCTGGTACTTCCGTTGCATCACCTGTAGTAGCCGGAGCAGTTGCTGTAATGCTGAGGTAAAATATTATTGATGAGAGCTAGTCTTCGTTTTTTTTTTGAAAATTATGGGAAAATTTTCCAAAAACTTGATACAATATTTTCCAAATTCTGTCTTTAAGAAAATTTTGGAATTTAAGGTTTAAGTTTTCATATTCAGAAATTAAAACAAATTGATGTCAAGATCTTTCACTTTTTTTTTACATCAAATTTGCAGTGGTATCGAAGATAAACGTCTGTGGAATCCAGCAGTTGTAAAGCAGGCATTAATCGAAGGTGCAACCAGACTTCCCAATGTGGCAACGATATTTGAACAAGGTGCTGGCAAAATGAACATTCTTGCATCATTCCAATTCATGCGACGATATTCTCCACGAATCACGTAATAATTTTGTTTCGTTCCATGTGTTTGAAATAAGGTATAGTTAGATTTCAAGCTATTTTGATGAAATAATGAACTTTATTACTAAATAATGAAAAATTTTACATACAATTTTACTATTTCACTTACGTCATATTGATTTGTGAGATTCGTAAATCTTTTGCTCAAATTCTTTTTCTAAACAGAAAAAAAAAAAAGATTCCAAGTATAGAAACTAACAAATAATTGTAAAGAAAAACAGTGTGCTGAATTCAGAGTTCCATTTTCATTGGTCTGAATTTAACAGATATTTAAATGTAAATTTTGCCAGCCAAAATAGATAACACCAAAATAGAGTTAAAAATTTTTTTTTACTACATAAAAGAATAATTCCTTGAAAAAATTGTTTTAGATTGATTCCACCATATATCGATTTCAATGAATGTCCTTATATGTGGCCATATTGCAGTCAACCAATTTACGCTTCTGCTATACCGACCATCATTAATTTAAGTTATTCTACATATTAATGGGAAGATGTCATATAATGAATACATTTCATATAGTTATTTAATAGCGATCACGTTTACCTACTTGGAATAAACGGAGGTCCGGGACTTAAAGATACCTAAAAAAAATTAACATAGCTTATTGTTAATTTTAGTTAATTCTATTCCAAACAGGAAAGTCATGTGTACGATTATCTTTAAAGTTATGTTTACGATTATTTATATTACATTATAATGTTATATTAAATTACAGGTGACGATCATCAATGGGATGGGTGTATCTGGTCGAATAATGGAAGAAGTAAGTATACTATTAGAAATATGCATGTTATTTTAAACTAATTTCAATGTAATCTTCTAAAGTTGAAAAGAACAAGTCATTTAGCCGATATGGGAGCCATTTTTGGACGAAAATGGTGATTTGCTGAATGTTTCAATAATGTATTCCGATCTCTTATGGCCATGGTCAGGTTATATGGCAATTGCAATAAGTGTTATGCCTAACGGAGTTAATTATGATGGAACTGCAAGCGGACGAATCACTGTTACAGTAATGGTAGATTTGTTTTCTTTTCTTCGTTTTTCTAGATTATTAGTTGTTGTGAGTATATATAGATCTTTTTCGAAATTAAGCATTAAATGGTCAATCGATCAAACATCGGCATAATTAAATATGACCAATGAATCTTAGTATAAATATTTTTTTGATGAATGACATCTAAAATGACAACTTTTGCCCTTTTATAATTGCAGAATCGATTTTTAAACTTCTCTTAATATTTTTTCTTTTTAAATTAAAATATTAAATTTCATTGCAGTCAGAAGAACGAGGTGGACAAAAATATTCAACTGCGGTATTCCTAATACGAGTTCGTATCATTCCAACGCCCCCAAGAAGGTTGGCTTTAACCACTCTTACAAATTGTTTCTCTTTTTCAACTTGGTTTTCTTTTGAATTTTAAATATGTATACTATTTTATTTTCCAATTCATTTTGTTTGTTCAAATAAATAAATGAAGTTGAGGATTCAAAATTGAGAGTGAGAAACCGGAGGAAAAAAATACCAAGGAAAGTCAAAAACAGATTTAATCCAATGAACTGAATTTATAGAAAACAAAAAGTAATTAATTGAGCATTTAGTCAGCGGTTGCTGTGGGATCAATATCGAAATATGTGTTATCCACCAGGATATTTCCCACGTGATGATTTACGTGATAAGGCGAATATATTAGATTGGAATGCTGACCATCCGCATACTAACTTCAAAACTCTTTATCAGCATCTTCGGAGCAGTGGCTATTACATTGAGGTAGAATTAAATTTCAGGATTTTAATTCAATCATTAAATTTAAAATGATATGATTTTAAAATTTTAATGTTTTTTAACAACGTGAGAAACAAGGAAAAGAATAGGCATTTATTTAATCTCAGAAAACTTCTTCAGCATGTTCCTATTTCAAATTTTTTTCCTTCAACGTGATTAAATGTTATAAATTTTAATGGATTAGTTTTGACAAGAACATTGTAAGTTAATTTATATCAAATTAATTTCTTATATTCAAAACCAATGCAGTTTCACTGTGTTAAGATAGGAAGTTAATTACATTGCTTGCTTAATTAGTAGGATATTAAAACAAGCGTTTGAGAGTGGCCTTAGAAATCTCTTTTCTGAAATATTGCTCAGCTATGTCAGGTTTATGTTGTGTAATAAGGATTTTTAACATCTGCATAATTCCAGCGTTTTATTTTTTTTTTCATTTTTTTTTTCAATTCTACTTCTGTTGAAAGCAATAAATGATATATTTTTAAAGTGAAATAAAATCTTCAAATATATCAATTTTCGTCAGATATTAGGCGAACCACTTACCTGTGTGGATTTGAGCCAGTATTCAGCTTACTTGATTATCGATCCGGAGGATGAATTCTTCCCTATTGAGCGGCAGAAGCTTTATGACGAAGTAAATAATGCTAATTTGAATTTGATCATTTTCGCGGATTGGTACAATACATCCGTAATTGATAAAATTCGATTTATGGATGAAAATACGAAGTACGTTAGTTTTTCGTATTATCGTGTTTTAATATTTTGAAATGACTTTGCAAGTTTTCAAATTGAATTGAGGAAATTTATTTTCATAGAACTTATCATCTCATTGTTACATAAACTTATGAGCTCCTGATTAGTTTAACCAAAATGGACATATATCTTTGAAGTTTCGAGCAAAATAAAAAAAAAAATTTTTGGGACAAAATTTGCTTAATACCAAATTAAATCCATTTCAGAAGAATATACTTGCCAAGGGTTACTTACACACCTTTTAATATTCAAGCTCATTCTATTTTTAACAGTGTCAATACTGAGAATCTTGACAAACACTTCCTGTCCTCTGGTTACAGGATTACTAACTGGCAAATTATTCTTAACCCAATATACATTTTATTATCAAGAATTACTGTGACTGATAAAAAATGCTTGAAAATGTTTAGATTTCCATTATCAAAGAACTTAGGATGTAGAAAGTACGCAAATAGATCTTTGAATTTGAATTTTTCTTTTTTCATATTTTACGTACATTCTTTTTTTTTTTCTATTTACTTTCGTAATCATGTGCACAGGATAAAGATTTCTGAAAAAGCAATTGAATTAAAGTCAAGTGTCTCTCAAAAATCTTCAGGGTTTCTTAAAAGGCATTTTTTTTTTTTTTTAAACAATAAGATTAATGTTTCAGGCAGTGGTGGCAACCAGAGACAGGAGGAACAAATTTACCAGCTTTAAATGATCTTCTTAAGGAATGGAATATCTCATTAAGCGCTCTTGTAAGATTTTTTTTTCTTGAATTGAAAAAACTATTTTTAGCTTAAAATTTTATTGTAATCATTTATCAAAATTCTGGAAAAAATTACTTCCAGTTCAATGGCCTAGCTAATTTTTTATTAGTTTTGCTCAAAGCAATAAAATTTCTTTTTGGAAAGACAGAATCGAATCGATTTACAGGTTCTAGATGGTATCGCTACTATAGGACATACACAAATGAAATACTTGTCGGGAACATCAATATCTAATGCTCCACCTCATGCCCTCATTGCATTATCAAATTTAATTGATTTGGTGAATTATTTTTCCAGATTTAAACTTTATCTAATATTTTAGTCAGTATTAAAAGATATTTCAGAAAAATTGGAAAAAGCAACACGAGGTATTTGTTTGCGTCAAATAACTTTATTCAAGAAAAGTTTTTGCTCCAACTTTTGAAATCCATTAATTCATGCAAATTCATTCATATTTCTTGTTTTTGAAGCAATCCATAAAATTTGTAACAATACATAAGCTTAATAGCAAGGATTTAAAAACAGTTTGCATTAAATAAATTAATGGGTTTTGATATTGAGAGTCTTTTAGGGCGCAGAGATGATAGTAGATGAAAAAACCAACCAATTGCATGAAGAAGCCATTTTCCTATATTACAAAAATGACATTTTATCGAAAACGTAAGTTCGAAATTGATTCATTCGAAAGTGTTTTATAAAAAAATTATCCATCGAAAACATGAGCAATAAGCACAATATACCGTGGCATTAAATGTATTCATTTTTATTATCTTAGCTATTTAAGAATTGTTTCATAAAGTTGGAATATTAAGAATGAATCAGTCTTGGAGAATTATGAATTCGAAATAGCAAATTTTCCCGGGGTTTTTTTCTTTATTCTTTCAAGAATTTTTGTTGATAGTATAACATATCAGTGTAATCTATAGTATATAATATTTGCTTGATACGATAAAATAATTAACAAAGTGTTTACATACAGTAAAACACTGATAGATTATATATGCGTTATGAGGCACATCATGACAAATTTAAAATATTAGATATAGTGTCCACTACTGTGTGTTGGCTGTAGTATTATGCCTCAGATTAGATCAACTTTTAATGATTCTGAGATATTTATTTAATAATTTCTTTTTTTTGAATCCTAAATTTTCTTTTTTTTTTTTCTTAGATCGGAGAAACTAAAGTCAGGCACAAATATTATTATTCAGCAATTTGATAAAAAGATTCTGCAGTTGATGTACACATTCTGTTAGCGAAAATAAAGCTGCATTTTTCGTACTTTTCCTGTCTTATTTTGACTAACGAAAATTTATTCCTAGTTTTTAGACTTTTGTATTTTTTAGAATGTTTTAATCAATTTACACTTAGGTCTGGTTTTGTGGCAGTTTTTGGTGATAGTACATGTCTTGAAGTTGGCACAACATCGGATGCAAAGAGTTGTGTCTTTTTATTGGAAGCACTTCTTGAAAGTGCTTTGGAAGGTGATTTGATCGAAAGTTTGCGTCAGTCACTTGAACCCGTTAGCATTTTTCTTGATATTTTCCATTCATATAGCATTATTTTTCTGTCTTTACTTTATGGTTTATATTACAGTAAGAACTGATTAAATGAAAGATTTTATCATGCTAACCTATATATTCCAAAGTATGGATAAATCATCACAGGTAAGACATGTAGTAGCGATATTATCACTAAAATCTGTACATATTATTTAGTTGTTTCACGCTATTATTGTCTAGTTATTATACATAATGTTTCTTTTATCTCTCCTTTCTTCCCGTCCAATGATACTTTGATCATATCAGCGATTTGAGCGTGGACGTGGAATTTCTTACTAAATTATTTAAATTTATAATCTCTTTCTATCATCTATTTCTGTAAACAAATGCATATAGAATGATTTCTAATAATATAAGAATGACACTTCTTTTTATTTGCAGGCTGGTACTACATTATCTTTGAAGTATTCGCAGAACTTACCACTTCCAAAAAGAATGATTAATTCAAATTTCGCGAAATATTCAAAAGTAATTTAGAAGTTAATCATTAAAATTGAGCGATTCAAGTTAAATTTTGTTTTTCTTTGAAAAATCCATAGGAATCCTAGAAAATTTTCGCTATTTTATCATTTTATTGGGAAAAGAAATTTCCTCATAAAGAGTTAAGAATGTTGACAAGAAATCATTGCAATTAAATCTCTTACAGAAATTAATTAGGTTTTTAATTTACCCAGAAATTTATAGGTTATAATGAACATCTCATCGGATGCTGAACCAGTATATCGAGAAAATCCGAAATGTCGCATTCTATGGACTGCCACTTCACAGCCGATCACCAATGTCACCCTTTCATCGTAAGTTCATGTAATATCTCAAGGTTTCAGTTAAATCTGTTTCTTAACAAACCAGATTAAGGGATGTACATTCAAAATCCTTAGAAATGTTTGGCTAATGCTTGAGTGAATTCTATTTTTCTTAATAATAATTTTCTTGCTATCTAATTTACCTAGTTGTTCTTTTGCATCAAATCAGAACCTTTTGAATCATTATTAGTGGAGAGATAAGATACTTAAATTAACCAACTAATATTTCTCAAAGTAACCAAATTGATGTTAATTATTAATAGATTTAAATGGTTGAAATCTAATAGTAATACATCTCTATTTACTTATCCATTATTCATATGCCTGATTCATATGTTGATTTATATTTGAATATTATTTTAGAGATTTAAATCGCAATCGTTTGAAGGATGACCATTCAGATTTTCTAGATGAAAATCAGCTTTCGAAAGAACTAACTTCTGCACAGGTTATTCCCGTTTATTGCAATCTTATTTTATATCTAGAGAAACGGTTTTTAAAATTCCAATTTTCCATTTTACAATTTTTACAGCTTCATGAAATCGTCCAGTTTTTCGATCCAAATGTGGAAAATAATATTGAACAAACGCATCCGTTAAATTTTAATGATCGGAACTATGGTTTCTTGTTATGGGGCTTCATTTTCTCTATTATAATTCTGATATATTGTCGAACCTTTATACGTCGACCGGTTATACGTTTTCGAATTTTTCAATTTATGTTAAGACAATTGCGGGTATTGTAATAATTCACTTATCTCTTATTACTTGTCTCTTCATTTATTTATTTTTTTGCATTTCGTTTTTGTTAGTGACAGTAATATCAAAATATCAGTTAGTACTAGTACTATCCAGTGATTGATTTCACATGACATTTGGTTTAGAGATATTCAATATCATTAGCATTTTTCATATTATGATATACTGGAAATTGTTTTTCTCCTTTATTTTTTCTTTTCAGCTATCTTATCGAGATAATGTTAGGATATTAACTTCAAAGTCTTCATTGCGAAAAAAGGAAATATATTATTAGTTAGAAAAATAAATGAATGAAAAAGAATTTCAATGAAAACATATTTAAGGAAATTGGTTCTTAAGAAAAAAAGTAAGACAGAAATGGGAAGTATTACAAGAAGAATATGTGCATATTAGAAGTAAAAGCTGAACAAGATGATATAAAAATTTTGCAGTTTCAAGCAGATTTTAAGTTTTTCATTTCAATCAAATTTTTTTATTTTTTTCTTTTCCATTTATCTCATTAATTTTTTGGAATTTATTGCTGATTATTTATTTACTGAAAATTGTAACAACATACAATTAATGTCAATTTTCAGAATATTCTGCAAATTTGTAAATATGATTCTCTTAATTTGATAAAAAATTTCAAATTTGATTGCTCTTGCATGAGTTTCGATTCAAACAGTTTATCAAGCTGTAGAAGTGATTGTGATTCTCGTAATGGACATTTTCTTGGCGGGAACTCAATTTTTTCAAATATGAAAGAATTTGAATATGGTTATTTGGGACATATTATCTAAAGGCTGCCCATAGTACTCTTGTTGTCCGTTAATTTGTTGGCGCACCAAATTTAAATTGAAGTCTTAATTTCATCGACTAAATTAGTTCGTTAAATAAATCTTGGAATTTTTTTGACCAAATTATATGTGAGATTAAATTAAATATACATCCAGCCAAAATCAAAATTTTTATTTCATCACTTGTATTAGTTCACGTAAATCCATTGAAATTTTGATTCCCTTCATCTAGTATATTCATTAAATAAATCTACGAGATATTAGGTAAATCGATGTTGGCAAAATAATGAACTTAAGTTGTCTGAACTTGAGTTGAAATTTTATACTGGAGCTTGGGTTAAAATGCTTATTTCGTTAATTAAATTAATCTATTAAGGGTGCAACTCGGGAGACTTTTGTCAAACAAAATTATTATATCGAAATTATCATTAATTAAAATGTTTGAGATTTTGACACAAAATATGATTTCAAGATAATATTTTCATATATGTTAAAACTAATAATACATTTTAAAAATTTCCAGAAATTTATAGTAATATTTAAGTCAAGTTGTTCAATTTTAATTGAAAAAATGGTAAAATTAATTTTGCTATTTCACTTTATTAATTCGGTATACCCTTTGTATTACATTATCATTATTATTATTATTATTATTATTATTGTTCTACATAATTCACATTTCCAATTATTTAACATGCAGAAGTAATAATGGTTTACTCATATTTATAATGACATATTGAAATAAAAAAGTTACGAATTTGGACGGTACTTATGGTTATGAAACTTTGCAATGATATGAGTAATCAAAAACTTAAATTAAAATAATTATTACGATAAATGAAAAAAAATTCTTAAAAATGTCTCCCTAACATATTGGGAAGCATAAATAAGCTCAAGTTGTAACTGTGCATTAATGTTTTTTTTTTTTTTTTTTTTTTTTTAAATTTATCAAAGGTTGCTAGAAATTAGTTGTCGGAAGAAAAAATTGCTATTTGGTAAAAAAGTAAATTATACATAAAATATTTGCGTGACTGATATTATTGTTAAGCTGATAATCATAAAAACAAACTTTTAAGTTTAAATTTAATTTGGTGTCACTAAATAATTTACCGTTGAATCATTTGTCGAAATTTATTTTATCCCGTCATCGATAGATTATTGTTTTAAATTATTTAATGTAACTTGAAGAGAAATTATTTGCCTTGACATTATATATGAATTAATCGACAATTCATATAAAATTCTTTGTATTTTAAGAACACTGGAACTGTTTCATATGTCAGGAATTTGGTTTAAGATTTTTCGCATACTTCACTTTTTTTGAATATTTAAATACTCTCAAAAAATATTTACCTGTATGTATATGATAAATACTTAACTTCATGCAAAAAATGTTTGATACATTTAAATATACGCAAAAAGTATTTGACATATTTAGATATGCGCTGAAAATTATCTAAATGTCCACAAGAAATTGCTTGAAATACTTTATTTAAAAATATTTAATATATGTCATTACATATTAAAAGTACTTCACATTTCTGTGTATCGATTACTGATTTATATGTTTTAATTTAGAATGGAATTCTTTGTCAAAAAAGGGAGCGTAATTTATGTTTTAAATTTTTAAATCTTCAATTATTTATTTTCAGGCATTTTAAGAAGAAAGTCTTCGAGCATTGTCGATTCCGTAATAAGTCAGTTGATTTCATTGAAATATGAGCGACTCATCAGAAGTCATTGTTAGTTATGGATATTTGCCTTATTAATTTTGTTTGGTTCATGTACACCTTTTTTGCTTTCTTGGTGTTAATGTTTACTTAGAAGTAGTGTTAATATCAAGACCAAAATTATCATTTTTTATATGTTACTTTTCAATCCTAAGATTTCTAAACATAGCGTGAAATGTTGGTTTCAATTAATGAATTAATGAACGGATATTTGAGTTAGTTTGAAATCAGTTACTAAGTAGTAAATTGACATCATTTGTTCATAATTAAGTAATGTTTCATTGCTTAGAAAAGCTTATGAAATACTCTTTCTTTTTTTCTTTTTTTTCGAAATAAAGCGTTTTCTGTTTCAGTCCATCGATTTAGATGAAGACTCATTTGCTCCCTCACCTTCACCACCGAAATTAACGAAAAAGGCACCTGTCAAAGGAGTAGTAAAACCTGCTGGGAAAAAGAAAGCTGAAAAATCATGTAAGCTACAAACAATATCCATTTTTTGTTAGCAACTTTTTCTCATTCATTCTCTTCTCATATTGAATAGATCAAATTTTTATTTTTTGTTTCGTTGTAAAATTTCAAATTTTTTTTTGAAAGAAATCTCTCACTTTCCTTTTTTTTTTAAAGCAGCAGGAACAGCTTCAGAAGATCCAATGGATGTTTTCATGGATTTAGAGAAAGAAGAGAAAGAAAATAAGGGGAAACGATTAAGCATTGAAAAAATATACCAAAAGAAATCACAACTTGAGCATATTCTGTTACGACCGGATACATACATTGGTTCCGTGGAATACACCGATCGAACTGTATGTTTATTAATTTCGTTCACTTCTGAGTGATCTTTTCTTTCTTTCAGAGAAAAATTTGATTTAAAATCTCAAAATTTTCCCACAAATGCCGAGTTTCCAACAGATTTTGAAAATTAATATGAAAAGAGAGAATGAATTGATTTTTTGTAGAAATCATAGATTCATGTTGTTGATCAAAAATTTATTACTACATAAATCTATTATCTTTTTCAGTAAATATAAACTTCTAAATTCTTTTAAATAAGTATACGACGCGGAAATAGATCGAATAGTTGAAAACGGATGTGAAAGCAATTATCAAAAATTATAGCCAATGTGGGTATACGATACGGAAACAGATCGAATAGTTCAACGTGAGATCTCCTATGTACCAGGCTTGTACAAGATATTCGATGAAATATTGGTGAATGCTGCTGATAACAAACAACGAGATCCGAAAATGAATCTTATCAAAGTTTATATTAACAAGTAAGTTGGTAATCACTTTAAATTTTTATCAGTTCTTATTTCATGTGGCAAAATAATTAGGATTACGAATATCTCTTAGAAAGTCATCATTGGACACAGAATCGGTTTACGGAAAAAAAAAATAATACTCAGTAATGACATTTTCAATAATAATCATTGATCATTCTTATGATAATAAACTGTTACTATTAAGAGATAGTGATTTTTTACTATGTAAATGGAAACTAAAAAATATTAAATATTGATAATTGCCATACTAACACATCTCTCATTATGTCGGGATTGGGTTTAAAACTTCACTGCTCATATTCTTTTCTCTAAGTTATGCTAAATAGAACAAGATAATTTGCCTAATTTACTTTCGCAAGCAAGTTAAGAATTACTGAAACGATAATGATTCAAGAAATTTTTAGAGAGGAAAATGAAATTAGCATATACAACAATGGTCGAGGTATTCCGGTTGTGCTGCATAAAGTTGAAAAACTGTATGTCCCCGAACTTATATTTGGTACTCTACTTACGTCATCAAATTATGATGATAGTGAGCGTAAAGTTACAGGTAATTTTTTAATTTATTTCTAACATCAATAACTCAAATATCATTTGATGGGAAACAAAATAATTTGAATCGTTAAGCCAATTATTCTTGTTTCAGTAATCTATGATTTGCATTTCAGAGCGCTAAAAATTTCCTTTATTTACTTATAAAGAGTAAAGTGTATGCAGAAACTTTCTGTTTTTAACATCTCTTTATCAGTGAATTTAAGAAATATAAAATGAAAATCTAATATGAACGGAGTTAGATGCACGTTACTATTTCTAATTTAAATCTATGTAATGAAAGTACATTCCAGGTGGCCGAAATGGTTATGGTGCAAAACTTTGTAACATATTTAGCAAAGAATTCACATTGGAAACTTCAACCAGTGAATATGGGAAAGCTTTCAAACAGGTTCTTCGAATTTTTCCTTTTAAATTTTTATTCCTTCAGTTGACATTTTGGATTTCAAATTAGTTTCTAGGTCCTAAATTCATGATTTAAGCGATTATATTTTTTCTTCAGTTTAGATATGGGTCAATAATATGTCAAAAGGTGAAGAACCAAAGATAACAAGCAGCAGCAAAGAAGATTTTACACGTGTGACGTTCAAACCAGACTTGGCAAAGTTTAAAATGACTAAATTGGATGATGATATTGTAGCATTAATGTGCCGCAGGGCTTATGATATTGCTGGTACAACACGTGGTGTAAAAGTTTTTCTTAACAACAGACAAATTCCTGTATGTTTCTGGAAATATTTTTTTCTGAGTTCGCTTAATTTAGTGTTTATCTTGCTCCTTTCATTAGATGAATAATTTCCATATTATTATAAATGATACTCATATAAATAACAGCCTAACTACTTCGAGATCTTACTTTTTTCTGATTCTTAGAAGATCCATAGAATTATCGATGTTGAATTTCACAATTTTAGTATATATTATGTTTTAGTGTCTTACTTTCATGGAACAATGAAAATAAAACACTAAAATATAATACATACAAAAATTGGTAAAGTTTAATTGATTGTCATTCACTAGAATAATATCTCGTTGTACTCTTCAAGAATATATTTTATCAAGATTTAGGTACAAGGATTCAAACAGTATGTAGAACAATACGTGAAACACAATGTTGATAACAATGGTGAAGCGCATAAAGTAGTTTATGAATCAGTTAACGCACGTTGGGAAGTAGCAATTACAATTTCGGATAAAGGCTTTCAGCAAGTTTCATTTACAAACAGTATCGCTACCACTAAGGTTATTTTTTTCTTCTAAATCCTTATTTTTGATGGTGCAGTGGTGAGTAAGGGTCCACCAAAAAAAAAAAATTAGTATTAATCTCATCTTATAAATAGAAATAGAAGATAAGAAAATTGTTGCTTTTGCTTTTTATTTTTACTTTTATCAAAAATTGATAGATATTTATCCACTATTTGATAAAGATGATTTTTTTCGTATATATAATGTTTGATAACATAGGTTTCTTAAAAAAGCAAAGATCGATTCTTGTTTCCATATTAGATCTATTTTATTTATTCCTTATACATAAATTTCAACTTCCAAAACATATTAAGCGGATATTTCAGAATAAAATAAAATGAACAAACTATTCCAGTCAATTTTCTCTTTTTTAGGGAGGCCGACATGTTGATTATGTTGTGGATCAGATTACGAGCAAATTAATTGATGTGATCAAAAAGAAAATTGGCAAAAGTGGTGGCATTAATGTGAAGCCATTTCAGGTAATTTTGTCTTCCGGTGATTATCATTGCTTTTAATTATCCAGGCAAATGAAAAAAAAAAGTTCCTGCAAAAAGCGAGAGTTAATACTAATGAACTATTTAGAATTCCAAAAAAGAATATAATAATTAGTTTTAATAATCCACTTTATAAGGTCATGTGATAGTGTTATATGCAACCGTTATATTCAATGATTAGAAAACTCCGAAATTATATCAAAATTAATATGTATTTCAGATCAAGAATCATATGTGGATATTTGTTAATGCACTTATTGAAAATCCAACATTTGATTCTCAAACAAAAGAAACTATGACGTTGCAGTCGAAAAGTTTTGGTTCAACATGCGAACTTTCGGAAAAATTTATTCAGGCAGCATTGAAATGCGGGATTGTAGAAGCAATTATGGCCTGGGTACGATTCAAACAGCAGGAAACACTGGATAAAAAGTGTTCGTCTAAAAAAACCAGCAAATTAAAAGTATATAATTTAAAATATAAAAAATAGAAAAAACATAGTTAATTTTGGAAGTATATTATTGCAAAGTTATAAATTAGTCTATTTTTTACTTCTTTTTGCCATTCAGTTCTATTTATAATTTGGATATCAAAATAAAGTTTAAATTAATTCATTTAGGGTGTGCCAAAATTGGAAGATGCTAACGATGCTGGTACGAAGAATTCTGCACAGTGTACGCTTATTCTTACGGAAGGTGATTCAGCCAAATCGTTGGCTGTTTCAGGTCTGGGGGTTGTTGGACGTGACAAATATGGTGTATTTCCTCTTCGTGGTAAAATGCTTAATGTTCGAGAAGGCAATCATAAACAGGTAATTAATTGGAGACAGACATTTGATAAGATATTTTGTGGAAAATGCATAGAAATTTTGTTTTCCATATATGAGAAAATTCGAAAACATCATTTTTTCAGATAATGGAAAATGCCGAAGTAAACGCTCTCCTAAAAATTATTGGCTTGCAATATCGTTTGAAATATGACAAAGATGAGGATATGAAAACTCTACGCTATGGCAAAATTATGGTTATGGCTGATCAGGTTTGTTCTGGAATTCTTTCTTTTTTTTTTCAAAAAAAAGAAGCGTTTTATCATCAAAAAAACATTCTTTTCAAGTAAAATTTCATATGCAATCAGATTTTTCAAGACCTTGTAGTAGATAAATAGTGACGATTTTAATATTGAAGTGATTTTCGAAGTAATCTCATTTTTTTGTTGAATAGGATAAAACCAATCTCGTCAGACAGAAAACAGTTTGCATATCTTTCGTCCATTATATATATATAAATATTATAATATTTTATATATATAAAATATTGTCCAGAACAAACCTGATCAGCCATAACGGCACTTCCATTGGCATGAAGTTTTTTCTGAAAATCATTAAAGTTAATGGTACTTCATATTCTATATTCTGGTATACTGATAAAGAACTCATTTTCGCTAATTTAAGAATTTTCTTTGATTCTAGAGTTTTTCAATTAGTTTTGTTTTTTTGCCGATTCTTTTTTTAATATTGTTGTATATTTAAGCAATTTACGAATTAAATCAAACATATTGCTTCAGGATCAAGATGGGTCACATATTAAAGGATTGGTTATTAATTTTATACACTATAATTGGCCAGCATTAATTAGACGGAATTTTGTTGAGGAATTCATTACTCCAATTGTCAAGGTTGGAATTTTTAAGCGTTTACTGTCACACTAATAGATGAGATATAAAATTTTAGTAATTTATCGAAATTATTAATTACAGGCAACGAAAGGCAAGGAAGAAATTTCATTTTTTTCATTACCAGAATATAAAGAATGGCTTAGTAATACAGACAATTGGAAAACATATCGTATTAAATACTACAAAGGCATGTTTATATAATTGAAGAATATTTGTATTTAGAAATTTTGATAATTGAAAAATATTTGTATTTAGAAATTTTGTGTATGGCTAACCTCTATCTCTTGCTATGCAATAATAGTAATAGTAATGTTTTCATTCTGTTATAAACCTGCTTTTATAGGTTTGGGTACTTCTACATCAAAAGAGGCGAAGGAATACTTCATGGATATGCGAAGGCATAGAATACAATTCAGATATGGTGGCGAAGAAGATGATGATGCACTGGATATGGCTTTTAGCAAAAAAAAGATTGAAGAACGGAAAATATGGCTTACGAACTGGATGGCTGTATGTTGTATTTATTGATTTTTATTTAAAAAGTATATGAATGATAATTTCGTCTTCCATATCAATTGCAGACCAATGAAAAACAATTTGAGGGGTTTCATTTCTAGTATGCTATTATTTTTTTGAGACACTGAGAAGCAAGAGTTCACAGCAATAGGGAAAGAATTCAGCGTGAAAATGGAAGTAATCGTAAAAATGTTGCGATTCAGCAGTCTTGTATATTCAGGAACGAAGAAGTCGTCGGGAAGATGGCTTAACGGAAGAATATTTGTATGATAAGGACACTCACGTTGTTTCGTTCAAAGATTTCGTCAATAAAGAGCTTGTCCTTTTTTCGAATTGTGACAATGAAAGATCGATTCCAAGTTTGGTGGATGGTTTGAAACCTGGACAACGAAAGGTGAGAACCGGAATTAAATGACACATTCATATTAGAGTAAGTAATAAATTCTATGAATAAATTTCAATGGATGATAACTTAATATGAATTCCGATCCAATTGCGTGAAATTTTTAAAGAATTTAGCTGATTATATGTAATTCTATCAGAGAATTTAAGTTATGATATCCATTTATTCGAAATATTTATATTTTTTTTTTTTTTTTTGAAGGTTTTGTTCACATGCTTTAAGCGAGCTGATAAAAAAGAGGTGAAAGTAGCTCAATTAGCTGGTGCTGTGGGTGAAATGTCTGCTTATCATCATGGTGAAGTTAGTTTTCAAGTTAAATTTTCGCGAAATTTAATAAATTTTCCCAATTAAAATTAGGTGTGATTTTAAAGTTCATTATCTTTGGGCTTATAATTGAAAGTTTTTTGCAAAATAGCATAGGATTGCTATTGCTTTCAATTCTTTATTAGAAAAAATTTTAGGTGTGTGGAGGAAGTTATTATTGTAATTTTAGGAGAATGGGAGAAATAATAGAAAAACAAGACAAGCCATAAATAGTATAACATAATGTTAAGTTGAGCGGTTTTTCTCTGCGTGATTCTTTTCTGTTTTTTTGCTTAACTATATTTTAAGACGTGCGATAATTTTGCATTTTAAAATGTAAAAATTTCATGGCTCTCGAAACTTTGAAGTTAATTGTTGTAGCGGGAACATAAATTAACAATTTAAATTTAAATTTAGATCCTGACAATTTGGATTGCAATTTAGATTTGGACTTTCACAAACAGTACGTTTGAATGACCAACTGGACTTCGATGCAGAAATTTTTCATTTCATTAAATAGTGCTTCTTGTGGAATCAAACTTCTTAATAGTACTTAGTATGACATAAAATACTTAGAGATATTGCAGGCATCGCTGATGTCAACAATTGTGAATTTAGCACAAGATTTTGTGGGCTCAAACAATATCAATCTTTTACTACCAATCGGGCAGTTTGGTACGCGTTTACAAGGTGGCAAAGATAGCGCCAGTCCACGTTATATTTTCACTCAATTAAAGTAAGCGAGCTCTCATTTACTAACATGGAAATTTTGCAAAATGTTTCGTCTTTAGATTTTAATTCACTTTTCTCATCATATTACATCCTTGTTTTATTTTATAACTTGCAATATATTATGTTACAGTTCACTTTAAAAAAAAAATCGTATAACATACACAAATATCCATATAAACACACAAACCTCAAAAGTATATAAATATTGCTTAGCTTATAAATATCTGAAATAATTTCAGTCCTGTAACTAAAGCATTATTCCCATCTGTTGATGAAAACGTTCTTCGTTTCTTGTTTGAAGAAAATCAGAAAATCGAACCAGAATGGTATGATTTAATTTAACTAGTATCATTTTTTCCAATTACTATAAGTTAACTATAATTGCCAAATGAATTGCTAGTGGAACTTGGAAATTTTAGCGAGTTCTGGACCCATGAGAAATTTTCTGGAACTGGAAAACTTTTTTTTTAATGAACATTCATTTCAGGTATTGCCCAGTTATTCCTACTGTATTAGTAAATGGTGCAGAAGGTATCGGTACAGCTTGGTCTACAAAAGTACCTTGTTATAATCCCCGTGAGATAGTGGATAATATGCGCGCTTTGATCGATGGGAAAGAGCCGAAACCTTTGGTAAGAAAAATTCAGAAAGTAAATATTATATGAATTTGAATGATATGAATAATATCATGCTATTCTTCATCATACTATTCATATCACACTGCATAATTCTTTAATTAGTTAACTATTGCGCATTTGAAACTCGTTACAATTTGTATACTTCGTGAGGCACCATTTCGGACATGTAATTCAATTTTCCTTTTATTTTAACAAAAAGAAATTAAATGTCAGTAAATTCCATTCTTATTAAGTAATACAATGTTTATAGATGCCGTGGTATAAACATTTTCGTGGTACCATCGAACAACTTGATGACCAACGATTTGTTTGTAATGGTGAAGTGGCGGTTATTAACAATGAAACTATTGAAATAACTGAATTACCAATTCGTACTTGGACACAAACTTACAAAGAAACAGTACTGGTACCTATGATGGATGGAAATGATAAACAACCAGCAATCATAACGTAATTTTAGTTCTTTTTCTAAAATTGTCAGCGAGATTATTTAATCTTTACTAAAGTATTTTTTGGTGTCGTTAGATTTGATCGTAGGAAGACAAAATTTTTCGTTCGTGCTGCCAAGTCTTAGTAGCGGCTGGATTGAAATGAATATGTAAACAGCTACCAAAAGAAAAAAAGAAAAAGATTGTTCAGGAATTTGATATTCGGCATATTCAGCATAGATTTATGCATTTAATAGAAACACATATGTTATTCTAGTAAATTCGCAAACTAGAATTTAAAAGAAAAGGTGAAGATTGTGTTCTTTTATGATAAAATGTGGTAAATAGAATGTATAAATAAAGATTATCGATATTTCAGTGATTTCAAGGAATATCACACTGATACAACTGTTAAATTTGTTATCAAAATGAATAGTGATAAATTACGGGCATCTAAAGAAGAAGGTCTTCACAAAGTTTTCAAGTTACAGTCTGTAATCAATACTACTTCAATGGTATGATGCAAAAAAAATAAAAAAAATCAAAAGTTTGAGGAATTTCGTCATTTAAATACGAATTCCAGCTTATCATTCTATTTTAGCTATTTCCAAGCAAAGTGTTTGCCTACTAGGCGAAATTAAAGGAAAGCTTTTAGAATGAAAATATTCTATTTTAGTAATTTTTCGTATTCCGGCCAACATTTCATATTTTATGAATATAAATTTCATCCATATCTCACAGATTCCATGAACTAAACACCACAGTTTTGTTTTCTAGGTATTATTCGATCCGTTTGGATATTTACGACGGTTTGAAAATGTTACAGATATTTGTAAAGAATTCTTTGAAATACGTAAAAAGAAATATATTGAGCGTAAAAGTTTTCAAGAAGGCTTGCTACGAGCACAGAGTGAGCGACTCTCAGATCAGGCAATTCTTTTCGAATTAAATTATAAAGTCATGTTAAAATCGATTTTACAAGAGTTTTAAAACATATTATCAGCTTCTCTGATACGAGTGCAACGTATGATTTATACTGAACAAATCTCTATTTAAATCTTCCCAAAGGATTTATGATAATCATTCACTCAAACCATTATTCATTCTTTAATGTATTCAGATTGTTAGATTTATGAAATATGAAGAATTATAAAATTCAGGCAAGGTTTATTTTGGCTAAAATAAAAGGAGAAATATTAATCGAGAACAAGCGAAAGGCTGCCATTGTTGAACAACTGATAAAAATGGATTTCAAACCAGACCCCGTCAAAAAATGGATGGAAGAGAGGAAAAAACAGGAGTTAATGATGTTGGGTGAGGTGGCACAAGATGAAGATGAGGAAGAACAAGAAAGCGAGGAGGTAAGTTAGTTCTAAAATCAAGTTTGTGGCTTTTTGATGTAAATAATTAATTTTTTATTTTAAAATAATCTTTAATCTTAATCTTATTTTTTGCAGAATGCACATCAAAGTAAGGAGTTGACTAACAAATTAAGTGATTACGATTATTTGGTGGGTATGGCAATCCTAAAGCTTTCTGAAGAAGAAAAAGATAAACTTCTGAAAGAAAGTGAAGCAAAACTGAATGAATTGAAGGTGTGTTTTGCAAATATCTTGTTCTTTCAATATAAATTCTGATTTCGCTATTAACAGTACTCCACTGAATGCTTGTCGCGTTTCTATAAATTCAAGTAAAATTTGTCAAAACTGTAACATGTAATAAAATGAAATGAAGCGATCTAAATCTATTTTCTACGAATTTCATGTGTGCGAGGAAATGACAAGTTTTATCCTCTACAAAATTTGCTTATGTTTATTGATTATATGTCTGAAACTCATTTATGGAGATAATCTCACCTTGAAAAATTGTTTTGAAAATATTTAGAGTTTTATTTTCAGGCGTTGGAAGAAATGACATGGGCAGATTTGTGGAAGAATGATTTGAATTCTTTTCTTGCTGAGCTGGAGAAACAGGTAAATTATTTATATATATTGTTTTGTGATTAGGACCTTTGTGACTAAGTGAAATTATTTAGTGGATCGAAATCTCTACAATACATAACGAATACGTATTACCTGAAATATTGATTAAGATATCAGTGTTTCTATAAAAGTTCGTGGGCTGCTTTCAAGAAAAAAAAAAAAAAAAGAAAAAGAAAAATCCTTCAAATATTGATTGCTTTCTATTTCAGGAAGCGAAAGAACAAGCTGATCTTGACATACAAATTAAGAATACAGCAAAAAAACTACAATTCGATACTGGCGGCGTTAGCCGAAAAAAAGCCCATATTGGTCTAGTTAGGGCAAGTTACTTTGCTTTGCTTCCCAGATTTCATTCTTGATACTTCTCAATTCGACGTTTTGAAAATTAAAATCTAAGAATTTCAGAAGGGAAAATTCTGAAGCATGTTCGGATCTTGCCGAAAAAAACTTCTCTTCAATTTTTTGATAAAATTTTGCAATAAAGTAAATTAAAAATTTAAATTCTTTTGTATTCTTTTATATGCTTTTTAATTTTCTTTGATTTCGCGTATTTTTTTGAGAAATATATAGGAAGTGCTACCAGATCCGTTTGCTGAACGAGTAGTACCAAAAATTGATGCGGTGAAGGAAAAATATGAACAAAAAAAAGCTGGTGAAGGCAGGGGCCGAAGACGGAAAGTACCTGTGGTGAAGGAATCAAAGCGGGAAGGAACTGATGTTCGCAAATTTTTCAATCAAGACGAAAATAATGAGCAAGAAAATCTATCAGAAGTGATAGTCAAGCAAAGAGAGTTGAGCAAAAGTGAATTAAATTTTCTTTCTTTGTTTCCATTTATTCTACTTTTAAAATTAACACTTTCTTACTTACTTGTGCAGTTTTATAGAGCTGTACGGTTTGCATAAATTTTAGTAAACGTAAAATAGCAAAATTCAACATTGCTTTAAATAGAAGATGACTTTCATAGAATCTTTCTTTGTATTTTATAGCATTTTTAATATGCAATTATGCGCGTTACTTAGGGGCACACTGAACAAAATTATCAAACAGTTCGAATAACTGACAGAATTTTCCGAACGAAAGCTTGAATTAAATATAATTTTTGTGAAATTCAAGAATGTATTTTAATATACTTTCAAGTCATTGAATTAGTCATTATTTTTTCTTGCAGAAGATGATCAATTAGATGAAAATGATATTATCGATGAATTATCTGTACACGAAAGTAGTAATGATAGTATTACTGCTTTACCAATTGATAAGAAAAAAGGCACCAATAAGAAAGATAGTGTAAGTTGTTTTTTTTTTTTTTTTTTTTTTTTTTTAGATCGTGAAATGAATTAATTTATTTTGAGTAAATGAAATAACTCTCAACGGAAATTAAACAATGAAATAATTTTCGATTTTAATGTTTTCACTTTTGCTACTGTAATTCTTTAGTTGAGGTAATAATTAAGCGATAACAATACTTTGCAGCTTTCTTTTTTTTACTTTATGAAGTTAGTTTTATGGAGTGAAAGTTTATCTCACTAACTTTGCAGAATGGGATGAACTTTTTTTTTTTCGAAGTTATGGCATATATAGGATTTTGCAGACTGAAAAAATAAGTGGTATTCAGCGAAGCATAGCTCCAGAAAGTAAAAAAAGTAGCAGAAGAGGAGGAGGTAAACGAGAGAGGAATGAAAAGAATTCTGCGAAGGAAGAGCAGAATTCTCCAGTGATGCGTATGGAAGACTTCTTTGGACCTGTATGTATTTACTGGTTGCTTTTTGAGTAATGGATTTAAAAACAAAACTAATAGAAGCAAATTAGTTTAATAATTCTTTTTCTAGAATTTGATTGTTTCAGAAATGAAGAGATGAGAAGATTTAAATATCAGTGACAGTTTCGTTTATTCTTTAAAAAAAAAAAAAAAGCTATCCAGATTTATATGTTAAAAGAAAGAGTAGTTTTAAATAAACATGATAAAACATCTTTGAAAAGTTAATAATAGAAATCGGGATGACTAGGAAATCAAATATTTGCCATAAACTTAATAATAATTGAAGGATACATAAAAAAAAAAAAAAAATAATTTAATCAAACAGGACGATCGACAACATGAAATTTTTTGTTTATATAAGATCGTACTAAGGTACAGAGACATTCGCTACCAGTAAATATATTGCATGCGGATGACCAAATGGTTCTAATCGGTCCGATAAACTGCTATGCTAAATAAATATTGAGAGAAGCGTATAGGGAATTCATTTCAGACATATGCATTGTTCTTCATGTTTGCGTAGATTTGAAGTGTTATGCAGAAAAATAATTTTTACAGCCTTAAATTGATGGTTTCGGCGAATTTAATACTTAATATTTGCTAAAATGTTATCACTTTTATAGAAAGTTGGAAAAAAGCAACCGAGACAACAAAAGGATCCTAATGAATCAGATTTGGAAACTTCCGATGAAACTGGACCATCACATCGAAAGGAACTTCCTTTACGCCAAAAAACTCGTCTAAATTACAATGTCGATGATGGTGATGATGGCAGTGACGATGAAAAAGTGGAGGAAGACTCAATTGTAGTGCCGAAGAAAAAACGTAACAAGAAAGTAATTGAAAGTGAAAGCGATGAGGATTACGAAATGCAGCTTAGTAGCGATTAATTGATAAGAATATTATATCAAAGCGATTGAAAAAATGAAAAATGAAAAATATTATGATTCATGTTAATGAGGTTAATGAGTAAATCTCTTTTAATACTAAGACATCGTCTATCCCATCAAATACTGTATGCAAGAAATTTTATATTTTTTCAATAATGCTTGTAAAAATCTATCTCTTTCGTTATTTTGGTTATTTTCGTTAATTCTTTGCATGAAAATTTTGAACTGCAAAAGAAAAGATTTTTTCGAATGTATATGTTTTCTATTAGGAAATAATTTTTGAAGCTTTGCTTCCATAAATTTTTCTTATTATTATTAAATTTTGTTTTCCAGCAATTCTACCATAACACCACTATTTACTTTCTACTTTACAACTTTATTTTTTAAATCTGTGTACTTCTGCCTCTTTTTAATGTATACAATTTGAAATTCTTAAAATTTCTTATTATACAGCACTTAAATTTCGAATAGCAATGGGAATTTCTTTCGCATTTCTAGAATTTTAAAGAATCATACGATTCCAGAGCTGTGAAAATAAGATTAAAATCATGTTTGTTATTCACTTATGCTTATTCTGCCTCTCTATCAATATTCTTCCGTGAATACTATATTCCTCCGTAATGAAAGCTATCAAATTCTTAATATCTTTCAAATTGATGTGCTATTGTTATTGATATTTTGATATATCCTTTTTCAAATATAGTAAAATTCTATGAAATATTGTTGCATACAGCTCTCAACTTATAAAAGGTATTTGAAAACTATTATTAGATTATATCAAAGACTATTAGATTTCGAAAAAAGGGAAAGTCGAATTGCTTTGTGTATCTCTTCCGGTAATTAATAATGAATATGGAGTTATTCAATTCCGGAAGTCTTCCGCAACTTATTCTTGTGTACTTTTAGTACGAATGCACTTAGTAAATGCTTACATCTATCCCAATTAAGCTTTCAAAATGTGAGGATCTATTGTGGTGGATGCGTAAGTTGCACAATGGCGTGCATGATGTTGGGTATGCGTGGTGTTACTCTGATGGTTTGGGTGCGCAGTGCAAACCAGATTTTTACGTAAGATTGAAATGTTGTGATGGTGGAAGAGGGATCCATTCTGATAGATCTCATTCTAATTCACGTCAAGTTTACGCGTTTACGTATTGTTCCATGCTAACAGGACGAATGGCATTTAGCATCTAAATGGTCGTGCGAAGGTTACTGTTGGTACGTCTCCGTCGAAATTCATGTTGAAACGTAAAATCCGGTAAAAAAAAAATACTGAATGAATTTGGTGAAGGATATGAATAATTGCACGCGTCGAATTATTTCACATCTTTCGCGTCTCTTTTGCGTATACTAAAAATGCATTGGTTGACTCTATCAGCATATAAGAAGTCAGGATGAGTAAGTGGCTGGGATGGATTATGATTTTGAGTTCGAAAATTTTTAACCTCAGTAGTTTCGAGATTTTCCTCAGAGATCTCTGAGATTTGTTATTTTTCCGAAATAATGCCTGTTAAATTGCCGGAATGAAATAGAAGTTTGAATATTGGACAACAAATTAAAAAGTTGGAGTTTATTATTAAATTATGATGATATGCTGAACTCTGCAGTGTTCCTCAAATTAAGATTCTTCCGCTTTGATTCATTGTTAATCTTTTACAGTATTTACCAACCTTATCTATACTTTAATTAGTATCATTTTGAGAAATTGATCAAGTTTTCTCTGATTTGTTTCATAAATACTTCCGTGAATGAGATAAGCTTACGAACGATAGATGATCAACGGATTTTACTTTATCTTACAATCTCGACAAATATCAGTCTGCCAAAATGACACATTTCGTTTGTAGTTTTTTTGCTGCGTCATCTTTCTTCCCATTATGACGAGACATTTCGTCACTTAATATCATCATATGATGAATGACTTGTCACTCTTTGCATCTTTGCATAAATTCCAGTGGAATAATATCACAAAGGACCTGCCAAATGTGAGTGCAAACTGGCAAACTGCATTTATTCATCTGTTAGTCATCGGCGCTTTCCTTTTTTTTTTGCTATAAATATAAAAATCGAAATGAAAAAATTGTAGAAATTGATAGATTAAAATACAAATGACTTCCCATAGATATTTGAGTTTTTATGTAAGAAGTTAAATGAATAAGAAAATATTTTGACTTCATTTCATCATATATTTCATGTTTATTATTTCATGCCTGCAAAAGGATTCAGCTTATATAAATGCTCTCCAGAATGAGTCAAATACTTCGTCTAGCAATTCTACAAATGTATTAAGATGAATCATAAATATCTTTACATTAATTATGTATATTTTTATATTAATTTTACATTAATTATTTTAATTATGTATTAATGAGTTTTTGAGAGCAGAATTTCGATTTCCCTGAATAGACTTCATTAATTGTATAATACAATTTGATACTAAATGAAACAAATTTGATTCGATGCCTAGCGATTTGTTTTATTCAAAAATAGCTATTCTAATTTATCATCGTTATTATTATTCGAATTCATTTATACATTCAATAGCTGGAAATTTAGCAAATATAAAAAAAAATAAAAGGAAAAAAAGACGCGGATAAATTTTTTCGATTTGATATTTTCGGTCCTTCCGAGAACAATCCCGATTATAGCAATTTCGTTTGAACAGAATTGTATGGAAATGCAAACTTTTTTTTTTTTTGCTCTTCTCTTTCCTCTTTAATAAATTTATTTTGTATTTTGCTCAAATTTCAGAGCGCAAATGGCCAAATTTATATAATTTTAAACATTCAGCACTTACTGTACATAACTATCGATATGATATCCAAATATTTAACCCAAGCACCCGAGTATCCTAACTGCCGAAGTATTGGACTTAGTTGCATTTTATGAATTTCAGTTCAAAGTTATAGATAAATGGAGGAATAATGAATAGATAATGAAAAATTGTCAGAAAATATGATAATTTCCAAGTATACATTTTTATTATCATGAGTTATTATCATGAGCCAAAATCATCGTTAAGAGAATGAAAAATAAATATATTTTAATTATTACGATCATTCATGAAGAGAAATTGAGATTTTATTCACTTATGCTTTATAAATATTTTAATTCTTTGAAAGGATAAATTTTCTTTAAATGATGAGAAGAATAACTAATGACTAACGAACTATTTTGCAAATATGGAATCATCATCAAGGCAGTAATTTTATTTATTTTAATTGTTACTATCATCTATGCAAAGAAATTGAGACTTGATTCACTTATGATTTATAAATATTTTAATTCTTTCAAAGAATAAGTTTTGTTTAAATAATGAGAAGAATGATTGGTGGATTAGGACTAATCTCTAACCTAATTAAATAGTATCGGTATGACAACTTTATGCAATTTTTTCAACTTAGAAATTGTCGCAATTTTATTGATTTTCTTCTCTGAAAATAATAGGCT
Source organism: Onchocerca volvulus (assembly GCA_000499405.2). Taxonomy (NCBI): domain Eukaryota; kingdom Metazoa; phylum Nematoda; class Chromadorea; order Rhabditida; family Onchocercidae; genus Onchocerca; species Onchocerca volvulus. The sequence goes on along the minus strand of HG738137.1, from coordinate 14,149,045 downwards.
CTTATAGCTTTTGCAAACTGCAATAGTTATAGTAGGCTCTTATAGCTTTTGCAAACTGCAATAGTTCTTTTTAATATTTAATACTCTCTCCACTAAAATAGAAATTTTTAAAATTTTGGCGAAATACAAATGTGATTTAAAAAGAATGTATCATATGGTCAATATGTTTGAAATTGTTTTCGTGATATATTTGAATTAGCTATAATTATTTCTCATTATTTTGAATTACAAATAAGACAGAATTTGAATTATGTCATAGAAATCATTTTTGTCTGGAAACTGAAAAAGTTTTTTAAAATTTATGTAAGCTATGCCGTCAACAAGGTCAATTTAACATTAAAAATTGACTTTGACATGATTAAGTTAAGTTAATATCAAAAGTCAGTTGTGATAATGTCAATTGAATAGTGTTTTTGCTGATGAATGATCAGTTGTTCAATGAATTACTTATCTTTCCGGAGAGCAACAAAGGTTAAATATTTATTTATGGGGTATATTTTTGCCATTTAAATCCAAGCAAATCGTATATATTTCTCGGTACTGTGGACAAATCTACTTGTTTAGAATATTAAGATTAGGTAGTTCCGTGCATCACTAACGAGTTGAAAATTTGGTATCAGTTTCTTTATTGGTATTTCATAGATCAGTCGATTTCAATAAAAAAGAAAAAAAAAGTGAAAAAGGTATTCATTCTCAAGAGTGGAAATGCTAGATCACATTATGTTTTAATTGAAAAATCCGGAAAAAAAAAAGTAAAGTAAGATTGTAAAAATATTGGTAAAGTACTTTTTTTTTGATTTCTCATTAGTAACGAGAATATTATTTTCATTCATCTGCTTAAATTTTATATTACAAAAATAACTAGAAGGTTTCTGGAATATAAAATTTTATTTGATTCGTTACGATTATTTATCGAAAATATAGATATTATAGTAGCAATTGATAAGTTTGATAAGTGAAAGCATAAATTGAACTAGTTAATACTATGTTTTTAATTGTTATTTAAATTGTCTTTAATGGAAGAATATATATATAAATTAAAAATTATCTTTAATGGAAGAATATATATATATAAATTAAAAATTATCTTTAATGGAAGAATATATATATAAATTGTAAGTATTAACTCGGCATGATATTTTTTTCTTCTTTTAAAAAACAATATTTTGGAGCATTTAATATAATTCATCCAAAAAATGAGTCGCTTTGCAAAGACTTCCTTAACTTTATTCGTTTTTCAATATTTTTCGAAGGTTATTAATGAATTGTAATATTATTATAGGTGTAATCATGTATTAGTAATGTCTACATTAGGGCAAGTTATTTTTTATCATTTTGAAAAAGAAAAAAAAACTAGTCATTTAAATAATAAAAATAAAAAAACATGAAAATATTCATGTTCCCGGAAAATTCCCCTTGCAAAAATGCCAATATTTCCAGAAAATAACTATGTATTAACTGACATTTTGCTTAGATAATGAAATGAAATCAATGTTTGATTTCAGCTGATTAGTAAGTGATATATATATATATATATATATATATATAGTGATATATATATATATAAGGATAAGTAATAAAATAAATAGTTATTTGATATTTTCATGTTTAGATCACTTAAGTTTTGTTAGCACAATTGGATTTCTCGAAATTTATCTCTTATAAAATTTTACAGTTTTACAAGATCCTAGATGTGATTCAGTTTTTCTGTAATTACAACAGCTATTAAATAAGGTAGAATTAAGTATTTTTAGAATGATGTCATTTCTTTTATCCTACTACTAAGGAATATATTTGAAGCTTGAAATATATTTATTAATGATTAATCTCAGCCTAATTGTTTTATGAGAGTGGTGACTGGTTCAAAGTCATTCATAATAAAAAATGATTAAACGGGATAGCACCATTTTCTTTTTCATCTTATATCTAAAATGATAGTTGTAAGGATTGCAATTATTAAGAATCAAAAAATAAAGCAGATTATTTCGAAGGAAAGAATATCAAATAATATCCAACTACAAGGATTTTATAATTTTGTTATGAATGAATGAAACATGAATCAAAAATAATTAGCAAATTATGATAAGACATTTTTTCTCTTTCATCTTTTTGAAAAAAATAATCTTTTATTATCTTATTCAGTCTAAAATTTTGTAAGAAATGCATGAAAAATGTTTTTCATTGTAAAATAAGATTTTTTTCGAGATATGATCATTATTAACTGAAAAATAATTCTGATTCTTAATTCATTCCGATATAATTAGAATAAGAACTGAATCCATAATTGATTGATTTTCATAAAAATGGTACAAATTGTTAAGTTTTATACAGTTCCTGTTTTCCTTCTTTTTTTTTCTTTTTTGCTAAAATTATTTGATGATGAGAGATGCAAAAAGGTTACGTATTAAAGCAAGATAAGAAGATAAGAAAGAAATAATTTTTACAAAAATGCAGAAAACAAATGATTGCGAGTAAAAAATGAAAAGTAATAATTTAATGACAAGCTTTTCTCTTTTGTTTTTCTTCTTTCTTTCTAAAAACTTTTTGTTATTTCCATTATGATGAGAAATATTTAAAAATTATTGATGATTTTTTAAAATAATAATGAGAGGTTGCTGATAATAAATCAAACATCGATTGTTTGGTTTTTAAATTTCTTTTCACTGTATTTTATTAATTTGTTTTCCTTTTTCTTTTTCCTTTTTTCTCTTTTTTTTCTCTTTTTTTTTATAGTTCTTTTATTGAATTTTTTTATTTAAATAGATTGAGTTCACAGTTAAGAACTAGGAAATAAGAGAGAGAAAGAAAGAAATCTTGCAAAAGATAAGCAAGACGATGAGGTTTAAAAAAAAAATAAAGTTAAAATAAAAAGAAAAAGGAGAAAAGTAGAACTTTTAAAAGTTCTGAAATTATTCGTAATGATAGATAATAATTCTAATTAGTGAAGAGAATACATAAATAAGAAATTATGGGAATGTTTAGCTTGCTTAATTATTTGCTAAATAAAAAGTATGCTAGTTACTGTAATTTTTGATACTATATTAAGAAAATTTAGAATGATTTAATTTTCAACTAAACATTGGAAACGAGCAAAGTTTAATTTGAAAAAGATCAATTTTATGTTACTTATTTAGCAGATGGAAATATTATATGTAACAAATACATAAAATATTTATAAATTTAAATCTATGTAAATAAAATTTGTTCAAGATTTTAAATCTCCGAAAGTTCTTCACCGATTGCTTTGAAATTTTTATGTAACGTTGCATTCGAATAAGCACATGTTTCCATATACCTATATATCTACTATTATATATATGCTACATCTTTGAAAGATAAAAACATGCTTTTTTTGTAAAATTTCTTTCTTCTCTCTCTCTCTTCTACTCTTCTCCTCCTTTATCGTTCCCCATTTTGCCTTTTTTTTTTGCTTCTTTCACTTTCCTCCCTACTATCCATGTTTACGTTTTTATTCCCTTTTCATATTATTCCCTCATTATTCATGATGAAAAAGTCAAACAACGGGAAAATATGGCGAAATCAAAGGATGGAGTCATAGTAAATAAGCTTAAACAGCGCGATCATTTTGAAACAAAGGAAACCAATAAGCCGAAAGGGTGAACATGTTTACCGCCAAAACGCTCCGATTTATAGATAAACAAAGTGAAGCCAACCATCATAAGACGACATGCGGGAGGAGGAGGAGCCCTGAAGGATTTAAAGGGTCATCACAAGTCAGTTTCGAGGACAGTTCGTTCAGTAGACGTGACAACAATGGTAGAGCGAAAGGAGAACGATAGTTACAAATGGAAAATACGATTATGTATTGAGCATTCGAACGCTTCTATTGTTGATTTATCGGAATTACAATAGCAAGAAGAAGTAACATCCAATCCAGTCAATTATATGATTCGATTAGATTTTTTTAACAGAAACAGCAGAACATATGCAGAAGAGCCGCCATCTTCTGCTGATCTTCTGTATAAAGGATAGCAATCGTTTCCTTTATACGAAGATTAGCAAAAGATGGCGATAGATAAGCAGCCATACAAATGCGAAATGGTGAATAGATAACCGATGGATTGTTTCATATTCGTCCTTGCTATTAAAGTTTCTGATTGATTATTGCAAGATTTGCGTGGAAATATCAGACCATTTAGATACGCATTAAAATTGTTTGCAGGATTTTTCAGGTAAACATTACATGTAAGTCCTCGATCGACACCAGCGGACGAAATAAATGCTTGCCTGAAATACCTACTTTATGGCGAAATGTAAAGATGTTAAAATTAACTACAAAACGATCAATCAACTGAGATAATCTCAATCAATTGCTGGAAATTGGGAATCGAAAGATGGCTGTTGATCTGACCACAGGACGAATTTTATTGCTTCGTAATTCCTAAAATTTAGTGACATCAAAAGAAAAATTGGTTGAAAAAGTGTTCCCCATTATTCAAATCAATACAAGAATCACGACTGACAAGTGAACGAGCTATTCTTGTGGCCAAGAACAAAGTCGTCTACGAACTTAACAATATCATTTAGTTTAACATTCAACGGAAGGCAGTCACATATAAGTCCATCGACGTTATTGTGAAAGCAGATGAAACATTTCACGGAATTTGGAAAAGAAACAGAATTTTCGGATTCATTCGATCTGCCAAGAATGCCGCCGTACGTACTGCAGTTGAAAGTTGGCGTGTCAATTATCATGTAGCGAAATATTAACCAGTCGAAGCTTTGCAGTGGCACGCGGTTTGCAGTAAAAAAATTAATTATCAATTTTGTAAAGTAACAATCTTGACAGGACCTTTCAAAGGTGAAGATGCCCTCATTCCTCGCATTACATTTCAATTCAAGAGATAGCGATTCCCAATTCCATTGGCATTTGCATTCACCATCAAAAAAGCTTAGGAATAATCGTTGGAGTTATGCGGTTTAGATCTAGACACGGATTGCTTCTCACATGGACAATTATATGTTGCGTATTCTAGAGTCGGCGAACCAGATAATCTCTATATCTACACAGACAATGAACAACAAAAAACGTTATATACCCACAAACATTATTGAATTGAACATATCAGAAATCTACGCTTTTTCTTTTCTTTCTTTTTCACTTAACCAAACTGAGCCACAACAACCCGTGTATATAAAAAGTATATAAAAATATGTGCGTATGAAATACAACGTTGCGTCAAATTTTTAAATCATTCAGTAGGAATTTTCGGAGATTTAAGATGTTCAACAAATAAACACTTACATTTTTGTTTGTACAGCTAAATATCATAATATGTTAATGCATTAATAGAATTAAGAGTGCAAAATGGATATATGATGAAAAGAACTACAATAATCAAAAACAAAGTGAGTGGCAAGGATTGCGATAAAAGAAAAAAATTTTGCATGAACAGCATTGAATAGTAATAAGTTATGATTTCTGATAGATTTAATCTAATCTGTTACCTACTGATGGATATTTATTTGATTTGTTCGCTTAGCAACATTTCAGTGCCTTGAAAATGAAGGAAAAAAAGGCTAGTGATTAAGAAAAGTGGAAATGATTAATCAAGTAATGAACTTATGTATGCTAGAATAGTTAATAAAATAAGATAATTAATGATGTTATTATCTAACTTCCTTCATTATCTTGACTGCGAAAATTTTTACTGTTTTAAACATGAAATTGAAATTATTTTCAATTCAAAGAATACATATACAATAATGTTAGTTAATTTGTGAATAGAATATTTACAAAACATGGTCTAATTTTTCTTTAAATGTTTGATAGAAAGTTTTGCAAAAAATTTTAATTATTTCTCAAATATACAATCGTAAATGTGAGCTTTTTTGTTAACTAATATGCTTTTTTTCTTCTCTTGATGATTTCACTTTCTTCCTTACATTCAAAAGTATTTCGTTAAACGTTGTGAATCGAGAAATTTTCGAAATTTTCGATTAAAAATCTGTTTATAATAGATGCTATATGATGGAAGAAGTTTATCGTCATAATGAAATTTTTTGATTCGTCGGATGATGAAACGGATAATATGGAGACAGAAATGTCAAAAACAAGTTCATCGGATGATGAATTAACTCTTCCGAGTGGAGTATATATTGTTGAAGAGATTATTAATCATAAATGGTAAATGATTTGTGTTATTATTTAGCGATTAAAATTTCCGCTATTTTTTATCATTGATGATTTTTAGATATTCTGGAATTAATGAAAACATTGTCGATTTTTCGGAAAATTACAATTAATTTATTAATTATTGAGGAAATAAGTATTCCTATATTTCATTATTACAGTGAATTTCAGTTATGGCGAATTAAGACGTAAAAAGTGGATAGATCAACGAAAAGTTTCTTATGATACCCCATTTTTTCGTGTATGATTTTATTCGTTATTTTATTATTTTATCATTTCCTTTTTTTCTCCAGTTTTTCTAATTCAGATGTCTGGTTTTGTATATTCGTAAAGATAGAAATTCTTGTGAAGATATATTGTAAAATGTTGAATATGTTAATTGATAATGAATGAATATTAATGCATTTTCAGGTTTGCTGGAAGGGTTTTCCGGGTCAAGATACTTGGGAACCATTAGAATCCATTCAGCATCTTGATGTCTTCAAAGTATATGCATGGAAGCATAATTTCGCTCATTTAATTCGTAAGTTTTAAATGGATGCATGTATAAATTGGAACGAAAAGAAATTTGTCGGAAAATAAGAGCAACATTTAAAATCCTTCATAATTTTATCATATTTAATCTCAATTTTTGTCAATTTTGAGCCATTGTTAGTCAAAATTTTCAAATCTTTTATTGAATTTAAAGTCAATTTTAAATCAACAATAAGTACAAAGAGTACTAATTTTTATAATGTTGAAACAAATCTGAAATTATTATCATTTAATCATTTAATTTGAGTTTTTTAATTGAAACCGTATATTAATTTGCCATATTTTAATGTTCTCCTAATTTCAGTCCTTTTCTTAGAATAAGTTACAAGATTGCTTCTTACCATATATCGACATATCTGCAAAAGTTACTCTATTTTATCGTAGTAATATCTTGATAGATTTCTTCACTCAGTACAATCAAATATGAAATAAATTGCAAAATATATGAATAGCTGTAAAATCTTATTAATTTAAGCTTACCAAAAATAAGAAATGACTTGGATGAGAAAAAATTCCAGATAAATTTATACGAAATGTTTTTTTCTCTTTCATCCATCAAATAAAAAGATAAATAATAAAAAGAAATATATTGTAATTCATTGAAATTTTGTAAAATTTTATAAAAGTAAAAAGGAACTGTTAGGCTCATAATGATTAAAAGAATAATTCGAAAAAAGCAATGCTATTTTTTTCCTTGAATTTTATTTGATGAATGAAATTATAGAATATCGAGCAGTTTTTTTTCCCTTATCCTTTTTATTTTTATTTATTTTAATTATTTATTTTTTCTTCCAATTCAGCATCTAGCAATGATAGCAGTGAAACAGAAAGCATAGAAAATGATGAAAGAAGGAAGGAAACAGAAGAAGGAAATGATTCTGAGACTGATGATGAAAAGCATCCGAAAAAAAAATTTAAAATTTTGATTAATTCAGAAAGCGAAGAGGTACGTATACATTAGTATTTCAGTCCTTTTTTTTTTTCCCCCGGAATAATTTTCAGGTTATTTTATACCTGCATTTGTATTCTGTCTTATTTCAAATATTTTTTCTATTTCTATCCTATCTTAGGAAAAAAATAAACGAAAGATAAGCCGATATGAAATTAATTCTAAAATTTTCTTTTTTCACTTCCTTTACTACTGATTTCTTCATTAATTTTATTTAATATTTAGCTTTTTTTGTGGTTTTCTGGAACTGTTAAAATTTTAAATTACTTAAATAAAAAAAAAAGAATAGGAAAACTAAAAAAATAATTTCGCATATAATTTTTTTTTTTTAAAATTTGGCACTAAGAATTATAAAATAATTGGAGACAGTTAACGATAGCTTTTTAAATGCTTTTTTTTTTTCTCTTTCTTCATTATCGCTCCTTTTCAGATCAAATTACATTTAATTCAACCCAATCTTCGTGAATATTTTTTTGATTAGTTTTGATTAATCATTTTGATTTTTTTCAATTAATCGTTTTGATGAAGATTTCATATATCACATTTTTCATAGCAACATTTTATTTTCTTTCCTCAACATCGATCTGTTTGGAATTATTTTTAGGAAAATGATAAAATAATAAATTCAAACGGAAATAAACGAAAATATCAACATTATGACGATGATGAAGTGATGCCTTCTCGAAGAATAAATTCTAAAAAGAGATTTCGATCCAAAAAAGTAATTCTTTAATTATTCTTATTTCTCTTTTCGTTCATCATTTTTCAATAATGGGATGCATGTGCAGTAGTTTATGAGCAGATAGAAAGATTTCAGTATTTTTATTTTGATTTCGAAGTATAAGCTCAAATGTCGAAAAAAAAAGAGGAGAAAATATTTTCAAGTTTTTTTGGTTTTTTTTTTTTTTTTTTCTGATAATATCATAATTAGAACTGAATATGACCAAATGTTTCCAGAAAAAGCTTTCGATCCATTTGCAAATATATTCTATATGCATATATTAATGTTTCCATAAAACAGTAATTAAGAAATTAATTAATCCTATTGGTAGAAAGATATGGAGGAATTAATCCTATTGGAAAATAAACTTAAAATTACTCTAATTACTCATTAGAGTAATTCCAAGTTTATTTTTTAGAAAAAAAGTTTGCCTGTCAGAAATTGTTCATTTTCGAAAGAAAGCATGATGTATCTTGCATATCAAGTTATTAAAATGGAAAAAAAAATGATATCTTTTTTTGCTTTAAAATTAAGTATTTCAACTGATAATATCAAAGAGAGCAGGAATAGAAAAAAAAAAAAAATAGTGGTTAAGGAAAAAAAAAATGGATTGATCTAATAATATCATTTACTTATGCGAAGGAAATTCCCAAAATCTTATATTTGAATTGATAACATTCAATAAAAATAACTGATTCTAACGTGAAATCAATGGTGTGTTGGAATTGAAATCATATTTATCAATATATTTACTTGTATTTCAAAATATCAGTTTAATTTAATCTCAAAAAAAAGAAAAAGAAAATATATTTAGGTTTATATTGATATAATAATTACGGGTTGAATAGATCAGATAACTTTACGGAAGAGCTTCTCAATTCGATTTCACGAAATTAAATAAATAGGAAACGTTCTCGAAATTTTTTTTTCCAATTTACACTTAGCTTGAACCGCAAATATTTTATTCTATTAAAAATTAGACAGAATATTAGCATAGGTGATGAGTTCCATTTTGGAAAGAATTATATATTCTGAACTTTATAATAAAAGAAAAAAAAAACTGGCATTTTCCAAATTTATTGAATAGGATTATTATTACTTTTAGAGAAGAAATAATTTTCATAAAAATTTTAGGAACCAAAAAAAGACAACAGTGATATACCTCGGAAATCGATGAGAAAGTATATCGAAGTAACAACAGATGGATTTACTGCTACTACTAAACGTACCCGATCTGTTTCACCAATTATTGATAAAATTTTACGAGTAATTTTATTATTATTTTTTAATTTTTTAGTTTTATTTTTGGACATAGCATTGTAAGGAAGGATGAAAAATTGTTATTCATAAAGTTGTATGTTGTTGAATAGATTGATTTAAATCATAAATTTATTTCATCTTCTAAGCTACAACAATTTTTTTAACCATACTGAAAAAAAAAAGATCGAATTTTTTATTTCAGTATGAAAAGCAACTAAATTAAGTAAAATGTTTAAAAAATGATTTTTTTTTTCGAAAAGATTTGCAAAAAGCACTTCATTTTACAGAAGCAGCAATTATATGATGTGATTGATGATGAAGAATTTCGCGATGATCAAAACTTTTTGAAACGAACCAAAGTATCCGCTGCTGTAGCACGATCTGAATTAGTTTTTGTAGCAAAAAAACTAGAAGAAGGCTGTATTCTTCGTATGTTCTGGATGTAAAAATTATTGTATTATTATTCTTCAGATATATCATTATCTTATATAAACATATAAAAATAGTTATTTCCTATTTTTTTTCCTTTTTTTTTTTTTTTTTTTGTTAAATTTTATTTTCCTTCCAACAAGCTGAAAGAGAATATTTTATCATATTTGAGTGTTGAAGCTTTAGTGAATTATTCAAAACTTTGTTCAAACGTATCAAGTATATGATTGTAGGTACTATCATCTCTTTTTTTCTTTTTTTTTTTTTTTAAATTTTCTTTCACAATAAGATATTCTTATCTTATTCAAAATATAGCTTTATTAAATAATTTCCAACATTATCAAGAAGCAAACAAACAATAACAATTGTATGAATTATTCTGATGTTTTCTTTATGAATTATTTTATTTTCCGGAAACGTACTATTTGTTTTCAGGAAAATTCGCAATTATAATCTTCGTTCACCTTTGCGACAAATACGAAAAGCAAAAGCATGTGAATTAGATTATATTCTTTTTAAAATTATTAGAGAGGTTTGTTATTTTATTGTTAGTTGTGTATAAATTCAGTGATAATATCTATCAGTTATTGAAAATAAATAAGAAGTGATAAATTTTAGAACATGAAATATTATTTCAGATTCACTATCTTGAAATGGCATAATTTAATAACTGGAAAAACGTTATTAAAATAATGAATTCCATGTAGTTTTCTATTAATCGAGATTAGAATGCAATGAATATTTTACTTATTACTGATAATGAGTAAATGAGTTGAGCTTTTGTTTAAAAAATTCAACTATCTTAGTTAACAGTTTGTGGAATATAAATTGTCAAATTTTCAATGAATAGAACTGCTGTCAATATTTAAAATGATATCCAAACTCTCCCTGTTTCTCAGAGATAAAATAATCGAAAAAATATTGATGAAATGTTAAAAAATCATCGTGCTAAAAGATTTGAAATATATCTTTTTTTTTTTTCCGATGATTTAGAAGAAAATTCAATAAAAATATTTTTCAGAGTAAAGATTTTGAAAAACATTATTTTCGATTGCGTAAATGTTTAATTGAACAAAATGCGTTTGAATTTCTAAAACAATTACAAATTATAAAGGAATGGTGTGTTTCAACTGCCGATAATTTTCATGCAGTTGTTTTCGTAAGTTATATTTATAAAAATTTTCAAGATGATAAAAAAAAGGGAAGTGATAAACTTTGAGCTACTCGTCACTTTTCTTTTTTCTTTTGAAGTAAATTATTGTCTTTATCTCAGGAAAGAGCAAATTTTAAAACTTTATGAAAATCTATCGTTTCTTAGTAGAAGACGAAAATAAAAGAATATTTTGATTTAAAAAAATAAAAAAATAAAAATCAGTACAAATACTAGACTGCAATTTAAAATAAATTTTTGTCCAGCTAATCTATATAAATAAAAATGTAAATGTTTGTTTGTTCAAAATTTAAAATCTCCGAAAGTTCTTAAGCACGCGCTTTATTATTAGAAAAAAAAAAAAAAAAAAACATACGTCTATTCAAATGCATCGTTTTTTCATAATTTCAAATCAATCAGTGAAAAATTTGAAAGGCTGTGTGGAAATGAAAAACAAACATTCACTTTTTTATTCTTATAGACAACATTACTTCCAGATTATTAAAATGATGTAAATTACTTTTATTATCTAAAAAAGTAGGAGCAAACAAACGTATTTTAATTCTAAGAAATTTAAGCAAATCTAACAAGCCATAATTAATTGGAAGGAATTGAGATCAAGAAAAGTTGTACGAAAAAAAAAAGTAGCTGAAATTATTCAATAGCAATAATCTGGATTAATGAGCATGAATAAATGAATCTATTATAATTGATAAAAATTACATTTCTAATGTAATTCAATGTATTTTAGGGTTTATTTACATCTAATGAAAATATTTCTAAATATGTCCAAATATTATCCAATAATTGCTATGCACCAAAACATAACAGATGTCGGTAAGAAATCATTATTATTTATATTATTATATTCTAATTAATATTTCCTTTTCATTTAGCATATAAAAATTATTAATTTCTCATATTTTACCTTCTTTTCTTTTCCTTTCCTTTATTTCTTTCAGGATTTTCGAAATTTCATTATCATGCCTTTCATTAGAATATCGAGCTAAATTATTTGAACGTTTAAATCATGAAACAAAGCAACAACTTTTGGATATTGTCATAGGAATAGCTTGCATTAGTGGTGGATTTTGTCTTCTTGATATACTAATTAAATATGGTATTTTTTGTTTTTTTTGCTATTATTTTTGTTTGTTTTTAATTTTACACTTATATTTGCTTTTCGTTAAATCTAATTTAAACATATTATTTGATTATATAATTTAAAAAAAGAATGGAAGAATTGAATCTATGCAAGAAACTTGATATATTTCTAGAAGAACTTTTAAGTAGATGAAAGGAAGGAAAAAAATAAAAAATCTCTTAAATTATGCACCCATTTGCTTATTTAAGAAATAAACTGTATGTAAAAACTTCAAAATAATTAGGATAAAATAGAATTCATTCAGCATATTTTATTTATTAAAATTAAATTCTTATTTAATAATAGCAGCAATTAAATTTATCTGTTTACGAATAAATAACAGCTTTTTGAAATGAATTTTTTTTTAAATTTTAATTCATTGATTGTTTTATCAATGAAATTTAAACTGAACGTATTTTTAATGATATTTTTTAAGGTATTAACATTAGTTGCACAAAAATCAATGCTATACATCAATGTGTATTGAATGGGAATGAGGAGGCAGTAAGTTATTTTTGCTGAAATATTAGTCTTAAAATAAGTTCAACCTGAAATATCATATTTCAGTTTATGCTATAATCCAATCTAAATATCATATTACAGTATGCAGACAGTGCATATTCTGTATTATATGCAACTTGGAAGTGTACGGTATATGTTGCAAAAAATCCTACTGAATTTACAGTATTCACTGTAATTTGACACACTTATAAATCCTCAATGAGGTGTTTAGTTTGTTAACTGTTTTTTGATGTTCATGCATAATTTGAAATATCTTCGAAAGTTTCAAACGAAATTGAAACAGTGCTAATTTATAAATCTATTAAAGCCAACCAGTTGTTCCATTATTTTAAATTTATCCAGTATTTTATGAATTGATCTATTATTTGATTGAAATGATCCATTAATTTTATTGAAATAAAAGTAGTCTTAGGATCTTTTTTTTTCTTTGAAAAAAAAAAGAAAAATAAAACGAACTATTTTACAATATTTTCTCGAATTAATAGAAAAAAAATATATATCAGTAATTATAACTTGATTATATATTTTCAGGCATTACATTTGATTTTAAATGGTTTTGAAGTTAAACGTATCAAAGAATTACCTAGTAATAATTTAAACGAGCAAACTTGCAAGGTTTAAGTTATATGATTTTTTTTTTTTTTTTTTTGAGCGTTCGAAATTTCATAATAGATGCAAAATTATCACATTCATTGAATCTTCCGGAAAACATGACTTTTTTTTTTTTTTTTAAAACAAATAAATCGATTATATGCTGTCATTTTTTTTAACCTATCCATTGATATTTTTAAATTTGTCAAAAAGCTATCCTTCCAGTGTTTATGTTAACACATTATGTTTTTCTATAGTTAAATTTTTCAGTGTTTAGATATTAAAAGTTTGATTGCTTCATTTAGGATAGTAAAGATTTTTCTCATGTAATTGTTGAGTTTTAAATGTCATCTTTTTAAATGAACCGAAATTATTTGTTTATGAAAATGACAATTCATCCTTTTTTTTTTTTTTTTTAGTTTATACAAATAATTTTTTATAGATTATGGATTCTATAAATATTTATTTGGATCGTTTAAATTTAAAAATTCAATGCTGGACAATGGAATTATTAAAGGAGCATAGTATATATTGCACTGATGCCTATCCGATATCAAATATTTGTTTACATCGTATTGGTGAAATTGATCGAAACGTATTTAATTGTTTTATTTTTGCAAAATTTTTATCAATCTTTTTTTTTTCATTTTTCGAAGCCTTTATTAAATATTTCGCTTATTTTGCTAATTAAAATATAAATGTTTTATATTTTTATCCACAAGGTGTAATTAGCATATTCATTCAGAATTTGATGCTGTTTTTGATTTGCTTAAAATAGCGAAATTTGATTTTATCCATGAATTGCTAATTGCAACAAACTTTCGGATCTGTTATTATTATTATTATTATTATTATTATTATTATTATGTTTTTTTTTTTTTTTTTTTGAGAATGCAGATAATATGAGAAATTTTAGATATGCCTTATTGTTTCATCAAATAAATCATTGTCAACAACGACGTTTTCATCAAAAAAATCCCATGTGAATAAATTTTAATATGCATTTAATTATTTAATAATCAAAAAAATTTAGTTTACAGTTTCATTTATTTTTTGAATCAAAATGATCATGAAAGAAATTATGGTGGTTAGAGATAGATTATTCCATATTTTAATATTATGATAATAAAATAAAATTAAAAACACATCAAAAAAAGTAGAAGATTTAGTAATTTATTTTGCAGAATTAAAAATCTATTACTATTGCAAAGAATATCGATAACATTGATTATCAGTAGAAATACATTTTTATCAATTATTTTAGCAAATAATTTTGATAGTTAACTTATCAAATGATATTTTAGGTGTTGGTTATGCATTCATTTAATTTCTCATCAGCTAAAAATATCATGGATATTGGTATTCATAAGCATCATCTACCTGTTCAATTTCATAAACATTTGCAGTATGTTTTGATTTATTTGTTACTAAATAAATAAATAATTTATTTATTTATTTTTTTAAATCTTTGAATTGTTTTCTAAATACTTTTATTTATACAACTTGATGAATCAAATGAAATATGGAATTGTTTACTCTTTTTTTTTTTTAATTGAATATTCCGATAAATATGTTAATATTAAAAAATTTTTTAAGTCAGAACTTTAAATTAAAATGTTAGATTTAATCAATTCATTTTTTTTAGAAGAAAGTTTATGGCATTTTAAACATTTTCTAAAAATAAAAGGTAAATAAAAGAATAACTATTAAAATAAAAAGGTAAATAAAAGAATAACTATTAAAAATAATTATCTTTTTTTTTTTTTTTTTTTTTAAGATTCCAGTTTGGTGATCAGAATGATGAAATGAATTTGATCTGTGTACTTCATAATACCAATAGTTGTATTTATTGGTTTCCACATGGATACAACAGCAGAATAGGTAAAGAAATTTGAGTAATATTTATATTAATCAATTCTAATTAGAAATTAATTCTGATTTACCTTGTAAAAATGTTCAAAATAGTATAAATGATTGATTATTCATTCATATATTAAACTGAATATTTCTCATTTTAGGAAAAATATCTGGAGCTAGAAAACATTCCTGTATCATTTTAATTTCTTTATTTCTGATAAAAATACAAATTGAAGAAATAAAAGATGAAAAACAGATATTCGAATAAAAGTATTGATTTGTAAAAAAGCAAAATTAAAATTATAAATTAATAATAACTTTTTGCTTTAGCATAACTTGATATGATAATAATATTATTATTATTACAAAAAAAAAGGAAAAAAACTTGAAAATTAAAAATTATAAAAATGGAAATTTATACAAATATATAAATATGTAAATTACGCAAACTGTACTATTTTAGGTACACGTGTATACGTGAAACTATCGTATTTGCCAAAAGAATATATCGGTGAAAAGAATGATTTCGTTATGTTACAACTCTGGGATATAAATTTTTCTAGCAATACTCTTGACAGTCATTATAAAAAGTTAAATTAAATGAATATAAGAAATGAATTAAATGAATATAAGAAATGCTAAATTCAATGCTTAACTATTTTTTTTTCCATCTCAATATCTATTAATTTATTATTGAATTATTAGAATATTTATTTCAAATATAAAAAATTTTTTAAGTCGATTTTTTTTTTTTCATTTTTGAACAATATTATGGGAAAAATTTATTTGAAAATTTCTTTTATTGTAATTAACAATTTAATGAAAGTATTATTCAGTTGTAGTAATATCAGTATTTAAATATCTTTTTCAAAATGATAATGTGACAGTTATTGTTATATCTTTATTATTTTTTTTTTTTGTTCTCTTCAGTATCAGGCTACTATTATTCTCATGGATAATTAATTATCATAATTTTCAGAATTAGAATTCGCAGCTATTCATAAATTTAGTGATTATGATTATTTCAGGGAAATTTGAGCAGGAATTATTATCTTTCTTTTTTGATTGTTTGAAAAGAATGTTCAGTAATTATAATATGTGTAATATATCATCTGAATTTTTATTTGTCATTGATTTCGGGTATCACTGTTAGCATTATTCATGTTTATCTGTAAAAATTTAATTCCATAGAAGAATCATAATGAACGATTTTCATTTTTTCAGTTTTTCCATTTCTCTTTTTTTTTTTTTTTTGTGATATGTACATAGCAAATAAGCAAAATTTTTTGTTCATTCATTCATCTATATTTAACTTTTATTAAAATTTGAGAAAACTTTCAAATTTTATTATTCATACGGAATTCTTATAACTATGGCACTTTTCTCTTCTTAAAAAATTTTTAAATTTAAAATTGAATTTTCTCGAAGTTCTTACGCTAAATTTTTAAAATAAATCGATATATATCAAAAAGAGTGAGCAATGATATTATATAATGAATTCTGAGTTGTACACAATTCATATCATAATAATAATCCAGAAATTGCAATGAAATGGATGGTATTCGATAAAAATCAGAAAAAAATTTTGAATCGATGATCAAGATTGATATTTTATCTTGCAGAGAATCTGATATTATTGGAAATATGATTTCACATCCGTCTTTCTAGGTTGTTCAATTGGATATTTTACAATTATTGAATTCATTTTTATTCGAAAATATAATAGAAATGACAAAAAAATCAGCGAATATGTATACATATATGCACTATAAAATGAAGCTCAGTAATTAAAACAAAAAAAAAAAATTAAAACAAAACACTGCATTTTCTTTTTTTTTCCAGGAAGAACAAAAAATTGAATTTTTTTTTTCCTGGAAATTATTTATTCAACATGTGATAATGATATTAAATTAATCCGAAAAAATGAAACAAATAATTTTTGAGATTGAAGAAAAAGTCCATAAAATTTTGTTCCATTGATATATATTCAATATATCATAGAATTTCTAGGAAAATTATATGCACTGATAAAATTTTAAGGATTTTTTTTTTAATTTTAAATTTTAATTTTGAAGTTCAAAAATGATCATTAATACATTATCTCTTTTTTACACTATTATGAAAAACACGAAAGATTGACATGAAAGAATAGAAAAAGGCAAAAACACTGAAATGAATTATCAAAATTATTAAATGGCATAAAGAATCATTAATTAATAAATCATAATTTCAACAATCATTATAAAAGAAAGAGGTTATTAATTGTATATACATTATTTGAAATAGAAAAACTTAAAAGGTACTGGATATTAGAAAAGAAATTATTCGTAATTAAAATTGTTAAAAAAAGCATTAAACATATATATCCATGCGTAATTTAGGATCATCGTGGAATATTTTCCAATTAACATCCGATAGATACAGTAAACATTTTTTTCTAAGTTTTAAATGTGATTATAAATCCAATATTAACTGGTGCAAACCGAATTATCAATCATATTACAAAAACTTATTAGTCAATTATAAGTTTAATAAGATTATTTATGATTGATTATATCATTCTCTTATATGTAGTAATGTAGAAAATGAATTAACATGAAAAAGAAAATTAAGAATTATTAAAAATTAAATTTAAAAAAAAAAAGAAATTTATAAAAAAAGAGGCTTATCGAAATAAAGTCGAATATTATCAAAAATTGTGTGATTTTTTTTTTTTAACAATGAGTAACTGCTTTAGTACTTTTCGATGATATTTGAAGATCATTGGATGATCCCAACGAATCATAGCTTTCTTCCGATACATAACTATCAGGTGCAACCTAAAATAATCAAGTAATAAATGGCAAAATAAAATAAAATATAATTTTTCCTTTTTTTTTATCACATTGATATGATAAAAATCAAAGAAAAAAAACTTTACGATAAAAAATTTATGATTGTGGCTTAGTAAATACGATTTTATTACAAATCAAAAAAAAGAAAAAAATGTAACCTATGAATCGAAAATAATTATTAGAATTAAATTGCAATTTATTAATACTAATTATATATAAATACTATTAATAAATGCATATTTGTATAAAACATTTTTTCAAATGTATAATTTTTGATACGAAAATTTTATCAATTTTAATGATTTAATTTTTTTTTTTGTTAAAATTTTATACAAATTTCTATATAAATTTATTTATTTATTTACCGTTTGAGGATTATTAATATTCTTGGAATCATTGACTGTTTGATTTTGATTCTGATTCTGTGCTGCAACACGTCGTTTCAGCTCTTCGTTTTCCTTCATTAATCGTCGAATTTCACGTTTTTGTTGCTCAATTATTTCCTAAAAATGAATAGATAATTTTGGAAATTAAATAAAATATATGATAGTATTTTCCTTTTCTTTTTTTCAAATTTTAGTCTCTCAAAATGTTTGAATAATAAGCAAAAATATTCACGATTTCATGGAATGCATTCCATTCATAGATTCAGAATCAATTTTAGTATGATTCTTTATCTTTTGTTGGGAATTGTTGGAATGTTGGGGAGTGATATCTGAGAAGTTATCATATCAGCAAACATTGTATTCTGATCTGTTCAGAAGATATAATTACCTTTAGGAATTAATCCAAAAAATACAATAATTTTTGGGATATATTTTGTTTAATCCATTAATTAATTAGATAAATACGGTAAGATTAGCAAAATAAGTCAAAAGTTCTACCTGTTGGCTAAGTGTATGCAATTCTTTTCTTGGCCGCTCTTTCATATCGCTGAAAAAAAAAAGACATTAGACTGAAAAAATTAATTAAGCATTAATAATTGATTTTAAATCCCCGAAAAAAAAATCCAAAATTAAAATCAGAATCCCAAATAAGAAATTTGAACAGATAACACATGTACAATATTACCAAATATTGTAGAGAAAATTTGTCTTTATTTTGTAATATTAGAATAGCTACTTGGAATTTAGCAAATTTTTGAAGTAGAAAGATTGAATTTTAGATCTCTCAAAAAAAAAAAAAAAAAAAAACATAGATTTTTAATCAATATAATAAAAATCAATATATCAATAATTAATTCTAAACGTGAGAAACTTTAGATTTTTCTAATGATTCTGATCATTAAAATAAATAGAACTTATTGTCTTTCTAATAATTCTGATCATTAGAGCATATAAAACAACTAAAACTACTGTCTTCTTAATAATTCTAAAAATTAGAGCAAATAAAACCATTGTCTTCTCAATTATCCTGACCATTCAAGCATTGAATAAATATTACTTACATATATGAAATGTGTAAATAATTTACTTGATAAGATTTATAAAATCAATAAAAATCCCATTCTATATTGCTAACATAGATAAATTTTAATTTGAATAATAAAATGAATAATTTAAGTAAGAAATAAATGAAAAAAAAAAAAAAGAAACCTTGAACATTGTTCGGTGAAACACCACTTTGTACTACATTCTTTTACACTATCATTATCATCATTCTGATTATCATCAATACCTTCATCATTCTTCTTTTTTTTGATATTCTTGTTATTAATACAATTATCATTATCAGAAGATCGTGCTGGTACAACTAATTGTATTTCATTATCATCATTATTATCGATATCAATTAATGTTGGCTTCAAAACAGTTCCATTAGCCATAGTTGTTATATTACGTGAAGAACAATGTGGATTAGTTCTAAAGATAAAAAAAAAAAAATCAATAATGCTGCAATTTATAAAAGATAGGAAGAAGAGTGGCGAGAATTTCGATAAAGAGTATTTTAAAATTTAGTTTCACAAAATGTTTAATTTTGTTTTTTTTTTTTTTTTTTTTTGGCCAAGCATTGTTATTCTTTAAACATCTATTATTTGATAGATATTTAAAAAATTTATCAAAAAAATGATAAATTCTATTTTAGAAAATTTGAATTTGTCAAAAAAGGAAATAATTTATTACCTTGGTAATGAACATTTTGGTATATCATAAATAGCATTATTACTATCATCGATATGAGATGAATGTGCGGAAGAAATTTTGTACATTGTTGATGGAGCGGAACGTACGCAATATCGATCATCACCAATTGATAATTTATCAGAGTTTCCGGATGAGGAAGATGTTGATGGCATTGTTTCATGAACAACATTGAAAATCGGATTAGACGGTTGCAATGTTTGATGATTATTTTGTTTTATTATATTTCGCTCCACCGGACTGCTACTATTCGATGAACTCAAACTACAGAAATTTGACTTAATACATTTAAATTAGTTAGAAAAAATTTGCTAAATTATATAATTTAAAGAAAAAAAAGTATAAAAGAAGACAAATGGAAAAAATATGAGAGAAAATTGATGATACATGAAAAGTTGAAAAAATATATTCTTTTCTTCTAGATTATTTTAGAAGAAATAATAGAGAAGAATTATTATTATTACCTGCTACTATGATTCTGACTTTGATATCCACTTGATGAGGGTGCAACAATGGTATCTGGACATGTTATTGCTGTTTGTTCATGATCCGTTGATACTGTAGTACGTCGTTTATTTTTACGTGGTGGACGTGTATGACGTGGACGTATTAACGACGAATCATGTGTTGTTTCATCCGAATCAGTATCATCATTTCGACGATAACCATTATTTGTAATATCATGCGGATGAACAGGTGAAATATTCGATGCAACAAAATTATCATTTTCAGAGTCTATTGATTTATTGGTAGCATCAAATGCAATCAGTCTTTCACGATTTGCCGAAATATCCGGTACTGTTGTATATGGATTCCTAAAATATGAAATTATAAAAAAAAAAAAAGAAAAAAAAGAAAATGAATAAAATAGCAGGTCTTTCTTCGAAATAAAATTTCAAATTTATTTCAGTATTATATGTCAGTTTTATTTGATAAAAATACAGTTATCATAACTTAAATTAAAAATTTCGCTTTTCATATAAATCTAGTGTGATGTAAAAATAATGCAAATTGTTCAACTAAAAAAAACTAACAATTATCTTCTGATAACATATCATTTGACAATCCCTCTAATTTACTATGCAATAAGTATTACTTCTTGAATGTGTATGAAATTATAATGTAAATAACAAATTTCTTTTTTTAATCTATAAAATTTCAAATATATTTCAACATAATATGCCTTTCATTTGATTGAATAGTAATTATTTTGCAATTTAAGTTTGGGATTTTGTTTTTTTTTATGTAAATTTGATGTGTGATATGAAATATGTTGCAGAATTTATATTTTACAGTAATCCTTATTAATAAAAACCATTATAAACCGGTTATATATAGTAGTTTTTATCAACAGTAATCAATATGAGATAATAATATAATAGCTACAAAATAAAATATTTTTTTTTTATCCCCAATAGCAAATTAAAACAAGCATATTTTATCCTACAGTAATCTTTTTCTCATTTCTCATAATCACTGAAAGGCAACAATATGACAGTCATAAAGTATTCTCATTTTTATTCCTAATGATAAAATAAAACAAGCTTACTACATCCTACAGTAATCTTCATCAATAGTAACCATTGTGAGACCACAGTAACTGGAAAATACAGTATCCCTGTTTTTATTTCTAATGGTAAAATAAAACAAACAGTAACCTTTTATTATGTCGTTCACAGGATGCATTTTCATTGAAATATCGCTGGTTACGGTAGTGTCCATTGCGATGTTTCTGTACGGTTAAACCAGCTTGTCTTACGGCCAAACTATCATTCAGTAAGGCCATATCTACTACATAATCATCATTTGTATTTAAATTAGTTGCCGGAATTGTCGTTCTCATAACTTGTGATTCGCTTACTGTACTACGAATATGTGATGGAAGTTTCGAATTATTATTGCATGTTTGCAATCTGAAAATTACAATTAAATTAAATTTAAATAATAAAATTTTAACAATCAATCCGATCAATGATAATTAGTACTAGTTAATGTCAGTAAACTTATTATTCAAAAAAAGAAGGTTAATCATAATAAATAATTTAGATTTGTAAGAGAAGTATTTAATATATCAAGAAAATGTCTTTAACTAATATTTTAATTAGTTAGAAATCGTTTCTGTAAATTTATTCAATTACTTTGAAATATTTGTATTATCATAATCAGAAGGTGAACTTTCAACCGGTAACAAATCATAATCCCTATAACCATCATTTCTCATTCGTATATAGCGTAATTTTGCCAAAATTAATCGTAATTCTGCCATTTGTGAACCATCTTTACAAGCTTGTTCATGAATCTAAAAAAAAAAGAAAAAATTATAGGAAAACCTTATCAAAATCAAATCAATTTTATCAGAAGTTTTTATTATCAAAAATTATTTGTTGTATCTCATAGAAATATCCGATAAGTCTAAAATTCTTCCCCTTCAATTTCCGATATATCGCTACTATTTGCTACTTTTTGAATGAAGAAAAAAAAAAGTATTCGCATATTTTTTATCTATTAAGAAGTAATCGATTTTGTTATCTATTTAATGTTATTTAGTAATAAAATAGTAACAAAATCTATACGTCAAATATTATTTCGTACGTGAAAAATTTACCTTGAAAATATTATTTTACTATTCAAAAAAAGAAAATAATCAATATGAAAAGATCGATACCTCCGGAGTCCATAATTCATCCAAATAAGAATACAATAATGATACTTCTTTGCCAATATCTATCGATATATTCCAATCATTTTCATTCGATTTTTTTCGATTATTCGTCGGTAAAGTTGAAATTTTCATCAAATATCGATGCATATTATCCCATTCATGTTCCACAAATTCATTCATAAAATCCATGTAATGTTCTTTACCACCAAATTTTGTAAAATTTGCTAAAGTTTGCAATGTTTTAGCAATCAATGTAAGATTACGAGCTGCATTTCCTGATGGATATTCGGGAATCTGAAAAAAAGGTAAAAAATACGACTATTTTGAAGTAATTCTTAATTTAATAATTTAACAAGCAATAATATTAAATGGCAATTTCAATTTAAGCAAAAAATTAGGATGAAAAAATAAAAAAATCTTTACTACAAAAAAAAAAAAAAATTTAGCAATAAAAAGTTGCTCAACCGCTTTATAGTAATTTTAAAGTTGTTACTGATAAACAAAAAAAATTGTGAAAAAAAACAATAAATACAATCGAAAAGTGGAAAATTCCTAAAAATTGGTTAATTTAGAAATTATTCTAAAATTATTTCAGCAGTGAAGTTTTAAAAGAAAAAAAAATTAATTAAAAATTGTAAAAAAAAATTTTAAAAGTTTGCTTACTAAATTGAACAAACTAGGACTGAGTATTGCTGGGCAAAGAAATCGCAAGAAAATGCTCGATGAAATTAATGTATCAGCAAGATCAAGTCGACCAATTTTTTCGAGACGTATTCGTAGGGTTACGAAAATTTCACGTAATTCAATTGGAAATATATCAGTACTGAAATCGGAACATTAAATTAATATCACATATCATAAGGTTTATTTTATTACAATATATCATTTAATTAAATTTTTCAAGTAAAATTATTGTTGAGAATTTTTGAGATATTTTAAAATAAATTTTAAAAAAAATTTATTTTGATATAAAAGAAGGAAACTTATTAGCATTGTGTAAAAAATAAAAAATGAAAAATTTGGAAATATTATGTTCCATTTTCAAATTTTATTTGAACTTTTAATTTGATTTAAAATGATTGTTGAAAGGAATATTTTCGGAACAAATATAAATAAATATCTGCATATTTAATAAACAAGAATGAATGGAAAAAAATTCAAAAACAAAATTCTCATAACTCTTTAAATGGAAAAAATATTGAAATGTTACTGATTCAAGCAATAAAATTAAAATTAAATTTTAACTCGTATGAAATGAAAATAAACAAACAAACAAACAAACAAACAAACAAAATTCAACCTTGCTAGTATTTGGGACCATGCAGTTTTAACATTTGCTACCAATTGATGACGATTCTTTTCCAATGATATCACACTGATATTTGCCATTTTCAACGGATCTACTTCACAGTCCTTATCAGATTGTTGTATTACTTTCACAAATTCGCCAAGCGTATTCTGGAAATTGAAAACATAACATGTAATTTATGTTATAAACATTTAATATTTTATATTATTACTTTTTTATTCAATATTTTATTTTATTACTTTTTTACTTAATATTTTATATTATTTCACTATTTGTACTTGATATTATTACATTTACACCTAATATCAGTACTTTTTACATACTTAATATTATCATACCATATACATTTAATATTATTATATTATATGTATATCTAATACTAGAATGTTTTATTACTTAATTATATATGATTATTGTGCACTTAATAGAAATTCATTATATGACTTAATATCGATAGACTTAATTTTTTTCTCGGTGTGGAAAAAACTGATAATTGTAGCAAGATAATGAACCAATAAGAAAAAAGAAAAAAATCATAGAAGTTTGCAAAGTTTGTATTTTTTTTGCATAAAAATTAATGTCTAATTATTTGTCACGTATTCGTTTGCTTAATTAACAGTCAAATATGATACCAAACAACAATTATATTAAAAAAAGATAATAATCTTTTTCTTGATAAATTATATCATCAGAAAAGGAAATGCATAAGCTTACTTGAAGATAGTTATCTGCAACCAATTTCATATATGCTTCCATTGCTTTTGTTGCTAATGAATTGCCTCGAAACATTAAATGTTCATTATCTGCAATTGATTTGTAAATAAAATTTCGAAATATTCTGTGCAGTACTGTAAAGCTACTTTTGGTAAAGATATGAAAATCCTAAATCTCACCGTATACTATTTATTACTGTATTAGTACCGTATTTCCTTGCTAAAGTATGAAATTTCTTTTTTGCTCAAATATGAATTAAGAAGATAAAGAATGAAATTTTGGTCTCTGAAATCTGTTAAATTAAAACATTTTCAAATAACTTATATTAAACAAAACATAATCGATTTTAAATAAAAAGAAAAATAAAGAAAAAAAAACTGTGTGATTGTTTATTGACTTAATATCATTTAATTAAAGTAATAACAAATATTAGAGACCAAAAATTCTCTCTTACAAATAAAAATTACATTAAAAAAAAAATTTCATTAAAAATTATAACATTTTAAATATGAAAGTTATGCATAATACAAAAAAAAAAGATGATTATTAATTAAAATTAAGTTTTTAAAACATGTGAGGAAATATTTGAAATGAAATAAAATAATACATTTATGACATGAAATTAAAAAGGAAAAAAAAAAATTAAATACCAAGAACATCCACTTCAGACATAATTAAATCGCATAAGAAATGTTTGGCCATGTGTAACTTGTGCATAACACGTACAAGTACGGTAGCTAAATCTTCCTTTGCTTTTACACCCAATGTTGGCTCCAAAATACGACATAATGACAAATAATATTGCCTAAAATTTAATAAAAACCAAAATAAGAAATTGAAATAAATATAAAATACTAAATTGTAAAACATATTTAAGAATAAAGTTATTTTGAAAATCAAACAAATTTATAATAGTAATACATATCAAATTAATAAAAACAAATTTCATTATATTATTTATATAAAAAGAAAGAAATCTTAATTCTTTTTTTTCTTAAATTCACATTTCAAATTTGATAGCTATTCTTTTGCTACAATTTCTTTATCCATTTTAACGGTATTTTTTTAAATTTTGTCTCCCATTTTCTCATTTTGATTTATATTATCTTTTTGATGATGATGGCCAAAAAAAAAAAATTATATCATTAAAATCAAATAATAGTTTATCAGTTTAATGTCGACACGAGTATTAGAATTTAATAGAAATAATTTTTAGTCTAGCACCAAAAAAAAAGAGGAAAGTTAATTAGAACTGAAAAAGAATAATTTTTCAGCTTAATCAGTCTTATTTATCATTTCTATCAGTGGAGAAAGATAATACTCTGATCAACTGAATTATTGAAAACTCTCTGAAAATTTTTATTTTTAATTATTTAAAAATAATGAAATGAATTACTTGATGAAAGTTAATAAATCATTGTATGCTTGCATAGGTAATATTTGTACCGATTGATAACGGGCCTTAACACGTACCGCAGCTACCTCACCATTACTTTTATCTTTTATTGCATTTGATAATTTCGAGCCATCTGATGTCGCCGCTACCGTATACCTATAAAAGTAATTTAATTTCGTATTCTCTTTTTTTTTTTGATCTTCTTTATTCAAATAATTTTAATCAAAATGGAAAAAAAAAGAAAAAGAAATATATGAAAAGTTTATTTGACAAAATATATGAAAATTTGAATATATTAAATTTCATAAATTTTTGATAAAATTTCCGATTTTTTCATTTTCATTTTGCAGTAAAAAAAAAAAAAAAAAAAGAACTTCTGAATAATATGAATTTCAATAGAGAATAAAAATTGAATTTAATTAATTATGATAATTCAATATCCATTTTGTCACAAAATATTTAGATTAAAAGATTTAAAAAAAAAAAAAAAAAGAAAGAAAGAAAGAAAAAGAAGCCAAATCTACTAAGATTTTATATCAGATATTAGATTGATAACATTATCAAATCATCTTTGTTCTTTCTTTTCAATAGGATTCAAAAAATTATGAGATAATTGAAATTATGTATCAAATCTAAGATATGCGTGTAAAGTTTAATTTTATAAAAATTGTGAAAAAGAAAAAGAAAAACGACAATAAACAAAATTATTTAAAATTAATCAATAAATTAATGAATTGAAATTTAGAAAAATTTAGTAAAGCTGACCGATAATATGTCCCGAAAATGCTTCGTAATTTGAAGCAATTTTTATCAAATTTAATATTACACAAAGGTCGCATAAAATGACAACGATCGAACCAGGACGACGAGTGCGTATAATCCGTCGATGTACTATTATTATTCAACATCGGCATTTTTAAGATTGTCGAAAAAAAAAAAAATTTGACAATTCAAATAGTAGATTAATTAACGATGATAGCATAAGCAAATAAAATTCAATATCAAATTGCAAATTAAAGAAAAAAAAACACTAAACTTCTAAACTTTTCTTATCAATTAAAAAATATAAAACTCGAAAAAAAAAAATAGAAGGAGGAATGTATCGTTTCAAAAGATGGAAAAAAAAATTTTTTTTTCTACATGAAACTTTCAATAAATTTCACTCAATTTGGAAAATTCCTTATTTTTTCTTCAAATTTGATAAATTCGCAAACTTCTATTTATTTTTTTGCAGAAGAAAAACGGATCAAATTATTAAAATATCATATTTTCAAAAAAAGAAAAAAAGGAAGAGAAAAACAAAAAGAGTCAAATTTTGTTGGAAAAAAAAAGCAATATGATAAATACAATATCATTTTCAATAACTTGAAATGATTCATTTAAAATTTTAATTCCGAAATTTCGATAAAAATAAGAACAAGAGAAAAAACAGATATGTTGTCGTTTTATGGAAATAAAAAAAAAATTTTTTTAATAACAAAATAATCAATCAATTTTATCATATTGTTGGTAAAAAATAATCGTTCAAAAATAAATAAATTACAGTAAATATGAAAAATTATGGATACAATATTCCAATTTACGAATTTTTCAATTTCACACTTTTTTTTTTCTAGTAGATAAAATGAAAAAAAAGGAGAGAGAGAATTGATTGGAAGAAAACAATCAGACAAGATAATTGCTTCGAAAGTAAAAAAAAAAAAAAATTAATTATTACTCATTCATTTGAGTGCAGAAAATTTCATTTATAAAATTTAAAAAATTCATTTTTATTTTTCTTAAAAATTTATTTATGGAATTTTTTTCCTTAACCTTGAAAAGAATTTGTCTAAAATATCACAACAATTAATTTGACAGATAATAAAACCTTGACAGGTAAAATTCCTTCCTGTATAAGTCAATATAATAATTATTAAACAAATGGACAAAAAAACCGTAAAAATGCATATTTACTGCTCATTTTCATGCAAATTTCAAGATTTTCCTCTCACATTCATTACAATGACGACAGAAAAACTAATAATAGATTTATTAGAGAAATAACGAGATTAATTAATCATGTTGTTTTTCCTCTTAATTAATAATTCAAAAAAAAAAAAAAGAATAAAATGAATTTGAAATGATAAATAAGAATTTTTGGAAATAAATAAGAAAATAAATAAAATTCAAATAAAATAAAATGGAATAGAAATGATAAATAAGAATGATAAAAATTAGAAAAGATATGTATTTAAAAGTGTAAAATTTAAAATATTAGAAAAAAATTTCAATTTCAAATTGTACTATTTGTAAGGAATGAAATTTAATTTTTTAATTTCTATACAAAAAAAAAAAAAAAAACGATTCTGAAAAAAGTGAAAAAATGGGAAGAATATTTGATTAAGTAAACTTAGAAGAAGAAGAAGGATGTATTAGTAAGCAGTGAGCTAAAAAATGATGAACTTTTGAATTATCTAGAATGATCGATCGAGGTCAAACAGATGGTTGACACTCATTTTTCATCCTTCTAATAATTTTCGGTAGAACTTTACTGTCTGTCTTCGTAAGAAAAGTTTTTACCATGTGGTACCTAGTACCTACTGTAATTCGACCTTTTTCCTTGCCTAATACCTACTGTAATTCGACCTTCTTCCTCGCCTGTTCTCAATCTTGATATCAATTTGTCATCCATTATGACAAAATGACAAATCATCACTTACTCAATTGTCACAATCTTCTTTTTTTTTTTTTTTTTTTTTCTCTCACGACCTTCAGATTAAATCAAATTTACCGAGCGATAAGCGATGAAAAATTTGCTTATCTAATTGAAACATCATTTTATAAAAATTTTTCAAAATTTTTAATTGAACTTTAAGTTTAGAAAATTTTTCAAAATTTTAAATTGAACTTTAAATATTAAATTTTAAATATCATTATCTTTATGTAATTTATATAACATAACATTTACTATAGTTACTATTTTTTTTCTTTTTTGACAGAATAAAATGCAACAAAATGTTTAATTTCTAATAGAAATATTAGAATTTTGCTATCTGAATTAGGAATGAATGAATAAGGCAAATTATTTCATTAATTTTAATACTTGAATTTAAATGTATTCAAGTTTTAGAATCTTTTCCGGGAAATATTTGATAGACTTTTCAAATAATATATGTAATTATTATTAATTATGACAGCAATAATTACGATAACAAGAAATCCTCATATATAATTATAAATATCTGGGGAAAAGTTGTAGCGAACATTGGAAGAGAAATTTTAATAGAAAATAATGTTCAATGAACTAGAAAAATTAATTAAATGTTACAAATTCCCGGAGATAAATCCAATTAATAAATTTCGGAAATTAGATTTTATTGGTGAAAAAGAAGACGGAAATTCAAATTTAAAATATGCAATAAAAATATAAAAATATGTTTAGTAAATAAAAAGAAAAAAGAAAAAAAAAATAATTAAAATAATTTTTTTGAACAATGTTACAGATTATTTAGAATTCATTTTATTTATTTAGAATTTGAAATAAACAAAGAAATGGATTAATTAGATAATTAATGCTTCGCTAGATATTTTAGTAATTATATATATATATTTTTTTTAAAAAAAGGGTTTGTATAATTTAATGAAAATTTTTCAAAAATGGTTCGTTGAAGGATCATAATTATTTCATGAGGAGGAAAAAAAATGTCAATAAATGAATACAGAGAGCGTACCATAATTTAAATTCTAAATACATCATTTGAAAAGATATAAAATCTAAAATAAAAAATCAATTCAAATGGATTTAAATAGGAATTTCAACACCATTCATCACTGTCCTCATAATATTGTCATCAATGTCCCCATCATCATTATTATTATTATCATTATTACCCTCATTTTCAGTTTAGTCACAATTAATATCATTACTAGAAATGGCAATTATTAAAAATCATTGCTCGATTCTCTTATTCTTCTCTTTATTTACCCTTTTTCTCAATTCTTTCTTTCCTTTTCAATTATCTTCCAATTTCAATTCAAATTCTTAATTATAAGATATAAAAAAATAAAAAAGTTTATCAAAAATAAAAAAAATTCATTAACGAAATCAACAGAACATTAAACGTTCCATCATTTTTTTCTTTTTTTTTTTTTTTGTCTTATTCCATAATTTCTTTTCTTAATTTTTAATTTTCAAATCTGTTTAAGTTGAATATTATATACTAAAAAAAATTTTTGTTGAATTTTCCATGGGAGAAAAATTAAAATTTGAAAAATGTTAAATTGAATTATTATTTCCATTAAATACCTTTGCAGTTTAAATTATCACTATATAAAAAATCTTGTTTGAATTTCAATTTCTAGTTCACAGAAAAACTTAAACTTGAAAATCTTCGATAGTATTGCTATTTTCTTCAGCTCAAACTATTTTAACATGATTTTCTTTTTTTTTTAAACCATCCAATCTGGCAATTTGTAAAATTGTTTAAATAAACTTGCACGAAATTTCCGGTTCATCTGATGAATACCGTAATCCAAAATTCATCAAATAAATATTCAGCAAAATAAAAATTTTAATAGAGAGAGAGAAAAAAAAGAGACTATGACAATGTCATATCAATATGAGATTACAATCTTATTAAGCAGAGTAATTTAATTAAAATTTATAAGTAATCTAATAGAAAGAAAAGATGTAAAACAGAAAATATTAGGATAAAAAAAGGGTGAAAAAGTGATTTCAATTAAGTTTCGATAATTAATTACCGATGAAATAATTGGCATGCCAAAAAAAAGTGACATGTCACCAACTATGAATGACATACGACTAATGCATGACAAATTTCGGCCACACAAAAAAATTGAAAAAAGTATGGGTAATTTTGAAAAATAGCAAATATTCAAACTGGGTCAAATTATAGTAAAGAAGAAAATTGGATGAAATATACTACCGTAATGGATAAGCAAACATATATCATCAAAAAATTGATCATTTTTCAACGAAAAAAGAAAAAAATCATTTTTTTTTTTAGTTTTTTAAAATTTGAAATTTGAAATACCCATTTTAGTAATTACTAATCCATTGATGACCTAAAATTTGATGCTAAAATTTTTATTCTTATAGTATAAATAGGATGCTAATACCATAAATGATGTCAATCACCGATTTTTTTTAACAGTATTTAGTAATATTTTTGATTTAAAATATTTGTCTCAATCAAAATTTTTGACCCATTTTTAAATTTAAATTTAAAAATTTTTTTAAAATTATTAAAGAAAATAGTTCAATTAAATTTTTTCGCTTCGTATGTATCATTCGTAAGATATGTTTGATATCAAATTTTGCTAAATTTAAATCAAAACTTAAAAAAGAAAGACCGGAATATTATTAAACAAAAATGTGAAAAAAATAATATACCATTATAATTAATAATAGTAAATAATATAACATTATAATTAATAATAGTTTAGAAGAAATTTTAGCAATAAAATTTATATTTGAAAAGAAAAAAATTTATATTTTTTGAAATCTGCAAAAAATTTTTAGAACATGTTCGGTAATACTTCATTTAAAAATATTTCAAAATTTATTGACAAATAAATTTTATAAGCAAAATATTCGAATTCTTAATTTAATTAAGTTTTATCAATTGTTCTGAACTTCTTCACACTTATACCTAAGAATATTTTTAAGCTAAAATAAGATTGAAACTTTTAAATGAAAATTATAAATTATCGCAATTATTTTCTACAACTCATTAAATGATTACATACAATAATTAGAAATTTTTATGATTATAAAAAATTATATAAATTTAGACACAATACTGATAGGCTATTCCGGTAAAAACTAGCATAGCTATTTCCGGATAGCAATTCCGGTAAAAATTAGCATAGCTTATTTCCGAATAACATAATTTTCATAAAAAAGATAATTTAATTACATTAGTCTTTCAATATGAATTTAACAATATGTGTATTCATATTTTCCCGCTTAATTCATTCAGTGATTAATTAATTTGATAATTAATGCTGTTGACAAAAGTAAATTAAAAGTAGGAAAAGATGGGGCGAAATAGAACGTTTATCTTTGATATCAATTTTGGAGAAGAAAAATGGAAAAGTTCATCTAAAATGATAAAATCAATTAATTCTAAATCAGTTTGGCAAACAATGAAAATTGAGACGTTAAAATTTTATAAAAATTTAGAATTTCATAACTTTAAGATAAAAAAATATATTTATCATGAATAATTTCGAACAAAATTACGAAAAATTACAACAAACAAACAGAAGTAAAAAAATACTTTTCGCATTGTATATAAATTTATTAATTAATTCAAATTTTCGATTGATTCATTTATTTATAACTAAAATTTGCATTATATATAACATGGATAGTGAATATTAAATAATTACATTACAAAAAAAATGGATAATTGCAAAAATATTTTATTAATTTGACTAAAAAAAAAGCTTTATTTCATCTAATTAGAAATGATATTTTAATAAATTCATTGAATTCATACGCTTTTTTTAAAATTTCCAATTGGAAAATGAAAAAAAAAGATTTCTAACAATTATAATTTCAACTAAAAAAATAGTTCTATAATTATTTGATAATGTTGAAAAAAATGATCCAATTGATTTTTTTTTTCTTTACATTTATAATAATTTCTAATTAATGGAAAAATAAAGCAATTAAAACCTTTTTTAAAAAGATAAATATAAATATTTTCAACATATAAACATCTTATAGATAAAATTATCAAAATAGGACAAGTAATATCATTTGAAATGATCAAAAATTCTAAATGTTCGGAGACACATAGTGTTCAGAAGTTTCATTTATTTATTTATTTACTTGTTTTCTTGAAAAATTTGCTATTTGCAAAAGAAAAAAAATTCATTATCACATCATATTCGATAAAAGAGAAAAGGAGAGAGAGAGAAAATAAATAAATAAACAAATAAAGAAGTAAACAAACAAAACAAACCATCGTTCCACTGGATGTCGCGTAGTAAGTTGATCAATTTTAATCTGAACATATCCGATCAACGTTGAACGATCCTTTTTTTTCTTTGCATCTGCTTCACGATATAAATTGATGCAAACATTTTCCAATGTTGGAATTGGACTAAAATTTTAGAAAAAATTAAATCTTTTTCACCAAAAAAAAAAATAAAATGAAAATAAGTATTTGATTAAAAAGATGTGCTTTTATTTTTATTATATTGCTCGTGTTACTACGAAATTATAAGGAATTAAAAAGGAAATATAGATATGATTGTTTATATATTTCGAAAAAATTGTGGGAAAATCATTTAATTAGTAATTAAATACATTAAATACAATAAATCATTTAATTATAATTAAATTCTTTTAAATATGATCTGGGATGAATATCAGATTTTTGAAATAAAAATTACTTATTAATTTAGAACTATTGTAATTAACTATAACTATACGTGATAGCAAATACTATTAGAAATTATTAATTTAAATTATTCAATTATTTCTAAAAATTACATTGAAATATTTCTCAAATACCAGTGAGAAAAAAGTCATTTTTTATTCCAAAAAAAAAAAAAAAACTTTTACAGCAAGAAAATCTCGAAATTGGAATTGATAAATTGAAAAATCTGTCAAAATAACACAAAAAAAAAATTGATCAGGAAAATAAAACCTGAAATAGAAATGTTCGCCCCAAAAACAAATATCACCACGTGGTTTTGCGGATGTTCGAGCATATAATGTCTTATCAAGACATATCTCACAATAGTATTTCCGTTTAACCGGAATACCTTTTGCTTCCAAAATCCATATTTCCAATGAATTTTCCGTTCGATACATCCGATCACGTAACGGATTTCCGGTACGTCGTATACTATAATAAGCAAAACACTTGAAACAAAAAAAAAAAGAAAAACTGAAACAGCAATTACAAACGGAAAATATCCTATAAATATTAACCGGAAAAAAAAAATCAAAGAATCAACAATGATTATTATGAAAATTGGTTATAATATTTTCATTTAGGATTTCCGGATTTTATTTCCTGTTACATTTGCTTTCCGATTTCAATCTCCGGCAGTTTTTTAAAATAACTTTTATGATTGTGCCATATGTATTGAATAATTGATTAAAGTTAGCATTGTAATATAAACCCGGAAAAATGTTCGGAATTTTCTTGGAGCGAATAATTGTTAAAGTTAGATTATAGCATAAATTCGGAAAAATGTCTAAAGTTAGCATTAAAATATAAATTCCGGAAAAATTTCCAGAATCGAGGAAGAAATATTCGAAAAAAAATAATCCGTTCAATGAATTCAAAATTATAATCTTATCGTTTTTTTTTTTTTTTGATTAAATTATTTCGATTATTTTTTAATTGGTTCAAGAATGCGCTAAAATTTGGACGACTACTTGGATGTATTATTTGAAAAGAATAAATAATTTCAAAATGGATTACTGTAAATCTTACAAAAAAAACCTGCTTGTTGAAGAGAATAAATAATTACAAAATAGATGGTTGTAAATTTTATCGAAATATACTACTTGAAAAGAACAAATAATTTCAAAAGATTACTGTAAATTTTACTTTTTTATGTAAAAAAAGAGAGAAAAATACAATGAAAAAAAAAATTTCAATGAATGAAATTTCAAATTTATTCCAACTATTTCAATAAAATTAATAAATTTCTTGCTTCAAATTATCTCCAACCGTTTAAATAGATTTTTAAAAAAGATTGAAACTATTCATACGCAGAAAATAAATTTAAATATGAGATTAATTTTGAAAATTTTTAACAAAATAAATGCAAAAATAATCCAGAAATATGCAAAAAATTTTTTTGACAAAATTTTCATTCCAGTGGGAAATTTGAAAAATAAAATTAACCCAAATCATTTGTTTAAATTGTTCATCTCCCGGTTCATTTTATGAATAAATTGGTGAAGTATTCAATCTTCTTTAGTATTAACCTTTTTAAAAAATAGGCCAAAAATATTAAATCGGTCAAATTGTCCCAATTTTAAATCCCTTCTATTTATTAAGCTACGATAATGTTCATCCAAAATACTTATACAATCTTTCAAACCAAGAAATTATTGTTAAATGGAATAAATTTTATGAACACTATTAAATTCTTCAAAGATTTGCACCACTTTTTGAAGAAAAAAGAATTTTATTTTATTTTGTTTTTTTTTTCTTTCTTACAGTATATTAATTAATGAATAAATGAATAAAATGAATAATCGAATTACAATAAATAATTGGATAAAAAATAATAAATGAAATAAATTGGACAAAATAGAAAATGAATGAAATATCTAAATTTAAATAATGTTACAAATTACAAAATTACAAGCATTTGTTTTACAAAATTATTAAATGAAATGTTATATTAAATTCTTCAAGTCTTAAAATATCTCAAGTTACAGAATTCACAAACTTCAAATTGAAAAACTTGATCTTATACTTAGTTTTTAAATAGATTTCAATTTAGCATATCATGTTATGTGATACGAAATTATCAACTGATTAGGCCATATTGAAGAAAAAATGAATTAATGGGAAAATTGAAGGTATTTATTATACTTTGACTTATATGAATATTAGAAGAAATATAATCGAAAAAATATGTACGGAAAGATAATTGATAAAATGATAATTAATTAACTTATCATACTTATTAATTTATTTTTCCAATTTTTTACCAATCTAAATATTTATTATCATCCGGATCATATGGTATGTTATATGAATGAAGAATAAATGAATTTTCATTCAATAAATTATTCACTTCACATTTTAGACTTTAATTAAATCATCATATTTGTAATAAAAATCAAATTTTCATCAATGTCGGAGAAAATAAATAAAATGAAAAATGACTGATGTAAATAAACAATGCAGAAAGATATTCATCATTTGCTATTGAATTTTTTTTTTTGATTGACAAGAAAGAATTTCGAATGATTCTTTTAAAATAAATTCTTCAAATTTTCAGGAAAGCAGAAATTTGAAGTAAAGAAAACAAAACGGATGCATAATTTATTAAAATCTAACAAAAGAAAAAAGAGGAAATATTTTGAACGATTGCATACTTTAACAAATGAGGTTAATAAGAATCATCGAAATATATATGATGGTACTACAATATACAAAGGGATAGAAATGGATGAACAAAAGAAGTATAGTACTTTTATTGAATACCATATCAGCATACCGTATCCACTGGCATTACTTAATACAGTAATAAGCAAGTATTTTGTTAGTATAAATACATTATCAAAAACTTGTTTTTGTTGATATTATTTTGCAAAAAAAAACAATTCTTAGGGAATAATTCATTTTTTTTTCTGCTTTTAGAAACATTTATTCCCGCGAAATATATTCATTAAATTTATCTAAATATTAACAAATTTAATATTTAAATCAATTTAGTAAACATA
Organism: Onchocerca volvulus; assembly: GCA_000499405.2. Taxonomy (NCBI): domain Eukaryota; kingdom Metazoa; phylum Nematoda; class Chromadorea; order Rhabditida; family Onchocercidae; genus Onchocerca; species Onchocerca volvulus. Next base: position 14,112,246 of record HG738137.1, on the reverse strand, counting down.
TTTCGATTACATAAAATCTTAAGAATTTGTCTGCTTTGCTCTAATCTAATATTATTGATTTTTACAGAATTTTTGCCCATTATAAATTAAATATAAAACAAAAAGATGGAAATATTACTCGAATTAATTATAAATGAAATTTTTCATCCTGTATTTAAAATATGAAACTATTAATATTAAACTAAAAATTTGAATGAAAATCCACCGATCATAATTCGTAAAGAGTGAAATATAAAAATATGAAATTTGTAGAGAAAGAAAGAAGAGGATTGCAGGATGAAGATAGAAAATTAATTTCAAACTGAAAATAATAACAAAAATTACGAAAAAACAAAACACTTCAAAAATAATTACATCTAAAAAAATAAAATTAGCACTAAAAAAAAAAAAGAAAAAATGAATAGTTTTATTTCTAATAAAAGAAGACAACAAACGTTGCAAATCGAAAAAATCTGACACAAAAAGATCAATATTACTATTTAAAAAAAAGATATGAAATGAATTTGTTGAAGAAAAAAAAAAGAGAAAATATTCTTATCATTTCTAATTTTTTCGATATAATTCTTAATTTTTCGTTTTTTTTTTTCCCACTAACTTTATAAAATTCTTATCAAATTTTACGCAACAATAAATAGTGACAACCAATAAAGTATTCGAATAAACAATTTTTATTTGCTAAGTTAAAGTTGCAAAATGTTTACGACGAAATTTACTTGCTTAATAAATTTTGCATAATATAATAAAATTGTCTCCGAATAAATGCTATCTAACTAACTATTTTCGAAGCCAAAAATAGAACTAGTTTCGAATTTGGAATTATTAAATATTATTGATTACTATGAAATTTTCATCATTATCATTATTATTACAACTATAATTATTACTATTATTATCAAGATTATATTGCACAAATAAATTTGAAAACCATAATTAAATGATCCATATAGTCGACTATTTTAATATTATACAAACATATATGAATTTGCATCTAATCCTTTCGATGCAATTGTTATCTCTTCAAATGAACTGAAAGATTCATATCGATCGATAAGATCAATTTTAAAATTTTCATAAAATTGGTCATTTTCAAGGATAAATAATTTGTAAATTTTTAAATTTCTAACTGTTAATTTATCATAAACGACAAAAACAAATATGTTCACCGATTGAACGATTTATCAAAAAATTAAATGAAAAATCAAAAATTTACAAAAATTAATTCATACTATAGATTAATTATCTTTCTTTTCAATGAATTTCTTAGATTTCAAGAAAAACTTACGGTAATACCATATCTAATTTCATGTTATTTTTATTATATGAAACTTTAATCAGGAATGGAATTAATTTTTGAACAGATTTAAAATTTACAAATTTTATTTCCTATTTTTAACTTATCAACTATTTCGAATCTTCAAAAGAAAACAAATGAAAACATTTTTGAACATGAAAAGAAATGTAAGTACAAAATATTTTTATTTGTTATCTTTTTCAAACAGATTTATTTATTCCATTTAAAAATTCATTTTTCTTTCTTTCTTTCTTTCTTCTCTCTTCTTTTCTTTTTTCTTTCAATTTTTTTTTCGATAGTTCAATTTTAAAATTCCATTAAAATCAATAAATTTTACGTAATATTTCTTCTCTCCTTTACAAAAAATACATAAAAATGCAATACTGCAAGGCAAAAATTGAGAGAAAAAGAAAGGAATGTAAATATATTTATTTTTATGATATTTTTAATGGCTTTTTTTTTGAAAAAAAAAAAAACACTTAAATAAACAAGTAATGGAATTAAGTAAACAAATAATGACATTAAAATTTTTCTTTCGTTTTTTTTGTTTTTTTTCTCATTTCAAATCAATACATAAAGAGCAATAATAGTAGAAGATAAAAATAGAGCAAAAATTTGTATACATATTTATTTATAAAATATTTTCAGTCATTTTTGAAAATTTTAAATAATTAAATTGGAATCTCTATTTAAAAAAAAAAAAAAATTGTCTAGTTCAAAGAACATTTTCAATCAAAATCTTTCTATCAAAGAGATACACATAAATAGGTTAATGGATATTTCGATGGTTTACAGTCTAATTATGATAATTATATGCAATGGACAACATCTGTTAAATGAGCATATAAAATTTCAAATATTTGAAAAAATCCCATTGATAAAAGTACTATTTTATCCAAAAATTAATACATCATTTAATGACTAATGAGTTAATAATACATATATGTTTCCTTTTCATTTATTTTCACTAAAAAAAAAAAATTGCAAAACTTTATTTTGCAGAAATAAATAAAATTAGCATAAAAATTAAGAGCAAAAAATTAGAATAAAAGTTTTTCATAAAATTTAAACTTAGATTTTAATTTAAATATTTGAAAAAATTCTTTTTAAAAATATGTATGTAAATCTCTTTTTATAAATGTATCACTATAAAATAAAGATTAATCATGATTAATTTAATGTATCTTATATAAATGAATACGTATTTATAAGTATGTATTCATTATAAATTTGAATTTTTATTATAATAATAAGCATAATTTTATTTCTTTTATGGTTGACTTTAAATTCAATCAATTTATACTTTTTTTTAGTTGAATAATCACAATTTACTAGGTCGAGTTTTTTCAGTTCTCTTTCAATTTTTTCCTCGAAATAATTAACCATAAATAAAGCAAAAGAAAGAAAATTCATTACAAATGTAAAAAAAAGCACTAATTAATTAGGAATTGTAATAAAATCAATTGACTGAAAAAAATGATAATAGACAGATCGATCGAAAATGAGTCAATATAAATGAACAAATAAATAAATATGGATACTATAGAGCACAATGATCAATGATTTTTTTTTTTTAAATCTATCAAGATTTATTCAAAATATTGAAGTATAAATATATACGCAAACACCCACATACGTATCCACCCACGCCCACCCACACACGACTACACACATCCACCCACACACCCCATCTACATAAATATATATTTTAAATATAGAATTAGATAAAAAAAAAAAAACAGATGGTCAAATAGTAACAGCTATATGCTAACAAATATATTCAGCAATGCCATCAATTTTGCATTCAACATCGAATGAATCCTTAATTTTAAATTTAAATAATAAAAAGATTTTTTTTTAAACAAAAATTCTCAAAAAATATAATAAAGTGTTATTTTTGCTCAATTATTTTGACAATTTTCAAAAATTGTCAATAACTAAAATATACTGATTATTTAAGAAATGAAAAATTATATATATTTTTTTGCTGTTAAAAACTCTTCCAAAAATGAAAACTTGGAAAAAAGAAAATGGCAAATGATAAGCTCTTATCAATAATACTTATCAGGAAGGTGCAAAAAAAGAGAACGGTGAAAAATAGGAAAAAAAGAACAAAAAAAAAACAAGAAAATGTGCGTGAATCTTTTTTTATTAATTTCATAAATTTTGGTTTGATTTTTATAAAAAGAATTTTTTGATTAATTTTATAAAAAATCTTACAAATCATCTTTTGATTTTTTTTTAATTGAAATAAAAGAAATTAATTGACTGATTAAAATATAGGAATTTTTCATTTCAAATAAAAAGTGGATGGTAAAGAAAAAATGACAATGAATGAAATTTGAAATGGAATGAAAGAACACAAAACAAGTTTTCTACCGTAATTTTAAAATAAATATCCTCTTGAAAAAAGAAAAAAGAAGAGAGAAGAAGATTTGATCCTTCGGATGAAATGTTGTTTAAGAGATCTTTCAAATTATTTGCAAAAGTTTTGCAATCAAAATTCAGTTTTAATATTGATTTTAAAATTTAATGAAATAATTAATAAGAACAAATAATTAATATTATATCATATTTTATTGTTTACATGAAAATTTGAAAAATTATCCGTCTGAGCTATCGGTCATTTATTGATCTCGAAGCTATAATAGATCATCGATCAGAGCTATAACAAGCCATCCACCAACCTTGTAAGTTGCGACAAAGTTACTGGCTATTTCAATAAGGCTACGATAAGGCCATCAGCTATTTCATAAATAATCATCGGTCATTTCATTAGCTAAAATAAGTTCTTCGGTCATTTTGTAACCTGTAGCAAGATCATCGGTCATTCTACAAGCTATAATAAGGTCACTGGTCATTTCATAAAGTAAAATAAGGTTATTGGTCATTTCATAAGCTACAATAAGATCATCGGTCATTTCGTAAGTTGCAATAAAGTCATCAGTCATTTCATAAATTAAAATAAGGTCATCGGTCAAATTTATAATAATCCATAGGTCATTTAATAAGCTAAATACTTTCATAAGCAATTTGTAGTAATGATAAAGCATATAAACTAAACTGATTATTTAATAATCATAATTAATAAAAAAAAGCTATTCATGTTATATACTATTATTGAAAGCCATTTTTTAGTTTTCCTTAAAATCTTAATTAAAACTGATTTCTTTTTAATTTCATCATCATCTTCTAACTACTTAAGTTAATAGAGGTCAGCATTGGTTGAAATTATATTTTTAGATTATATTGATACTTTAATTTATGTTAATTAATAATTAATAAATACTATATATATATATATATATATATATATATATATATATATATATATATATATATATATACTAAATAAGTTTAGATAGAAGTAAAAAAGATAATTTGAAATTTGAATAAAATAGAAAATTGAAGTTTTTCACTATTAGAATATCTCCGATAATCATTGAGATATTATTATTATTGTTATTATTTTCATGAAAATATTATCATTGAATAACTTCTTTGAACCAAATCAAGCGAAAGTACTCGAAATATTTCGAGTACATTATGCAGTGTATTTATATATCTATTTATAACTCTATATTACTATATATTTATATCTTTCTTAAAATATTCCAATTATCGAATAATAAAACTGATTTTGAAAAGAAGAAATGGTATGAATTGTATATTTATGCCATGAAAATAAATTATATATAATAATTAGTTTCCTCTTTCATATACAATTCAAATTGTAAAGATTTTGGGACTAAGCTATTTTATGGAAATAAATATATACATAAATTCATAGAGATTGGATGACCTTGAAAATGAGGAATATGGAAAATTTATTTCACTATTTCATTTGGTTACTTTTGCAATATTGCCAAATAAAATGAATTTTTAATTTCACGAAACGATGAAAAAAAAAGTATTTCAGAAAAATGGGAAAAAAGATTAGAAATATATATGATCAAAATATAAAAAATTGAAAAAATAATTAGTGAAATTGAATTAATTAGAGAAAAAAATTAATTTAATGAAAACAAAAAAAGAGATTTTTTTTTTTTTTAAATTTTACAGTTATTATGCTTAAGAGAAAATGAAAAAATACTTAATTCCAATTAACATTTTGATATTTTGATTGTTTTTAAATATTACTAAATTAATTTGTTTTTCGAAAAATAATTAAAACCTACATGATATTTAAGAGTTAATTAATTATTTTCATTTTCATTTAGTAATTTAAGCAGAGTATTTTCAACGATTCATTTTTTGATTTCCCCATAAGCATAATGATTGTAAAATTTTGAAAAAAAAATTTCTTTTTTGGTTTTCATTAAATTTAATTCTTTTTCCTAATTTATCGAATTCCATTAATTAGTTCACAGTTTTTAAATTTTCAAATTCAAATCTCTTGGGACACCCATTTGTTGGCGCTTTCTGAGTTCCATTCCCATTCTTTATTCTGCCAAAGAATTACAAATTTAAAAGCGAAATAAATAAAGCTCAGGGACGAATTTGATCAAAAATCATGCGAAAGAAGATGAGAAGAAATGCATGAAAAATGAAACATTCAAAAGATTAAATCTGATAACGAAACAAATAAGTGAAAAGTACGAAAATCAAAAATGACAGAATGAAATTCAAATTTAAATTTGAAAAATTGGAACCCCAAAAGTTTACTAAATACATTTTAAAAAGTACGAAAATGAAAAATGGCAAAAAGAAATTTAAACTTAAAAAATTGAAATCTCGAAAATTTGTTACTAAAACATTTTAAAAAAAAAAAAAAATGAGAATGAAAAGTGACAAGGTGAGCTCTAAACTTGAAAAATTTCCCAAACGTTTCCTTTCCAAAAAAAAGAAAATTTTTTTTTCAAAAATCCCAAAAAAAAAATATTTAACTACAAACATTTTAACAAAATACGAATATGAAAAATGACAACAAATGAAATTTAAATCTAGAAAATTTTTCAAAAATTTCAAAACCTTACAATATACATTTTAACAAAAAATATACGAAAATGAAAAATGACAAAGTGAAATTTAAATTTAAATTTAAAAAATTGAAATTTCAAAAATTTATTACATGATTTTTCTTCTTTATTTTTAGATTCCGGATAATATCGTTGAAAAGTTTTTGGAAATGAAAATCCATGCAATTTTTGAGTAATAGAAGAGCGAGAAGCATTACGGAAGAGGTGGGTGGACGAGTCGATGAGATCTATCGAAAATGAAAATTGAATTGTCGAGAGATGCGGTCGGGCGGTCGGTCGGTCGTTCGGTCGGTACCCGAATGGATGCGCAAACATTATACATACACACACACACACACACATACACATCTCTTTCAACAATTATCGCTGCAGAATACTCAAAATGTTTGGAGGATGAAAGGTGGCAGAGATGAGCTGATGAGGGGCCGCATGGTCCACCAGTACATCAATTCTGAAAAACAACAACAACGAAACAGAGTTAAATACAAGAGAACAGTAAACGAGGGGCCGCATGGTCCACCACTGCATCGATATCGAAGGAACAATAACAATAACAACACATACAGAAAAGAGTAAACGTGGGGCCGCATTTCTTTCAGAATTTTCTAGAGATTCCAAAAGTTTACTATACATTTTAAAAAAATACGAAAATGAAGAGTGGTGGAATGGAATTTGAATTTAATTTAAAAAATTGAATCATCCACCAAAGTATCACCTAAATGAACAATAATAACAACAATAAAGAGAATTAAATATAAGAATAAATGATGGGCCGCATGGCCCACCAGTACATCCATCCTAGGAAACAACAACAACAACAAAATTAAATAAAGCAGCCTTTTCGTTAATCTCTCATGAAAATGACCTTTTGGAGAAAGAAGAGGCTATTTGAATGCATGATGATTAGTGGTCATTTGTGGTGGTCATTTTGGTGGTCAGTAGTGGCCATGCAATACATCAATACAAAATTGTCTCATCTACATTTATAGGAATTGAATAAGTTTGAAAAAAAAAAAAGTATTGGCGCTTTTATAGATGTATACAATTTTAAGATTTATGAATTTCTTGAAAATTTAAAAATTTGAGATTTTAAAATTTCATTGTTTGCAAATTAATTTGTACAAAATAGGTATTTAATAATATTTAATGGAAAATAATACTTCTTCTAATAAAGAGAAAGAGGAAAAAGAGAGAGAGAGAGGTAAGCGAGAAGAGAAAAAAATTAATCTAGAAATAAAAAGTAAAATATAAGAAATAATTCCTTATCTATATATAAAATTTTAAAAATAGTCGAAAAACTATGTTAAAATTCAAATTTGTCTACTCTCTTAAAATGAATGGAAAATAAAATTGGATCAAAAAGAGGAGGAAATGACCTCTAAATTACAATAAAGATTTTTTTGTATATACTTTTTTCTCTTCTTTATTTCTTTTCCTTTTTTTCTCTCTCTCTTTCTTTCTTTAGAATGATAGAAAAAGAGGAAAAAGATGGACTGGAAGAGAGGAGAAAAAAAATGAAATATATTAATTAAACTATGATTATTTGTGATAATCATATGTTAAAAATGAGTGTTAACGATTTTGAAAATAGTTTTTCGCATTTTTTCATATTTTCTGAAGAAAAAAAGAGAGAGAGAGAGAGACAGAAGAAGAGAAATAAAGGAAAAGACTATTACATTTTTAGAAATTAATTTTTTTTTTTTTTTAATTTCACATTTAATGTTACAATGAATTTTGAAATTGCAACTATGCTACTAGAATGTTTTATTCTTCAATTTCAAATTTAATATATCAAATAACATATTTATTCTGTTTTTAAATATGAAAGGACAATTTTTTTCATCGTTTCCAAATACTAAATTAATTTGCATTTTCAATTATTCATAGCAACTTTTGGGGCAAAACAAAATATGTGAAGCGGAATAATTAACTCAAATTGAAATATGTAAATACATCTACAAAGAAAAAAGTAATACATTTATATTTGAAAACAAATTTTTCTAATAAATTTTTAATCGTTTAATATCATTAAAAAAAAAAAACTAATCTTCGAAACATTAATTTAAATTGGCTTTAGTATATTATTAATCTCCATTTTTTTTATGTATAAACAAAAATTTTATCGTTTCATTTTCATCATCGATAAAATTTCAGATTCTAGTAGAATGAAAAAGGAACAAATTAAAATTTAAAAATTTAGTAAAGTTTAATTAAATAGGAATATCGGATATGTTCGAATCCTCATTTTGACCAATTTTTTTTTTTTTTTTTTTTTTTTTTTAAATATACACTTAAAAATAAATCATCTAACTTTACATCATTAAATTTTGAAAATTTTCAGAAAAACTTAATTACGAAATATTTGAAATTTAGGAAAAAATTTCAAACTGAACGCTATTTTATCCCGTCTAAAATATTTGATAAAAGTATTACAATCAAAAAAGCTATCAATTAAAGTAGTAATTTGTAAAAAAAATTAACCTTTCAAGCCATCGATTTCGTTCACGCGAATTATGGCAATTGTAATGGGTATTTTCTGATTTCAAGCAATTTGATACGTCAATATTTGATGGATCATCTGAACATAGATCATTACGAAAAAGAAGGTAGATTCAGAATCCAAAATTCAATTCACAAAAATTTGTAATTAATAAATTAATATTTTTAGGTTTTTTTTTTGTAATAAATCCGTTAATTCTTCATCTGAACATATATTATGCGAAAGAAAAAAGATTCAGAATCCGAAATTCAATTCACAAAAACTTTTAATTAGTAAATTAATATTTTCAGGATTTTTTTTGTAATAAATCTGTTAATTCTTAGCATTTTCTTTCTTTTTTCCCTTCTAAAAATGAAATTAAATTTCTGACTCCTGCAATTAAATATTGAAATTAATTAGATTTAAATTATTGAAATTTTCAAAAAAGAAATTTGTAACTTAATTGTAACTTAAGTTGAGTGAAGCAATTTAGATATTTATTTTTTTCCATCCTTGAAACATTCCGGATAAGATTTCCGAATTTGATATTATAAAAACAAACCTAAATCGATCGTAGATGAAAAAGCTAATAAACTTTCATGCGAACGACTTGGCCGGAATGAATTATCATCTTCTTGCGGTATCAGATAAGGTCGAAAAGTTGAATGACGATAGGATGGCGTAGGTAATCGTTCACCACTGCATATATTTTCATCGGATTGTTGCAAAATATTATGCTTTATGCTAAAATTTTGAACTTTTTTTTTTCTTTTAAATTTTAGAAATAAAAACATTTGCTTGAAATTTTGTACTATACTTTGAAATTTTGAAGAAAGTTCAAAAAAAAAATGAAAAATGAAAAAAATATTTTTTTTTTTGAAAATATTCAAGCATTTGATTTATATAAAAAATACCTTTTCGTACTTGAATTATTATAAACTGTTATTTTGGTAGGTGGAATGTGTTGCGTATAAATTATTGTTGATGATGAATGATAATGATGATAATATGACGATGATGATAATGATGAATGATAAGTGATAAGGGATAAAGATGATGAACGGATTGTTTTTCTTGTATTATATCCATGAATTGTAGTAGAATTTAATCCCATTTCTTTTATAAAATCTAAGATTTTAACTTCTTTTTTTTTATAAACGTTTTAAAAAAAAATAAATCAAGCAGATCACTTTATCAATAAAATTATGTAATAAAGGAAGTAATAAAAGGGTGAAATGGAAAATTTAATAAAAATTCTGATTATGAAAATCTATTAATAATTTTATACATGTTCAAATAATTTCAACTGAATTTAAATAATTTCCATTTATCTGTGATGGAAGAAAAAAACGTGCTTGACAAAATTTCCTTTTGGATTAGTTTTAAAATGTGGAAGATTTAAATTGATATTATCAAAATGAGGCAAATGAAAATTAATTAAATTTCGAAAGCCTCCGGAAGCTTTTTAGCGCGTCAAAAAAGCAGTACTATAGAAATCAACAAATCCGAATTATCGAAAATGCCAAACAATTAAGAAGCGAAGGAAATAAATTACTTAATGATTTAAATATAATGTCTTTTTTCCGATCTATAATTAATGTTTGAATTTACGCTAAAATTAGTATATCATTTCAGTAGATTTTGCATCAAAGATTCTTTTCGAAATAAAATAATAATCCGGAAAAATTGTTTGGAAACTATTATAAAACAGAATAATAATTCAAAAAAATAGTTGAGAGGACTATTTCAAGACAGAAAAACTGCTAAGAGACTTTATTTTAACAAAACGGAAAATCAGCTAAGAAATATCATTTCAAGACTGAATAACAATCCAGAAAATATACTCGGAAATATCATTTCAAGATAGAATAACCCCGAAAAATTGCTGACAGATGCCACTTCAACAATTCGGGAAACGGGGTGGAAGATATTATTTTAAGAAAAAATAACAATCTGGAAAACCTGCCAGAAAATGCTATCTCAAAATAAAATAACAATTCAGAAAAACTCGAAGAGACATTATTTCGACAGTCTGGAGAACCTGTCGGAAGATCTCATTTAATTAAGAAAGCATAACAATCCGAAAAATTTGCTAAGAAAAGTTATCTCAAGATAAGATAAGAATCCTGAAAACTGCTAACAGATAGCAATTGAACAATCCAGAAAACAAAGATGTCATTTTGTTTTGGTTGGAAGATACCATTTTAAGAAAATTTAACAATTTGAAAAACCAATCTATTGAAGTGATCAAACTTTTTTCAAAAAAAAAAAAAAAAAAAAAAAGATTAAACTAATTTCAAACGGAACAATTAATACATTTGTATTTGTTGATTGAATATTGCTATTTTATGTCAGACAATTGTATAGGAATGATTGTAAAAGGCGGGGGAATAGGAAACGGAAGAGGCGAAATTTTTGGAAAAAATACCAATAGAAATGTTAAAAAAATGCGAAACGAGAAATAGCGGGACGCTCCCTGCAGCGGCAGGAAGAAAAAAAAATTGGAAAAGGTAAAACAGTAGAACGAAAAATTACCAAAAAATCTACAAAAAAAAAAAGAAATTACAGTATTATAAACTTGTAATTGTTATCGCTGAAATTGCGAAGACAAAAGAAGAGAACCAGTGATTTCTTTGTTTTAAATTTGACATTACATATTTGCTGTAGTTAATTGTGAAATTATTTTTTTTTTTTTTTGTCTATCAAGTCAATGAGCTTCAAAAAAAGAGCTCTCTTTCATTATGCGCTAATCACAAGCACATTCTCATGCGTTAAAAAAGGCGCGAACTTCTGAAGCAACAAAGAAGCTTTCTTGTCGACCAAAAATGATATCAGAATCCTCCATTCGCGAAAAAGAAGCGGCTCCTGAGCACAAAAATCATTTCAGCACATGAGCAGCCAAAAGCTCAGTCGGATGGTTCTGTTCGTAGTATTGGGTATTCTTTTTATTGCCTAGCCAAATCTCTTTTTCTTTGGATTATATTCTCTTCATAAAAGTTATCTCTTTGATATTATCGAAATTTCATTGTTATATAATTTCTGCGTTCGTTAACAAATTAACAAATTTGTTATAATAAGGTTTAATTACCCAAGTTTGGGGTTTGTTTCCAAGTAAGTGAAACAACAAAATTAAAGAAACTTGTGAGAACTGAAAACAGAATCCACCCCTACAATTTTGTGACGATAACAGCGACAATTGATAACAGCAGGAATGGTATTGTAATAAGAATCTTAAGTTAAAGTTGCATATACCTATTAAAAAAATGATTGTTAAAATGATAAAATTTTTAAACGAAAACTCAATATAACTATTTAAAAATAATAATAACGAAAATGTTTTTATGATTAGAATTCTTAAATTAAAATTCAATCGAATAGCTATCAGAAAAATGGTAGCAAAAATGATATTGGATTAAATTAAAATTGGACAGATTATATTTTGTAAGTAGGCTACTAAAAATAGGAAATTTACGAAAGGGACTAAGAAATATTTTAGATTAAATATATAATTTTGAAATAATTTAAAAAATTCAAATAATGAAAGATAGAAAAGAAAAAATGCAAATTTTATTTGTGTTAAAAGCAAAATTACTTCAACGCAGATTATAAGAAAAATTATAAGCGTTTGTTTTAATTAAATTTGTATGAAAATTTTGAAGTTTGGCTAAAATAAAACAAATAGTAACTTATCATTGAAAATATTAATTGCACCCATAAAATTAATCGTATAATTCTGTATTTAAATGTAATATCAAAAAATAATCACAAAAGTTTGTTAAATTTAAAATTTTCTTAAATACTTAAATGTTTAAAATAAATTTTGCTACAATACTTCTTTCAATATTTTTTAAATTAACTTTCTTCTCATATACTTATTAATTACACTTATTTGCTCTTAGTTTTATTTACCGGTTACATAAACCGGATCTTTTCCTGTTCTTTTGTTCATTGATTATATAAAAATAATTATTTTATCATTTAAATGAAAATGTCTTTGTCATACAATAATTTAGGTTAAAAAAAAAAAAAAAAAAATGAATAATTTATATTTGTTGGTGATAATGATGAAATCGTTGTAAAAATATTAGCAATTAATAATACTTAATAAACTTAATTTCTATTTAATTATCAAATTCTTTTGGCTAAATGTTAATATAATGACTATTTTTACATAAAATCGGAAAAAAAATTGAAATTAGCCTATAAAGAAAACAAATAAGAGAGAAATATTTAGGAAGCAGTTTATTTCTTCAGTAAAACAGTAAAAAATGGTGGATGAAAAGGTTATTGGGGATACTATAGTAGGATTGCTCAGCAAATGGAAAGTTTAATATGAAATTTAAAAAAGGATGGAAATATTACAAAAATTGTTCAGCTGCATGTGATTCGAACAAACACTTTAAAAAAAAGCATTAAATTTCCAATTGAAAAATATTGATTAATTAATAAAATAATTAATGGATTAATTTTGCTTCATAGTTTAAAAAAAATTCTAACATTTAATTAAGCGGGCATTTGATTAAACAAACAGAATAATTTTTAAGAAAGCAATTTTTGACAAGATAAACAAACAATTTCAGCAAAAAAAAAAATAAACTTCAACTGAATAATTTGTAATAAATATATGAAAGGAGAAGGAGAGAAAATTCGATAAAACTTATTTTCAAATAATTTCTATCAAATTTGCAAATATGTGGATTAGCGAATAAAATGAATAGCTTTCAGCTTTTTGTTTTTTTTGTTTTTTTTTTTTTTTGAAAAAACTTTGATGAATAATGTTAAAATTGTAATAATTTTATCAAAACGATTTCATAAAATTTATTTTAAAAAATTATAAAAATATAGTTTTCCGATTCAATCGTTATGTATAAATATTTTAAAATGACAAATTATATTTTCACTATAAATTGGTAAATTATATTTTAGCAGTTTGGAAAGTAATCATATTTATATGTGTAAAAAGTCAGCGTAAGTTACAGACTTACTTTTAAGACAATAAGAATAGATTGAATTTTTATGGAACATTAAAGTAAATAAGTAATTAAGTAAATAGAAAATAATCACATTTACGTAAAAGTTAAGATAAATTATAATTATAACCAACCGTTAAGATAAAATGAATAGATTAAATTTTAATAATGTTCAACTAAATAAGTAATCAAGTAAACAGATATCCAATAAAAAAATTTGATCAAACTGAATATATTTTAATATAAGGGAAAAAAATTTGAAAAGAAAAAAGAAATTTTGAAAAAATAACGATGAATAATATAATTTGTTTCTTAATTTTGTAAATGTATTGAATAAACTCTAGAAATGATTAAATTAAAATTTTAATTTGATTGAAAAGAGAAAGATGCAAAATTCAAAAGAATACGAAAAGAAAAAGGTGATAAGGTGATATATCATAAAAAGAATTTAAATGAAATTTTTATTATGTACTATATGCGAAGCTTTTTTTTTTTATTTTGTACTCCAAGAAAATTTTCATTTCAATAATTATATAAAAAATAAGCCAATGAAATGGAATATATTATCAAATATTTTAAACTAGTCACAAAATAAAAAAATTAGTTTTAAAATTAGTGTAAAGAAGCACAACGAATAAAAAAAACATGCCACAGATACATTAGTTTGACGAAAAATTTTAAGCTAACAGTTTATTTTCGAGACTTTAAAATTCAAAAGTTTTGACTGAAAAAAAGTAGAAAAATAGGAAGGCTTTAATGGTTTGGAATTTAATTTCTTGTCTACTATAGAATTATTTCTTTCATTTTAACTAATTTTCTAGAAATATAAGATTAATATCATTGATATAATTCTACCGAATAAAGGAAAGATCTTGACTGTTTTAATAGACATGAAATCGAATAATGAAATTAATATGCAAGAAAGGAACGCGATATTACTTTACCATGCTGAGATATTCGAATTCTAGAACTTTTGAATTTTTAAAAAAGATTTAAATCTAATTTTTGATTCCAACAGTGATATATATATATATACAAAATGTATTTCAGATATGGGATTTTGGAATTTTCAGAAATAATTTTGGGTACGATAATTAAAATTGATTTAATAACATTGATAGTATATCATATATTATCAAAGAAACATATGAAAAAAATGGACAAAAAAAAAGTCGTAAAATAGAAAAGAATATATTTGTAAATAGTATACAAACCGCTTAATCAATTACAAATTGATCAAATTAAGACAGTCAAGTTGAAGTTAAGACAAGTTTGTTTGATTGTAATGATATATAAATTCATAATAATCAGAACAAAAACAACTTTATCAAATTTTTGTCTAACACTACACAAAAAAAGGAAAAATTGTTCAATAATATTTATCAAATATACTGATTTCTTAAAAATTATAATCAGGAAAAATAATCTGATAATGATAATTATCCGAAAACAGACTTATCAAATCTGTGTTTAACAGTATTAAATAAAAATTTTTTGAACAATATTATGAGGGCATACTGGTTTCTTAAAAATTATTATCAGTTAAAAAATTTTTGTTTTTTCCCTTTAAAATTTAGTAAATTTTGCCGTATATAACGGATTTTTTTTACCATGAAAAAAGTTTAAAGCAATATCTTGGAGGAAAATTTGCATATTGTTTATAATTCATTGATAAGCAACTGAATTTCACACAATCACTGATAACAATTAAATCAATGATTATGAAATATTTTGTATTGTTTAAAATTATATGAATCTCTATATACTATTATATCATTTTTACTGTTAAAATGATCGAATATTTGAAGATCAAATGCTTGAAACGGTTAATCTTGTATAAATTAAGGAAGTAATTAGAAGAACTTATAATGAATTAATCGAGTAATTAAAGACTTACAAATCATTTCGATTTGCTGCACGCTTTTTTTCCAATTTTGTTGCACTTTTCGTACGTTTCAATGCGTTATTTCGAAATGGCCGCGAAAAGAAATTCTAAAATAACTCAGAATAAGATGGCAAGATTTTCTAAATCGTATGAACAACATTTGCAAGTAAATGAATTTAAAAAAAGTTGAAATTATATATGCAATAAAACTTACACATTGTAGAATTAATAGAATTAAGTTTGAATTCTAATTTATTCAAGTAAACAATTTAATAGACAGAATTTTATTGAGTTTAAATGGACAATTTAAATTTATATAAATAATTTTAAATAGTTTTTTTTTTTTAAATTTGCACAACTTAATAAACAGACAATTCAATGTTTCGATAAATAAGAAAAAAACTACTAGAAAAAAATAAGAAGAATTAGAAGAGGATAGGATAAAAAGGTTGGGATAATAGATTAAGAATAATGTAAGATATTGGATTAAGATTGCCATAAGATTAAAGATTAGAAATACTGTAGGGATGATAGGATGAAGAATTAGAAATACTGTATTAAGAATTGGATAAATTTTGTTAAGCAAATTTTGATGTGACAAAATAAATGAAAGACATAGTTATGCTGTTTGGATTAAAATGATTGTGCAAGACACTGTAACAAGAATTTGATGTTTACAGTATTACTTCTAATATTAATACTGCAATTCACTATCGTAAGAACTTGACAATTATCATACAGTATACCATTGGTTATTTTTATCAACCATAAATACATATTATATAGTCCATTTCGGACAATTTTTCGTTTTATGATCAATCGATCTTTTTTTGGTCAATTTTTGATATTTTGATGAAATCAGAGAAGAACAGATGAAAGTTGCAGATTGTTAATATTATTTATTATTTTGTTTGAAATTCGAAACTTTTCAAGACAAAATCATAACAAAATAATGTGTAAGAAAGTTGAAAATTTAAAATTCCAATGGTTGATTTTCTAAAAGCAACATTTAATTAAGGAATGAAATATGATTCAACATTTCTAATAAATTTAAATTCCACTGATAATTTATGTTCGAAGTATTAACGAGCATAAAATTGCCACTATTACACTAAATGTTACGATTTTAACTCAAACTATTATAAACCGATGAAGATTGATACATCTTTTCCAACAACTTTTCACAATCTTTTCGATATAATCATTTCGTCGGATGAAATTTGACAACCATTATCAATCAAGTACATTTCAAGAAATTCGTCTTCAAGAAAGATAATAATATTACAAAATGATAAAGTATATTTAAAATGATATCAAAAATTTAATCTAAACCAAAAAATAAGGGCAAATCATTTTAATAAAGAAATAAAAACGTAATTTAAACTTTATTGACTGAAATTTATGAGATTTTAATTATCTGGAACAGTAAAATCTAAATTATGCGAATTTCGCATTTTATTAGTTAAAAGGTGTGAAATTCATATAATCAGTTAAAATGTGTGAAAAAGATGTCATGACATTTCAAAAAAAAAAAAAAAAACTGATGGAATGGATGAATAATGATTTGTTTTTAAAAATGATATTTTCCTATTTTTCACATAAGTCCAAACGATTGTTAAAGAAAACAAAATTTTTTTTTTCTTGGCAAGAAAATTTGTTTTTGTGAAATTTTCCATTATAATCATTTAAACAAACTAAACTAACGATGAAATGCTATCTGCTATTTCTGTCATTATTTGTTCTATATTGATAATTGATAATAATACTTTTATTGATACTATTTCATCATTCCTTTCTTTCTCTTGCTATTATTATTTCAATATATTTTTAAAAAACATTTCACTTCATATAAAATTTTATAACAACAGGAGAAGTACTGGCGCGTGAGAAATTTTAGTTTTCCATTCGAAATTTGACAAAAACATATTCTAAGGCTTTTTTTTTTTTTGAAAGAAATAAATCTTTTCTCGATATTCGGATTTGTAAGAAAAAATCACTCGTTCTTTCTATAATAAGAAATTAAATCAAATATTAAAATAAAAAAATGTGTAAAATAAGAAGTGAAATGAAGAAATCAAATAACGTATGCAATAGAAATGTTGAAAAATTCCTAATCGAATATTTCGAAAGTTCTTGAAATTTTCCGAATATAAAGTCAAAAAAAAAAAAAAGATGATTATTGAAAAACGAAAAAAAAAGGTTAGATTTGAGCTTAGATAAGAAAAAATTTATTTTATTAATTATTAATAATTAATAATTTACGAAGCCTACCGCCAAACGCTGTGGAGTTGTTGGTTCATCAACGATTGCTATACTTTGTCCTTCCTGAAAAAAAAAAAAAAAGAAAAGAAAAACAGAAATTTAAATTAATGATTTATGATTTTTTCATTTGGAAATTAATTGCTTTTTGATAGCTCTAAATGATTTACAAATTAAATAATTAAAAATTAAGTAATATATTTTTCGAATTATCACTTTTTTCCAAATATTAAATAAAATAACAAAAAGATAATAAAATGATTTGTAAATTTTGAAAATGCCAAATAATTTTCTTTTTCGTTATATTATTTGTGACTTGTAATTTTTTCAAATTAAATAATAATGAAATTATAAGATAAATTTTTCAAAATAAACAAAAGTATTCAAATTATAAAATTTTGATTTAAAACTGAAATGATAAATCAAAATCGGTGTAATTTATAGATTACAATATTAATTATTACCATAATTACCATATTCAGTATTACGAATCATTCCTATGGATAAAATATGGCAAGGATAATAAAAAATAAATAAAAACTTGACAATAATCATCTCTATTCTATTCAATTAACTTATGATTTATTAAATTTTAATTAAATAATTCATTTTTCGTTCTTTCTAAAATTTTGAAACTTACTGATAGCAAAAGTGGTACTTTTATAATTCCTGCAATGGTTGAACTTCGATGAAGCATCATTAATTTCCAAATGAATTGATACGAAATTTTTTTTTTTCTTTTGCCCACTAATAATTATAAAATTAGAAATAATATTGGACATTCTTAAAAAACATGTAAGGAATTGTTCGAAATAAATAAATTAATAACACAATTTTCTCTTTTCTTTCCTACTTATTAATCACAAAAATTATAAAATTAAAATTAAAATTAATGCTTCAAAAAATATATATTCATGAAAAAAGACTAGGAAAAAATTCATTTTTTCTTTTCCTCTCATCAATCATAAAACCAGAAATAATAATTAAAATTCTCAAAAAATAACGAATTATTTAAAATATATGCATTTCATTCATAAAATGATAAAAAGAAGAAAGGACCGCTTATTAATCATAAAATTAAAATTCGAACAAAAAATTAAAATTAATTCTTCGAAAAAAATATAGTCATCAAAAAGACGAAACAAATTTTTCTTTTTCCTCTCATCAATTCATAAAAATCAAAAATATTAATTAGAATTCTTTAAAAAAAAAAATAATAAATTACTTGAAATTTATATATCTACAAAAAAAATGCATTAAAAAAAAAAAAAAAAAAAGAGAGAGAGGAAGAAAAAGTGAAGAAAATTGAAACAAATGAACTAACGATAGTTATTTTTCAGAGAACGATTAAAATTTGTTAAAAAAACTACTGATCAAAAGACGCGTCACGTTCATCGTGAAAACTGATCGTTTATTTTTTTTCGCAAGTTTGCGAATTTGCTCTTTTGCCAGTTTACTTGCTTGCTTTTTTGTTTGCTATTTCTTCATTTCTAAAACTATTATACTAGATTACTACTTTTCTATGCTATTACTACTACTACAACTACTACTACTACTACTACTACTAAGACTAACTGCTGTTGTCGTTGTTGTTGTTGTTGTGAAAAGATTTGAAAGAAATTGAATTTCAAACAAATACTAAACTAATATTTATTAGTAATTTTAAACTTAAGCTTACTAATAAATTATTTATTACAATTTTATATTACATTCGATGATAAAACAAAAACTTTTAAATTTTGTGTAATATGCAAATATATTATTCTTCACGAAACTTATTTATGCTTTATTTCTATCTCATTTCAGCAAATTTCAAAAATTTGTTATTATCAATTATTATTCTTCCATTTTATTATTATTATTACTTTTTTTTTTTACTTCCTCTACCAATCACTGATATTTTCAGCTTTTATTAGGTTAAAATTTTTTTCCAAATTTTTTAAAATCTATCTTGCCAAAAAAAAAAGAAAAAAAAAATAGAAAAACAAAAAAAGAGAAAGAAAGCAGTCAATATGAATTCTTTTATGAATTTATTTCGAATTTATTGCGTCAATACAAGAAAAATTTCTATTTATATGAGATTATTCAGACGATAATAATAAATTTTGAGCAAATAATGCGAATAAATGAAAAAAAATTTTCCCAAAAATTAAAATTTTTGAAATTTTACATAAACGATTTAAAATTCTCAAAAATACTCGATTACTATTTCAGAAAAAAAGAAATAAATATTTGCAGTAAAGAGAAAATGAATTATCTTTTTTCGCAAATTCCTGGAAAATTTTAATATTTGTAATAAATAACACCTTAAAAAAATCATTAATTACTGAGTAATACAAGAATAAACAAATAAATAAAAAAAACAGATAAATGGAAAATAAATAAATTAATGAAATTTTTTCTTGTATTTAAAAAAAAATTAAAATATATGAGTTAATGCAGAACTAAGTCTAATTGTAATCGATATCAGTATAATCTTGATTTTTATGCAGATAATTTTTTTTTTTCACATGTCGAGAAAAAGATTATATAATTAAATCTCAAAGAATCATTACATATTGAGCAATTGCAAAATAAATAAACGAATAAACAAATAAACAAATAAACAAAACAATAAATAAACAAAAAGTCCTATATTGAAATGAAAAATAAAAGTTAATGCAAAAATAAGCCTAAATCGATATACTGATATTCTTGGTTGCATATTTATCGAGAAATCGAGAATGAGAAGAAGATTGATGTTGACAAGATTTTCGCTTGATTCAATCTATTTACATTCATTGTAAAAATCTTAAGGCTCGTAGTAATAGGCTCTTTTATCATGATCATTCATGTGGCCAAAGCCAAGCTATTCTTTGAGCCTATTTTTTCCTTTGTCTCATTTTCCTTTCAACAACAAAATTTGCTTCATTCAATTTACATTTTGGAAACATTTCTATGCTTAGTCAACAATCTTTTCTACATCTTCTTAGAGCCATAATTATTAAGTATAAATTTTTTCATTTAATTAATTTTAATATTTTTTAAAAATTAATCTTGATTTTCATTTTCTATATTCATTTTTTTTTCCAGTAATATAACACTCGTTTGTTCTCTCAAATCATATAGATAGGAGAAAAAAAAAGAAAGAAAAAAAAAGGAACTCATGAACTTGATAAATTGCTAAAAGGAAAAAAAGAACTTGTTAACTTGATAAATTAAAGGTCTCATTAACTTAACAGATTGATCAATAAATAATAAAAATGCAAAAATTCATCAACTTTAATGACTTGTCTAATAAAGAACTCACTTACTTGATAAATTGCCCAATAAACAAGAAAAAAAAAAGAATTTATTAAGTTGGTAAAATTGTTCAATAAATAGAAGTACAACTTCGAAACTTATGGTTAAAGCAAATAACTTTAATTTCATTTCCTTCAATTTCTGATTGTAAAATAGAAACTTGACAAGTAAATAATTTGAACTAAATCCATTGAAATCTCTTTTTTTTTTTTCTTTTTTTAAACCAAGGGAATTAAAACAGACTTAAATTGATAGTTTTCGCTGAATAGAAATATTCTCAAATATGTTTGACTTTGAAAAATATCGGTGTATTTGATTGGTTCTATTTGAGATAGAATTAAGGAAACAAAGACATTTCATTTCTTATCGCTCAACAATATCTATAAATGAAGATTAGTAATTAATTAGTTATAATTAATTAGTTAATTTCCCTATTGTCACCAATTTTATCCCAGTTTGACAAAATTTTAGTTTCATTAAGAATATATTTTAGTTTTATAAAATTTTATTAACAAAATTTTTTTCTTATTGAAAATAATACCTACAATAATTTTTATTGTATTAGAATATCTTGAAAATTCATCAATTTTTTCTTTTTTTTTTTTGGAATAGAAGTTTTCATTTTTTTTTTCTCATTTGTTAATTAGGAAAAAATGAAAATTAAAAATACTTCTTTACCATAAAAATCTTATTTATCAAAAATTATACTAAGGATTTCTAATAATTATATTTTCTCAATGATATTATCTTATCTCAATCTATCATTTTCTCGTTTAAATCTATCAACAATTTCTTTTTTTTTTCAATTCGTTATTTTCACCCGCATTCCGCACCCAACTTATTCCGCATTCCGCATGTTATCTCTCGTCTTCTATCTTTTTTTAAAAACTTCTTATCATATATGAAATATCAAGGACAAAAAAAAAAAATGTCTTAATGATAGCATAATGCAAAAAAAGTGAAAAAAACAAATCAATGCTACCGTAAGCTCCTTATATGTTAATGTTGTTACCGTAAGACTCAGTAAAAATCGTTACCGTAATATTGATTATTCATAATATTGTTGCAGTAATTTTTATTATTCATAAGTACATACATATAATTTTGATTCTGCCATATATAAATAATAGATATTTATCTCTAGCTAATGCAGATAATATTTATTCATAATTAGTTTAATTAATTAATTGGCAAAAATGAAATATAACATGAATTAAAAAAACATTCAATATTGCAAATTCAAATTTTAACTATTATTAGTAAAACTAGTTTGGAAATTTTTTAATCACACGAATAATAATTATATTACTAATTTAATCATATATTAAATCATATTATTATTCATACTATTAATTATCATTAAATATAATGTTCAGTTTTTATTTTATATATCAATAATTATGATTCGCTAATTAATTAATTTCCGTCAAATTAAGCTAAATTAATGATAATTAAGCAGCAAACCTGATGAGAGGTACCATTACGAGCTGTTATTGGTACATTACGTAGGATGCCGTTATTTCCACGTTCCGTATTAGTATTTTGCCACACGTGGCGGTCCAACGTCATCCGGTCAAGGCATGGTTCTGAAACATAAATAAAGAAAATATTTTTTCCATCAATTAAATTTAAGATTGAGAAATTTTAAAATTCAAAAGTAAAATTATTTTTTTTTAAATAAATTAATTTTTTGAAACAAATTAATTTCATTAAAAATAAATTAATTTCATCATATTTGAAAATGAATAAAAATTAAAATTTGAAAATAAATTTTTAATAATCTTGTCAGTATTGATGCAATGACTTAGTTCTGTAAATTTATTAAAAATTTGAAAAAATCATCCATAAAATGTTTGTGCTGCCTTTTTTTCCAAATTATGAATATAATGCAATAATTTTTGAAATTTTATCACTTTAAAGTTAAATATAAATGAAAATTTTAATGAAAAACTCAATTTTATTCAGCAAATAATACCTAACTGACTAGAAAATAATCATTTTGTTAGTTTTCTGTTATTTTAATTGAAATTTTGCTTGAAAAAATGTAGTGAGAATAATAATCTTCCATATTTATCGCATATTTTTTGGAAATCAAATATTTTAAAATTTAAATCTTTTCGATAATTTGTCATAAATATTATAATATCTTTATATATAATATATACTAATGAATGACAAATACATTCCTTCATCTATTTTCTTCCTTAAACAGATATTCGATTATTCATTATTGATTTGAAATACAATTCAAAAATAATTTGCATATTTTGAAATTTAAAGACAATATTTCGAGGTAAATTTGTTCATTTGATTAAAATTTTAATAAAACTTACCAAATTTCTAAAAGTTAATTTATTATCAAAATGAATGAATGAATGGAATTATATCAAAGAAAAGGAATAACTGCATTAGTTAAAATTTGATAAATTGCCAAAAAACAATTAAACAAAATTATTTCGTAAAGTTTAAGACAAAATAATATACGAATTTCTGATGTTTATAACTGTAATCAATTTAATGAAATAAAATCCAGTTTTAGATATCTTTATGAATCAATGAAAACAGTCCATTAAATAGGAATTGATTATAAATATATCATGAAGTTTGATTTAAAAAACAAATCCTTGAAATAATTGAACATAAAAAATAATAAGTGAATAAACAAATTCTATTTGCTCCAAAATACTTCGACTTGAATTACATTAATTAGTTTATGAATTTAAAATTTGAAAGTTTTTGAAGAAATTAAAAAATTATAAATTAAAATTAAAAAAAAAAACTTTTAAACTTTGAAATTTTGAATCATAAATTTTGTTTTGAAGATTAAGAAAAAAGAAAAAAATTACCCTCATTATAACTATTTGTTTCTTCTGGAATAACATTTAAGAAATCATGATTGACAATCCACGGATTAAAAACCATATTAATAGTGAAATTATTAGCCATTATTCTTATTTTTATTATTTTCTTCTGATTAAATCAAAATTTTTTGAAAATTTGAATTACATTGAAAAATAATATTAAATCAATCGTTATAGCGCGGTCAGGTAATGATATGATTGATATATTGATATGAATGATAAGTTTAATTATTTTGCAATCAGTTATTAAATTGACTTCTATTAGCAGTTTTATTTTGTTTTTTTTTTTTCCTAAATCAAAATGATTACTGAAAATAAAAAAATTAAAAATTTTAAGATTTCGCATTTTTCTCCTTTTTTTTCTTAGCTCGAAAATAAGATGAATTATTTTTACACAATTTTGATAAGATAAGAGATGATTTTTGATTGCAAAACTTCTCGGAGGTGACAAAACTATAGGAGGAGATAAAGTTCCGCTAAGTTGGAAAAGTAGAAAAACAGATTTTTTGAATTCCAAAAAAAAAAAAAAGTGTAGTATGAATTAATGTTTTTAAATTTTGAATGCTATTGTTTAGAATTTTTCCGAATTTATTGATCAAAATGGCGTGCATAATCTTGTATTATTTAAAAAAAAGCAGAAACAATGTAGCGTTTCGAATCATTGCTCGTAAAATTGAAGGATAAAAGTAAAAACTTTCAAAATTCTTGTAAACAAAAGAAAAAAAAGTGGAATATTCATTTAGAAGCAATGTGTAAGAAAAATTATTTGAACGTATATATCCGGAAAAAATTGCCGGATATCAGGAGTATAGCAGGAAAAAATTACTGGAAATTAGGACTTAATCCGGAAAAGAATTGCTGGATATTAAGAAAAATTCGTTCAAAATTTTGTCTTAACTAAGAAAAATACTCAAAAATATGCTGTACAAAATTAAAAATTTGCACAATGTGGAAGAATTTGAGAAATTCTGAGTAATATGAATGAAGCAAAATAGATTGAGAGAAATTTCAATCTAATTTTACCAAATTCCACCAAACAAGTTAGGTACTTCGTTCGGGAGAAGTAGAGAATCCGTTAGCAGAACAAGAAGAAATCTCAAAAATTGATGATGAAATTGAGGAAAATCAAGTTATAACTTGTTTGACACTGGAATTTCGTACAGTTACTTTAAATTTAGATTTTATATTTCCATATTCTACAAGTGTCATTCAAATAATTGACAATAAAATCTCGAAAATTTAGATTTCAAATTTGTGTATTCATTTGTGATAGAATTATGTAATCGAAATTAGATCTTAATACTAGTTTACTGAAATAATAAGTGGAAATGCAATGTTTTCCGAGCAGAATCAAATTACAACGTTTGCATTTGATTTGATCAAAAAGGTCAAATTTTCAGAACAATGACAATGATCAGCGCGCCATTTTTGATCAATAAATCCAAAAGAATTTTGAACAATAAATTAAAAATAAATGATTTTAGAGAAGAAATATGTAATATAAGATGGAAATGGATTATATTACATAATAGTGGACATATAGTCTACCGAATGACCACGTTAATATGTTTGATGGACACATACTTTCGAGTGACCAAATTAATATTTCTCTTGTAGTAGTGGACATATAATCCCGAATGACCCGAGAGTTCAAAGTAATATTGCTACATAGTGATGGACATAGAGTCCCGAATGACCCAAGTTCCAAATCAATATTATCACATAGTGATGGATACATACTGCCGGATGACACCATAGTTTTAAGTGACCCCAATTAATACTGCTACTTTCTAGTGGACAGAGAGTGGACAAAGTTACAGATCATATCAATATTGTTATTAATACAATTTTTGATATAATTACTAAAGTTTATTGCAATTAAAATTAATAATTACCACTAATTTTGCTACATTTATTATTATTACTATTACTAATATAGAAGCATCAAATGCATAAATAATTTAATTTAATCAATTTAATCATTTAAATTAAAACATTTGCATTTAATGATTCTCATAGGAATCAATTTTTTATCTTACAACTAATTAACAGCTTGTAAATTTTCCCAAAAATTTTCAGAAAATAGCAGAATTTTTCTCTTGCAGTTTGGAATATTCAAGATTTTATTTAATTAATCATGAATTAATTAAATGGATATGATAATGAAAAGAAAAGTAATTAAAATGACTAAAAGTATAGGAGTTTTGAAATATCCCTTGAACAATTTATGCCGAAAGAAGAACGATACAGCAATTAATGACGATGGCAAGAGAAAAGAATAATTTATTTGCTAGTTTAATTAATTCAAAAAAATAATTAATTTTAGTATTTCAATTACTGTTTTCTGGGATGAAGTGATAAATGACTGATTGATAGGACTAATTAATCGACTGACTAATTAATGATTCACTAAGGAACTTGAAATATATCATAAATGGATCGGAAAAGGTGATAAAAATTTAAGAACAAATTAATGCTTCATTTGACAAAGCCAATTAATTGCGCTAATTAGATTATCTCAAATTTCTGATCTATGCATATTTTGCTAATCCGTTGGCAAATTAAATTATTATTTAAGTACCCTGCAGCTATATTCTAATAAGAAGATTTGGTATCAAATTAATTTACATTTACTTAAGCATAAATGATAAATTAATTAAAATTAAAATCCATTGTTTTTCAATGAAAGTAATTTCGATATGAATAAATTCGATCATAATTTTAAACTAACTTTAATTCAATTCAATAAATCCAAGATTAAGGTTATGTTATTTTGTTCTACTTAATTCGATTCATTCCAATTTAAATTAAGTTATGCAAAGCATTTATTATGATGAAATCTGAAAATGGTTGGAATTCTAGCGACTACCAAATCAGTATTCGATTGTAAATTACTTGATTAAATATGGTTTTAAATAAATGTATTAAAATAAATTTGAAAAAAAAAGATAGTAATTATAATAAAAAATCTTCGCATGCATAAAATAACAATATGAAATAAATGAAAATTTGTGTTCTTTAAGTATTTCAAGAAAATAACTAAGTTAATAAATTTGCAATTTCGAAGTGATTATATTTTTTGCGAATAATTTTTTTTAAAAGTGACTATGAGAAAAAAAAATTGAAACTAATGATACGAACCAAAAATGCAATCAAAATAATAGGTATTTTAGATATTAGCATGAAATTACTAAAATATTGCTACAATAATTAAATATTTAATGAATTTTATTTCCTTGCTTTTACAAAATGGAAAAATGGAAATTTCATAAAAAGGTTGTTTCCACTCAGACAACGGATATTTTAGGCAACATAAAATTACAGAATATGACTACGATAATTAAGTATCAAGTGAATTTCATTCTCTCTTACTGTAATTTTTTCTACGGAATTCTAATTTTCTTTTAAATGGAAATATCACAGTACGTTTTATTTTTTTTCTCTCGTTTTTATTCTTTTCATTTAAATTTTGATAAAAAATGGAAAATGCTGAATGAATCCCGAATGAAAGAGATAAACAAGAGAGAGATTACCTGATGGTACCGTAGTTCGCGTATAGTAATAACAATTCAAATCGACGGTATATGAAGAAGACTTAGCTACTGTATACATTGAAAGTATACCAGGTAAACTAGAAAATAATACTGGAATAAATGTAATATTTACGAACAATTAAATTATATTTATCAATCTATTTATCTACCAATCTACTTTTACATACAAATATTTTATCCATTAAAAGAATACGGTAATACTACTTTTAACCTCTTTCATTACGGTAATGGATAAGACAAGGACGATTTTATTAACAAATCTTTTGCTTAAAATATTGTATTTCTCTATTTATTTTACTATATATACATAAATTTATCAATTAAAGGAATACAGTAACACCGCGTCTAATCTTCTCCATAATACGATAACGGAATACGATAAAGAAAATCTGTCAACAAATCATTTGCTTAAAAATAAAAATTCTTTCCAGGAAATTTTAATCAACTTACAATAACTGATAATTAGCTAACTATAATTAACGGATAATAAACTAAGTAGAATTAAAAAAATAGATATAATTTTATCTAACCTGTGAAAACAAATAAAAAGTGAAACAAATATTGGAAAAGTAATATCCGGAATATTTTCCCTCGAATATTTGAAATAATATGTGGGAGAGGAGAATAATAATGAATCCAGCTTATTCGCCGATAAAAGAATTTACCGAATAATTTCAATTTCTTGTTTGACTATTCAATCATTGAATAGATTGAATTGAAAAAAGCGAAACAGTATATTTTAAATTGAAATCGCCAATTCCCAAAAACTTTATAACTCACATATGGAATTTTATGCCTATTAGATATTTGAACGATCAAACGAATTAAACATTAGTCCGACCGAATGAATTAGAACTAGATCGAAAGAATTAAATACTGAATAACTAAATAAAAAAAACGAAAGAAAAAAAGAAAAAAGGAAAGCGAAGGTGAAGCAAAATGTAAAAGATTTGATGATTCTAACCAGTCTTTTCGAAATACATAAATTTAATCAAATTCATAAAAAAAAAGAAAATGAAAACTGAAAAAATTAAAAATTCTAATAACTTTTCCTTTCCTTTCCTTCTTTTTTTTTCGTAAAAAGCCATTCAAATTCCTCTTCCTCTACTTTTCCTTTCCTCTTATACAATCCTTTTTAATATTTTCAAAATAATAAGGAAGAAAGAAATATTCATAAATGATTTTATCAATCCAAACCAAAACTTTATATTATCTTTTTCCTCATTCTTCCTCTCTACTGGTTTTTTTTTTTTCAAATTATTTCAAAAATGGAACACGAAGAAAATAGAAAAAGCAAAAATTTTTGTAGTGGCGAATTGTAATATAGTAAAGAATTGTTATTATTATTTTTCTTTTTTTTTTTTTTTTTTTTGGTTATATATTTTCCAAATGAAAGAAGAATTTCATAAATTGAGTTGACATCATATGACATCTATTGGATATATATGGTGTAATTTACCGTAAACTTGATCAAGATCAAGTATTACGATAAGAGAATAGATGCCTCTTTTTTTCCTCCGAAAAGATTTCCTTTCATAGATTCATTTTACCGTAAATAATTTCATGATTTTAAATATTTTTCTACATAGATATATATATATGAAAACGCAAAATTCATCATTTATTATTTAAAAAAAAAAAAAAAGAGAAAGAAAGGGAATTTTAAATTTTAGAAAAAATTTAAAAAATATGATATATGTAAAAATTGCAAAAATGAATCCTTATAATTTGAATTAATCAGAAATCCGTTTTAATAACTAATGGACTGTTTGATTGTTTTTTTCTCATAATATGATAGATAATTTATATGAATCATTAAAATGAATTAAATTGAAAAGTTTAATAAATTAGTTAATTATATAATTGTGTAATTTACAATTACTGGAAATTCCACTAATTTGCATAATTATTTTCAATTATTTTTATTCACAAGAAAAAAACTAATATTTTTAATTTTCAAACAATATTTTATAACAACGAAATGATAGAATTGATAACTTTAATACTTTGATATGTATATTGATTAAATTTAAAGTTTCGTACTAATTTAAAATTTCAATAAGAAATTGAACCATTATAAACAAGTATTGTATTAGTTATTGTATCTATTACTAGATTTAACTGGTTAATTTATTGATACAAAATTTCATTGATAGGTTAACATTCCCCAATTAAATCTTTTCTAATTCTAAATTTCATCCGAAAGAGTTGCAAAAATCAGATTTTTTTTTTTTTTTTTTTGGTATGTCAAACATCACAGATAATATGTTGAAACGATGTTGTTTTCCGATTTCATGTTTTCTATCATTTCTGATTTCCTAAATCCTTAAAAATTGGAGGAATTTTTCTTAAATCAGTTTTTAAGATTTCTTGGAGAAAATTCGAATTGTTTCATTTTCAAATTTGAATTTGAAATTAAATATGAATGCAACTTCCCTTTCTACAGTTACTTTGCATACGATTAAAGTTAAGCATAGATTAATTGAAATTCGGTAATTTTGCAATCAGATAACATTTTATTTCCCATTATATCTTTGTCTCGATTTTTTATATTCTAGATTTTTTTTTGCAGTGATTTCAAGAAAAAAGTCTTCATTTTTTCGTTGTTTTAAAAAAAAAAAATTTCTTTTATTTTTGCTTCTTTTTATACATAAATTTGCAAGAATTATTTGAGAAGCAAATGTTCGAAAAAAAAAAATGCAACAATTTTTGTAAATTGAACAATTGTTTGTTGCATGCATGCATTTTGCATGTTTTAAATGAGTAAATTTATTGATATATTCATACTGCATGCATTCATCATCTTTGCATGCATGTATACACCACTTCTGCATGCATGCGCGCATTATAAAAGTGCATCTAAAAAAAATTTAATTGATTTTTGGCTTAGCATAGCTGAAAGCTATCAAACAAACTTCTTGGTAAAAAAAAAAAAAAAAAAGAAAATGAGCCATGCAGTTATTTTTTTTTCATTTTTAAAAAATTAAAAAAACTTTTAAGTTTCGTAATTTGATATGATAAAATAATAATATCGTATAATTAAATAATGAAATAATAAATAATTTAAATTGAATATTTTAAGAAATATTGTTTTCAACCGAGTTTAAATAAATGGCATTTTAAAGATACGAGAGAAGAAAAAAAAAAAAAGAGATAAAAGTGCTTCTTGCGCTTCCTTAATTATTTATTCAATTTCCTCTTTTTTTTTTTTTTGGGAATATTATTTTCCGTTGGTTTACTATTCTAAGTTTTAAGCATTCCTAGGCTTTTATGTGCAAAAAAGGGCCTTAGGCTCAGTCAGAGATGTAAAGCTTATAAAATACGAGCAGCCTAGACAAAAAAAAAAAAGAGAAAAACTCATATTTCCGTCTTGTTTAATCTTTTTTTTCTCCATAGATATTATTTTCAAAAGTGCTTTCAAGTAGATTTAGCAAATCTCATGCTTTCATCCATGCTGAAATAATAAATGTTTTTCAGGATGAAAATTTCCCTTTATTATATGAGAATAAAAATATCAAATTTTGAATAGAATTTAAAGATGAAAAAAGAGGATCTCAGATTAAAAACTCGGCTGGATTTAAGGTTGAAAATAAATATTTGTCTGAGAATTCAAAAAAAAAAAAAAAAACAAACAAATCAAAGTTTGGACAGAATTCAAAACTGAAAAAACGAAATTTAAAAAAGATTTCGAAAATTTGGCAAAATTTAAAGTTCAAAAAAAAAAACTACCGAAGAATTCGAAAGAAATAGAAATTAATTTGAAATCTGGATTGAATTAGAATTGCAAATTTGTGACGAGACTATTCAATCCTGGACGAACAAATATGCATTTTTTAAATCTTAATTCAAATTTAAATCCAAGTAACTAAAATTTTCAAAAATCTTTAAACTTTATCGCGAGAAAATTTGTTTATATGAAAAAGTATGGATTTATTTGTAAATTTGTGCAATATGCATTATTCATTTCCAATCACAATAAGGGGAAATTTTCATTTTTAAAACAAATTATTATGAAATAATCCTATCTTTTCTTCTATCTTTGAATTCTCAACAACTAATAAATTAGAATAAATAGGGAAAAGAACAAGATAAATATTTACGTTCATATATATATATATTTTTTTTCATATATCCTTAATAATTCCAAATGATAACCTTAACCACTCATTTTTATAAAGTTATATCAAATATAAGTATTAATATTTCAAGTCTTAAATTTGAGAAAATTAAATTTTGTTCTATTTATCATCAATTCGCCGCAGTACTAATAATGCCTTTAAAAAAAAGTAGTAAAGAAATCAATTTTGTATATGTATATATTTCTTTTAATTTACTTATTTTATTGTTTTATCGATACAAATTTCTAATCTTACTTTTTTTTTTTTAAATTTTTCTCTCTCATCCTCTTCCCCAAATCTTTATTTTTTCTCTTTTTTTTTTTTTTTTTCTTTAAAACTATAAAATCATACTAATTTTTCTTTTTGTTTTAACCTTGCATTTTAACATTTCAAAAAAATTCAGAAAATTGTTGAAGCATAGGAATCATGATCGATAACTGTTAGCAGTAAGATGAAAAAACGAAAGACCTCAAAGGCTTAAAACAAAAAAAAATATAACGTTTATAAGGTTTATATCAGGTTTTTTTCTAGACTAATTCCAGAATAATTTAAATTGTACCGTTGCGATGTGTGTTTATCTGTTACCTACATATTTTATATATTTCTTTCAAATTATTTCCTTTTTTTGTTCCCATTTTCCTTATCAACTATTATCTACATATATATAAATGTAAATGTTCGTGTTTCATTTACACACAACATTTCAAGTTCTTCACCGATTGATTTGACATTTTGATGCAACGTTGCATTAAAATAGGCGCGAATTTAAAAATTTTCGGAGCTTTCAGATTTCGGACAAACGAACACTTAGATTTTTATTTATATTGACATCTGTTTGCTTATAATGTTTAATTTTTACACTAAAAAAAAAGAGAAAAAATTGAAAAATTTTCTGTAACATGTATAAATAATTCTGCTGTACCTATAAATAATTCTGTTATACTTATAAATGATTCTATTAGACGTAACCCTGTTATGCCTGTAGTTCTGTTATATGTATAAATAATTCTATTACAGTTATAAATAATTCTTTTGTATATATAAATAATTTTATTATACACATAAGTAATTTTATTATGGCTGTAAGCAATTCTATAATGCGTATAAGTAATTTTATTACAAGTTTAAATGATAATTCTATTATATTTTCAAGTAATTCTGTTATACGTATAAATAATTCTATTGGACATATAAAAATTACGCGTAATAATTCTGTTCAAGCATAAGTAGCAAATATCATTGCAAACAATAATAAATGGATAAATCTAAGTTACATGATTGAAGAATTTGAAAATTGATTAATTATATTCATTTGAAAATGATGTTCTATATATTCTTGATTACAGAATAATAAAAATATTTCTTCCCTAAGGCTATATCTTTTATATTTCTCATAAGTTTGTCACAGCTGACATTTTCGTGACAAAAGAAGTTATCAGATTATAACATCTTGAAATGGAAAAAAAAATGTTTTCTGACAAAAATTTGAAAACAAATATTCATCTTACTGCAAAAAAAAAAAAAAAAATAAAGAAAGATTGGAACGTTACGACGAAGAAATCAAAAAATGATTGAGCAATTATCAAGCATATTCCCGAAAAAATGAAACAATTTTTTTTTTTCTATAAGAAAGAAAGAAAAAAAAATTAAGAAACTTTCTATAAACTTTCGAAAAAAAAAGTTCTAAGAGCTAAGCAAAACTTAAATTTCTAGTTAAAATTTTAATTTATGCATATTAAAAATCCATGAAATACAGAAAGTTACGATTCAGAAAAAAATTTCAGTTTCGCAAAATTTTTTCACCTGCATAAAAATCAATATACTATTTTCACCTCTGTTCATCACTTTTTTTTTCATTTGATTTAATACCATATGGCATTTGATATGTCATTTAATGTGATTCATCAGGAAAGGATGAAATTTTGAAATTTAAGATTTTTTCATAGTTTTAAATTCTTCTCTTTCTCTCATTGGCTTCGAAAAATGTCAAAAAAAAAGTTTAAATAATGAATAACCATTCAACTTATGCTTCACACATAACATCATTAGTTTTTTTTTCTATTTCATTTTTCTACATCCATTAGATATTTTAAAAAATTTTTGTCATTTCTTTTGACTTTTTAAGGTTTTGCTATAAAAATATTCTTTCTTGACAAGACTTTCAATTTATTTCTATCATTCTATTAAAAAATTCTTTCAAAATAAAAATGACTTTTCTTTCCATTTCGCTTTTTATTTCATCTTTTTACCTTCCACTTTGCTTTCTAGTTAAAAATAGCATTTTTAATTTAATTCAATTACAGAATAAAATGCTTCTGTCACAAAAGCGAGGAATATTTTCCTTATTTTTTTTTTTTTGTTTGCATATTTAGGAAAAAAAAGAATTGAAATAAAAATATGAAAAAAAAGTACTTATCACAATATCGATAAAAGATATTTTCAAATTAACAAAAGAAAAAAAATTTCAATACAATGAATATCGATTATTTTTAATTCTCTTTTTTTGCAATCTAAAAAAGAAGTTAAAACGTAAAAATATTTTTATCTTTTTGATTTCAATAAAAATAAAAATAAAACAAATAAAAATGAGAGAATATTTTTTGCTTTCGAAATTTATGTATTTCTGTAATAATTAAAATTCAATACTTATTATTTTATTAATAAAAAATATTTCAAATCTATTTTTTGTAATTTTATTTCTTCTGATTAAAAAAAAAAGTACTGAAAAATTTTTATTTAATGCAATGAAAGACAGTAAAACTATGTGATTTGAAAGCAATAAAATGATAAGTGCATATGAGGTGAATGACATTTTTTTTTTTGAAAATTTGAAATGAGGACAATTTTAAAATGAAGATTTTTAGCATAACGGACTAAAGTATTCCTAAAAGAAAAAAAAAACTCACAACGGAAAAGTATAGCATAAAAATTGTAATCTGAGCATTAATTTTAAAAATTCCTTTTTGTAATTTGAGCAGATGAGCAAAATGAAAAAAAAAATTTTAATTTTTCGAACTTTTTGTTTGAATTTTTTACACCATTTAAAAAAAAAAAAAAATTATCAAATAATATTATTTAAATATTGTAAAAAAAATTAGTAAAATGATGCTATATTTTATTTATATATTAAAATCAAATATGCTCAGATGTATTTTCTAAGCTATAATTTACTTTTTTCAATTTAAATTTCTTTTTTTTTTTTTTTCTATCAAAGAATAATCTGGATAATCAGAAGCTAAATCGGATGAAATGATCGAAATAAGACCAATCGTTGTTTTCCTTTCAAGAAAACAGGAAAAAAAAAGCTAATCCGGAAGAATAACTTGAATTACACAAAAATTTTACAGAGAGAGAGAGAGAGAGAGAGAGAGGAAGAAGGAGGGGATATTTACGAAAGAATATTTACGATTGGCGCCATTTCACTTCATAAATTTGTCAATTTAACGATCCTTTAAAAAGGAAAAATGCCGAACAATGCTTTTAAAATTTCACTTTTTAAAATTACACTTCAAGAAAAGACTTCTTTGCAATTTTGCAACTTTAGAAAACTTAGATTTATTACAAGAAATTTGAAAAGAAAATTATTTGAAATAAAAAAAAAAAGAAACGAAAAAAAGACAATAAAACAAAATAGTTGTCATAAATTTATTTCTGCAGATTATTGATGACATCAAAAAATTTGAAAGTTTTTGGTTAATTGAAAACTAAATGTTTCCGTTTTGTAAACAAATAATTTTGCTATGAAAAGTTACAAATGTTTAATTTACTATGCAAATATTAATCAAATAATTTTTACAAACAAATAATTGCTCTGCAAATAATATGCCACGAAATAATTTCCGTATAATTTATTTGCTAAGATATTTTTTTCTTTTAATAAAAAATCATCAAATAATAATCGATAAATTTTAGCAAATAATATGTAACAAAATTTTTAATAAATTTTAATAATTTTTTTCTTTTTTGAATATTTAATAAAATAATATATGTTAAATTATAATACAAAAAATAAATGTGCAATGAAATGGATAAATCATTATGTCTTAATTTGATAATCAAAAATTTTGAAAATTACACTCTGTTGCAATAATTGCAATGATTAATTAAATAATTATTAATAATAAGATATTTGATCTATCATTTATTTTCTTGCAGTGACAAATTGTATTAATTAATTAAATAATTACTAATAATTTGACATATCACTTACTCTACTGTACTAATAAATTGTAATAATTAGTCAAACAATTATTATTAGTAATGAAATATTTGACATATTATATACTATAAACTGAATTAAATAAGGAAAATTTGTTGCAAAATTAATAAAACATAAAACTAAAAATCTCTCACTTTTATTTCGCCTTTTTCAAAAATTTCTAAATAAGCATTTTAAAAAAAAATTAAATTAAATTAGCAAAAAAGAAAACGCGAAACTTTGAAAAAAATTCATTCATTATATTTGATAAAATTATTTATCAATAAATCATTGATAAATGAAAAAAAAGAGAACATTCATTGATATTTAAAAAAAATATATAATTAAAATACCTTCAATATTTCCTTCCAAATCCAATTTTTCATTGATAGGATCATTTAAATTTTGCTTTTCATAATAATCATTCTTATTAAGTGGAATATTATCAGAATTTGATTTACATCGATTTAATAGCCAATGATGGAAAATATAAGAAGCTAATCGAAGCAAACAATGCCATAAGAAAATAAGAAATGAAATAAGAAAGAACATATTGCTTTCTCTTTTTTTTTTCTTTTTTTTTTTGTTTGAAATTTAATCAATTTAATCACTTTGAAACTTTGATAATGGATAAGTTTTCCAAAAATAATTCAACAAATCCGATTATTGATAAGACGATAGTTGATGAAAATAATGATAATAATGGTGATAATGATGGCAATAAAATAGAATTTTGATGAATTGTCAGAATCCAAATAATCAGTAATGATAATAATGATTTGAATATAATATTATCAGTAATCAGTTTTCATTTTCATGCTAATATTATCATCCATTTCCATTTAATTATTAATAGCAGCAATATTTGTGACAAATATTAGTAGTAGTCAGAATAGAATTAAGAAAATAGGTAAAGTAATTATGCATAAAACTAATTATATTTATCGATTGGCAAAAATAGCTTAAATATATCAGTAATTTTATCAGATTTCATCAGAATAGCAATAATACTTGATTAGATCATTCATTAGGATTTTATTTTATTTTATTTTTCATTTACCAATAAATGTCACTTTTTAACTTTTTTTTTATCACGAAATTTTATCACTCTTTTTTCCCTTTTTTTTTTTTTTTTGTTTTCCTTTCCGCCTTTTTTTAAATTTTTCTTTTTTTTAAATTTAACAAATCATCAGTTAATAATCAATAGTAATAGGAATAAAGAAAACAGGAAAAAAAATTGATTGATAGGAAATCGAAAAATGAATCAATTAATTCTATTTTAAGATAAGAATTGTTAATTATTTTTAAGTTAATTAGTATAATACAGTAATAATAATAATCGTAGTAGCAGGAAATAGGAATAGTAAAAGTTAGCAAATACCGAAATACCTAAAATTTTACCTGGAAAAGGTAGAAAATAGAGGAGCGTTGACAATGACAGTTGACAAGTTGATGGTGACAGTAACAATTGACAAAAGTTTGACAATGATAATAGTAATGTTTGCACCCCCCCATAATGGTAAAAGGAGGACTAATAAAAACGAAAACTGGAAAGAGAAAGTAAGAGAGAGGGAGGGAGAGAGAAAGAAAGAGAAAAAAACCGGTTTTTTTGTTTTGAAATATTTCTGAATTTTTCCAGAATATCCCTAATATTTTAATGAAAATCCTTTTTTTCTTTGTCGGAATGATAAATTAATCAATATTATCTGTAACAATAAATAGCAATAACAATAATTAGTAAATAAATAATAAGTAATAAATTAATTTCGATAAATTATTAAATTATTCAATAGAAATTAAAAAGATTTCGCATTTTTTCCTTTTTTTTTTTTTTTTTTTTTTTTTAAAAATAAAAAATTTTTTTTTTTTTTTTTTTTTTTTTTTTTTTTGTTAAATATCAAAAATTTGATTTCATTGGCTTTTCTCGATTTGTTTTTTATTCCAGTAAAATGAATGATTTTCGAAATACTATTTCGATAAATAATTTTATGTTTCCTTTCGTTTTTTTTCTTCTTATTTTTCGTTTCAATTTTTATTTGTTCGTTGAATTTTTTTTTTTTTTCCAGAATAATAGAATTAATGTCAAAATTTCTCGCTATTTCACATACTTTTGGTGTTGAAAAGAAAAAAAAAAAGAGAAGATTCCCGCTTTGTCAAACTTTTCGATTTTTATTTCGAAAAATGAATTTAATCAATAAAATATGAAAAAAGCAAAAGTAATGAATAAAACAAGCTCATAAATACGGCGAAATAATATTTCAATCAAATAAAATTTCGTTCTCTCTTGCTAATAATACGAAAAAAAATTCTTTCTTTTCCTTTATTTTTATTCTCCTTTAGAAGAAATTTTTAAGAAAAAATTTGAAAATAATTTCGAAAGAATGGGAAAAAAAAAGAATTCATTTTTTTTTTTGAAATGATTATCGTTTTTTTCTTTTTTCTTTTGCCATTTTAAAAGAGAATTTTAGAGAAAATTGGAAAATTTTTCTAAAATTGATTGAAAGAAAAAAAAAGGAAACAAAAAACTTCTCGAAATTGATCGAAAGAAAATAAGAAAATTTCTCAAAAATTGATCAGGAAAAAAAAAGGGTAATCTTTCGAAAATGATTGGTAGAAAAAAATAAAAGGAAAAATATTTTTAAACAATTTTCTCGACTAGAGAATTTGTTTTTAATTACACGAAAATGATTTAAAAATAAGTGTAATTTGTGAATAATTTTTTGTAAATTTCAATAAAAATACAAAATAGCAAGTTAGGAAGAGACAGATAAGAAAGGAAAAAGGCGTTTAAAAAAAGTTGAAATTAAAAAAGCAATCTTGGAATGAACAATCCTAAAAGTTTAGTAAAAGTCGAGAGTGAAAAAGAGAAAAAAGCGAAATTCTCGAGAAAAGGCTTGATAGCTTTGTGCTGCTTCTCTCAAAGTCCAACCTCCAATCATTTCAATTGTCCATTCGAGAATGTCACCCATATATTTCACTCTTTCTATTTTTTTTGAAAAAAAAAATATCAACAACTTTTTTAGGCAAATAAAAACTTATCATTTTATCATTTTTGGTCTAGCTTATGAGGGACTTCTTTCTTTCCACACATTTGCAAGCTTTACAGGATGATATGAACAATTGAATCCTAGGCTCATTTTTCGATCTTTGTTTAATCATACAATCTTCTCGAGAAATTGTTCCAATATTAGAGATGATGTGCAATGAATCCTAGGCTCATTTCTCGACTTATATTTGATCGATTGATCGTTTCAAGAAATTATTCCATTATTAAGGATTGAATTCTAGGCTCATTTCTCGATCAACCAATCTTTCAAGAAGTTTTTCTATCATTATTAAGCTAGCGAATTACGTCGGTCTATTTTGATTTTCAATCGATATTTCATCTGTCATAATTAAATATTACACGCATATGTTGACGTTCATGGATTCACGTAATAATTCACGCAAATGGAATATTGAATTATTCGCAAATAGAAATAAAGTATTGAATTAATTGTAAACAGAATGAATTTATATTAAAAATACAACGTAAGAATTTAGCGAAATTATACCTTACAGGATAATAATTCAATTCCGATTCCGTAATAATCGGAAATAATGTACTAGTGGTAGTAGTAGAATTCAGGTGGATGCAAAAATCTCGAGAAAAGCTTTTTCCTATTTTATTAGATACGGTAGAATTTTCCTTTGAGATCATGCTTGAATATATTTTATATCGGAATTTGTTGGAATTCAAAAATCATAAGACAAAAAAATAAATTTTACCAAAAACTGCTGCAAATTCTTGCATTTGAAAAAAAATTATAATGAACTGTCACGAAGAAAAAGCAAAAATTTAGATAATTATGTCAAATAATGTGAAATTACATCAAATTATCATCTATCGATTTTAATAATTATTCGATTTCAATTTTATTTCTGAAAAATATTTTTGAAAATGACAATAATTTCTTTCATATTTGATCAAATAGTACTGGAAACTAGAATAGTTTTGATGGATGAAAGAGTCAAATCTAATGACTCAAAAAATCAAAAAAAAAGAATTTAAATTGATTATTGATTTTTAAATACCTAAAGCACATTGCATGTTATCATCATCTTTTTATCGAAATGTGAGAAAGAAAAAGTGTTCAGAAATTATAATATCAAAAGTGGTATTTAATTCCTCATTCGGAAGAAATTTGAAATTTTAAATTTTAAAATTAGATAAAATAATCTTGCAAAGATCATAATTAACAGAAATGAACTGAGAAAATAGGAATGAAAAAGTCGTCAAGATTTCCCGCAATTTAACTAATTAGATTAAATTGTATCAGATATAAAATTATATTGAAGATAGTTTAGGAAAAAACCCGAATTATCGGATGATAGTGTACGATAATTAGATTTCTAAAATTTGTTTTAAATTTATTTATGTGTTATTAATTTAGAATAATAAATATCATTTAGACAATTATTATAAAAACTATTATTTCTTAATGAAATTCAATTATTTAATTAGTCTCTTTATTTTTAACAAACGAATTTGAAACGAAAAATTTTCGAAAATAGATTTGCCATAATTACATCATAGTACCTAATCGTACAATTAAAAAGTTTTTTTGAAAAAATTTTCTCTAATTAATTATTTAATTATTTGATTTTTTCCTATTACAACAATTTTATCTTCAATGGAAGGAAAAAAAAAATGAAGATGAGGCGAAAAAAAAGAAAAAAGAAAAAATACTAATTGATTTGAAAATAATTACACTTAAATGATGGGAAAAATAAAATTCGAATTCTTTTGTTTACACAACAATTTTTATCAAAAGTACATTTAAAATATCATCACCTTGTAATGTAAGTAAAATAGGTAATTATTTGAGAGAAAAAAAAGAAAAATAGATAAAAAAATTTAAAAAGGATTTAAAATATATTATTTTAGAAAATTTTTTCACGAAATTTTCCGGACTTTTAAATATTTCGAAGCTTTTGCTTTTTAAACTTTTGGACATTTCGAATCCTTTTTTTTTTTTTTTAGACTTTTAGATATTTGGAAACTTTTTTTTTTTTTTTTTTTTTTAAGTAATGGCAACAAATTTTTACAGGTAAAGTGTATTACAAAAGTATGATCTGTGAATGATTTCATACATTTATTATTTGTGTTTATTTGTAAATTCATTTTGTTTTGTTTTGTTTAATTTGCAAAAGTTGCATTCAATTTTTTATTTTTTTAGAAATTTCAACTTATTATGAGTGAAGTAAGTTGTTTGGGTGAAAGGTCATTTGAGAGAAATATGTTGATTTTAACCGAAATGTGCTATTTTGGATAAAATCAAATTAAAATTAATTTTAACAACACAATATAAAAATGATTTAATTTTAGCTATGAAAAAAAGGAAAATCTTTTTTCCAATACTAATATTTCAACGATTAAATATCTAAAAAAAAAAAAAAAGACCAATTTTGTTTAAATTTAAATAATTCTAAAATGAAAAAAAAAATTGAAATGTCTATTTTTCAAATTTTTTTACCAAAAATTTTTTTTTTCACAAATTCTTGCATCTAATGCTCTTTGCTGTTAAAATATAAATAAATTAATGAAATAAAAAAAAAAAAAATTGAACTGGTAAAGAAAAAAGAAGGAATAAATTGAATGAATGAATGGAAGACTGAATAAATGAATGAATGAAAGAATTAACGAATGAATGAATGGAAGAATTAATGAATGAATGAATGGAAGAATTAATGAATGAATGAATGAATGATTGAATGAAAAAAAAAAAAAAAGCGAAAAAACTGTACTATCAAATAAATACGAAAATTTTTACAGTACGATGATTTATTGATTGAAAAATTTCTCAGTATGATCATTCGAAAGGAAAAAAAAGAAAAAAAAAAAAACAAGACGACAAGAAAGAAGCAAAATTATAATTATTTTACATTAAATATTTAATAATCAAACATAGCTTAAATTTTTAATGCAATTTCTTGGGAAATGAAAACAAGAGAAGAAGATAATGGTTATGAGACGAAGTAATGAATTTATATTTAAAATTAAAAATTTTAGAAATCAAATAATAAGTTGGAAAAAATTGGAATTAAAAAAAAATTCATTTTTTATTCTCTTTTTCATTAAAAAAAAAAATTAATTTCATTAATTTTTTCGAAAATTTTTTTTCATTTTCAATATTTGAACAAAAATTCGGTAGTAATAATAATAATGATAATGACGAAGAAGAAACAAATTTATAATTAATTAAAAATAAACAATTTCCGTAATTAAATATAAGTTAGGGCGAACGAAAAAATTGAGTTTTAAAAAAAAATTCATTCTTCATCTCTTTTTTTTCTTTTTTTCATCTAAAAAAGTAGATAAAACTAATGAGATATTTTTTTTTTTTTTTTGAATTCGCATAAAAAATTTTTCTTTTGTTTCAAATTAATTTTAGCAAAAAAGAGAAATCGCAAATTAGGTTTAATTAACGCAAATAAATTCTTTAGTATTTCATTACCTTTTTTTTTAGTTTTCTGTTTTTTTCAAAAAAAAAACTTTTATTTTTCTTTTTTCAACATTATTTCACATGAAACATTTTTTGATTTATATGATTACATTTTATTTTTCTTAGACAAATCTATATATATCAAATAAATATTAAAAAAATTTTTTTTTCCAAAAACATTTTTATTTTTTGCTCCTTCTTTCTCCGTCATTCTCTTTCTCCTTTCCTTAATTATTTCAATTCATTAATTTGAGGAAAGTTTTGCTTAGATCTTCCTTCTCTTAATTACTTCAATCAATCAATCTGGATAGAAATTTCTCTCTTTTTTTTGAAAAAAATTTTTTTTCAAATTTTTTTATTTTTAAAAAAGCTAAAAATTTTAAAATAATAAATTTTTTTCAAATAGATAAATTAACTTTTTTGCAACCATTCATTTTGCAAAAAAAAAAAAAAAAAAAAGAAAAGAAACAAACAAACAAAAAAAACGAAAAAAATGTAATCTCTGAAGTTTTCAAAAAAAAAAAACTTAATTTAGCAAATTTATTCATCGAATTAAAAAAAGCAAGGTATAAATGATTGAATATTAATCAATTTTGCAAAAAAAAAGTGGGAAAATTAAAAAATTAAGTAATTTTTAAATCAATGAATTCATTCTTATTTTATTGCGATCACCAAAAGTTTCTATATCTTTTCATTTAATTCGGATTCATATTTAATTACGGTTGAATAACTTCAAGTTAATAATTTGGATTCACTTTTAATAACGGATGAATAATTTTTAATGAAATCTTCGTTTCTTTTTTTTTTTCACATAAAATATAAAATTTAAAATGTTAAAATTTACTTAAAACATGAAATTAAGAATAAATGCAAATTTAAATAAATCCAAAACGATTTTTCCAACTTATTTTAGTCAAAACATTTCGAAATTTTGCAAACTTAAAAAATATTCCAACAAATGACTAAGAAATTAGAGAAATGGAATGAATAATCATTTATATATTACTCATAACACTAAAAAAATTTTCCACTTGAAATTCTGCAGATTTTTTCTGCTTTTTTTTTTTGAAATATATAAAATAGGCTCAGTTGAATAAATATTCAAATATAAAATCAAAAAAAGTTTGAATTGGTAATTTCGAAATTTCGAA
The DNA here is from genome assembly GCA_000499405.2 of Onchocerca volvulus. Lineage (NCBI taxonomy): Eukaryota > Metazoa > Nematoda > Chromadorea > Rhabditida > Onchocercidae > Onchocerca > Onchocerca volvulus. The sequence continues at coordinate 14,068,734 of HG738137.1, read as the reverse complement.
AAAACCTCTTTTTAAATTTTCTTATCACAACATTGTTTAGTGAATGTTTATCGATTATCGATTTTTTCTTTTTTTTTTTTGGAAATAGTAGTGAGAATATCGGATTTAAATTTAAATTTGTCATTTATGCAAATTTTATTCTAAAATAATCAAACTAGACATGTTATTATAATTTTAAGAATACTTATTGAAATCATGATAATGAAATCAAATTATGATAATGAAAAATATCATAATACAACCAATTCCTAACAAATCCACAAAATACCGATTATGGTACCAAATAGAATCGGAAAAGGCAAAACAAAGGAATATCAGGTTATCAGGAATATTATAAGAAATGATAAAATTAAAAATAAATGATTTGATAATTAGCATTTCTGATTTTTTCTTTCTGATCGAATTATAATTTCGGTTGAAAAAAATTCGATCGTTTAAAGATATGACCAAGAAAATGAGCTTGTATTAGATGATCGTATTATTTTTATTAATCCGGAAAAAAATAATATTCTGTGAATTGAATTTTTGCACAAAAGATCAATTTGTAAAAATTTTTTTTTTTTTTTAATTATACAAATCAAATTAAAATATGATCAATCAATAATTTGCACAATTTTAATCATTCTGCAAAGAAAGAAATTATCTAATGATAAAGATTTTCTTTTTTTCTTTCTCTATTTTAATGATTAATAAGCTAATCAATTAAATAAAACAATTAATTCTTATTTTTTACCGCGAATGCTCGAAAATCGGGAATACGGCGGCAATCCAAGATCGTCCAATTCCATCTTTTTTTTTTTTCTGTTTAAACCCTTAAAAAAAAAGATATCCTTAGCTTTGATTAGCTTTTATGCTATTCGAAAAATAAAAACACGATTCATTTCAGATATTCGATTTCCAAGTATTAGTGTATTTATTTTGGTGGAACAGAAATATATTACGTTAATATTTCAGTAATTTTTCAATGGAATAAATAAGTAAATAAAAAATCTAATGCAAACACAAATTTGAAAGAAATGAATTTTCATTTAATTAAATATGATTCATTGAAGAAAGTGTTCTAAAAAAAAAAAAAAGTTTCAAATGACTAATTGAAATTTAACAAGATAATTGTTGGAAAAAATTTAAATTACAGTTTTTTTGAATCAAAAAAAAATTAATACTCAAAAAATGAAAATATAATAATGGTAATGACGCCACGTAGAATTATTCGCAATTTAAAAAAAAAAAAAAAAAAAAAAAGAAAAAAGAAAAATTGGACTTTATTTTTTTTAAAACACTGAAATAAATCCGAAAATTAAATTGGAATTTAAAAATGGAGTTTTTTTTTTTAGGGCGAATCAGATTAAAATTAAATTAGAACTTGAAAATGGATCATTTTTTTTTAGGACAAAGAAAACCAAAATTAAAATCGATTTTTTTCTTTAAAGATCAAATCAAATTAAATTTTACGGAAAGAAATATTTTACAAGCAATCAAATGGAAATATTCAGTCATATTAATTAAAAATCATCAAGGAAAATTTTTGATTTTATTTGAATTATGAAATAGAAACAATGATTCATGCGATAAACAGATATTTTTTTAAATACTAAATTTGATCAATAAGTTTGAAATATCATATCGTTAAATGATTTAATTAGAATTCAATTCCCTTTGAGAATATAAAAAAAGTAAGCCCGAAAATTTAACTACACAATAACTGATAAGATGATGTGATAAATTTCTTTCTTGAGTGAATAAATCCTAAATTTCGACTGAACAGATTAGTGAGTATCAATTTTAACAATGAAAGTAAACTTCCGATTGATAAAAATTATCTTATCATACCCGTACTGGAATATTATTCCGGATTCAGAAATAACAAAACGGAAAATGAATTTCCGAAATTTGTTTCGTCATCTATATTATTCACAAAAAGAATGAAAAAGTAAATAATTTTAACAAAACTTGATTTAAATATGTTATTTAAGTATAAAATTGGTGATATGTCTGTGCAACAAAAAAACAAATATTTTCTACCTTGAAAAGGTTACTTTTTCTTTAGATTATTAATGCCTCGAAGTATTTTAATTCATAGAAATGACTTTTGTCAAATATTATTCAACTCAAAAAATTTCCGCAACTATCATACTTCCAACACATTATCATATTTCCGAGAAATTTCGTAATTCATGAAAAAACAAAAAAATAAAATAAAATAAAAATAAAATCAATAAAATATATTCAATATTCGAAGATTTAATATCGAATATGCTGTTTTCAAATCTTTAGTATGATCTGAATAAAAAAAAAGCAAAAGTAGCATTGGAAATGAAATACCGAATTTTTCTGAACGCTAAATTATTAAGCTAAAAGATTTGAACTAAAAAAATGAAATTCAAGTTTTAAAACTCAAATTATATTAGTTATGTAATGTTCGAAATTAAATATCGAACTGATCTTTAATAAAAGAATAAAATTTAAATCCTATGGATAACATCAGCAATTCAGTATTGGAAATTAAATATCGAATACAATCTTTAAAAAAATCAAAATTAAAACTTAAAAATGGTATTATGATATTGGTGATATTAGATAACAAGTGTAATTACAAAAAAAAAAAAAAATTTAAATTTAAATTCCACAAATAATACCGACTGTGCGATATTGGAAATTAAATACCGAATATAATTTTCAAAAGAAAAGGCTAAAATTTAAATCCTAAAAATAATACAAGTAGTGCAATACTGAGCATTAAATAACGAATGCAATCTTTAAAAAATGGTAAAATTTAAAATCAAAAGAATAAATCAATAGCGCCATATTGGAAATTAAATATCGAATACAATTTTTTTTTTTTGAAAAAAAAAGAGAATAAAGACCAAAATTTATCAAAAATAACACTCATTAATATGATGATAAATCGGAATGAATAAGCTAATGCCGCATGTTGATAGTGTCATATAAAAAAAACCAATTATCGATTGCAATTTTTTTTCCCGAAAAAAAAAGAGTAAAGATTAAATTTTTGCCAAAAATAATACTTATTAATACGATGATATATTGGAAATGAATAAGCAAGAAATAAAATGTAATGCGATATTTGCCAAAAGCAAAGCATTTGAAAGAAGAGTGTTAGCGAAGCAAATATATTTATTATTCCAATCGTTTTCTGGTTCTGAAGAAAAAAAAAAAAAAAAAAAATTAGTTGAAAATTTGTAAGAAAAAAGTTCTAATAAATTGTTTGACAAACTAAAACCTTTTTTTCCTAACACTTCAGAAAGAAAAAAAAAAAGAGAAAGATTGTGGAATTTTTGCCACACAAGAATTTGCCCATTGTGACCTTCACGGAATGTCAATAATTTTAATTTTAATTTTCTTATAGTTAACTAAAACAAAAAGAAAAAGAAGAATTTTCTATGAATTTTTTCATTATTCAATTCCTATATTTTATTTTTATCATTTTATTTTTTCGCTATTTAAATTAAAATTTAAGATTGTATCATTGGATGGAATTTTTGGCATAAAAATTTGTTTTGAAAGAATAGCGATTTTTTAATCAAATAATTAAATATCAATTTAAGATATCAACGAATAATTAAGTATTAATTTGAAGTATTAAGGAATAATAAATATTAATTTAATATATTAATTATTAATTAAATATTAATTTAAAGTACTAATTTTTAGATATTACCTTTTTATTTTATCATTAAATTTTATGATTTTAATAACAAAAATATAAGATATATATCATTTTGCGAATAATTTTGTTTTTTTGTCGAAAATAAATGAATATTAATATATCAAAAAAAAAAATTGGATAATTTAATTAGCGTTAATTATTTGTAAATTCGTAAATGATTAGATATGATCATAGTAATAACCTTTGTATTTAAAATTTTGAAAATAAATAAATGAAATATTTAAAAAAAAAAGCTATAACTAATTTTTCATTTCATCTTTTTTTTTTGGCTAATTAAAGTTATATGAAGAATAATGGGCAAAAAAATGATAATGTTTATCAATAAAAAAGCTTATTTAACGTATCAATAAGAATTTTGGATATTTTGTGGAGAATGATTAAATTAGTTAATTAGATATTGTAAATATTATTCATCATATCTAATCATAGTAATTATTCAGTAATCAATTTAAATATTAATATCAAATATTTTAAATGTGATATTTTTTTTTCATTTTGAAATTAAGATTTTTTGAATAAAGAAGAAAAGAGGAGCAGATGAATTTCGACGAATTTATGAGATAAAAAGAAAGCTTGAATTTCAAATAAGCAATTAAATGGGGATGAGATTTAATTGGATGATATTTTTCACTTTTATTTCTTTTTTTTCCAGAAAAAAATGAAAATGAAAAATCTTTTTCTTTTTCAATTGATTTTTAAATAAATATATAATAAATTTTTATAATTAAGAATACATGATTATAATAGGTATGATACATGCCAATTGCAAAAATACGTGTAATATAAATTAATTAAATTGGGATAAGTAATTTTACATAATTACTAATTTTACATAATTAGTTTCATAAAATTTTACATATTTCCAAAAGTGAGCAAATTATTGATTCGTTAAGTTAATTAAGATTGATTATAATATATAAATTTAGCAATCAATAATGGAAAAGAAAAAAAACTCTAAATAAAAACGGAAGAATTCTTTTTTTTTCTCTTTGTTTTACTCAAAAACTTTTTCAAGTTATTTGTTGAATAAAATTGTTTAACAAATAATTTGAAAGTTTACAGTATAAAATATACTTATATCGTTTAAATTTCTTTTTCAAAATATAATTTTTTTTAATTGTTAAATTAGAAAATGATTGATGAAAAAAAAAAATCTATTGCTATTGCTATTGTTATTGTTGTTGTTGTTGTTGTTGTTGTTGTTGTTGCTGTTATTGTTGTAGTAAAAATGTATTTCATAATTGCCAAAAAATTTTTACATAAATTTTGCGATTAATATTGGAATTTATATTATTTAAATTTAAATTCAAACGCATTCTGTTTTTCCCAGCATTATTTGCATGTAAATCAATTTTTGCAGAAGAAATAATTTTTATTGTTTCAAATTTATTTTTTCAAGTAAAAATCCCATTATATTGAGGTAAATATTATTCGTTGATTTAAAGGAAAAATAAATTAATAAAATATTTAATAATAAAAGTTAATACTTTTTGGAAAAACCAATATAATTATTCGTATTAATAAGTGATTGATTATTTTTTTGATATCAGTAATGATAATAACAATCATAATGATAATTCTCTTTTTATAATAGAAAAAAAACTTATCGATATTTTCAAATATTCGAATTATTTATTCTTTTTTCTTTTTTTTCTTTATTTTTGAGCGATGAAAAATAAAAAAAAAAAAATTTAATTTAAAAGACTTATTTCTTGCAAATTGTCAAAGTAATGTTCCAGCAGAAGTTAATTTGTGAAATTCCGATTTAAAAAAAAAAAAAAAAAAAAGTTCATGAAATGAATTGATTGATAAAAAATTTGAAGGACAAATGTTATACGGACATTAACATTTGCTATGGTTAATGATGATTATATTCTGATGATATATGATCAATTTTACTGATAACATATGAATGATGAAGATAACGATAATAATTGATGGTGTAAGTGATATGATATGATAGTGATGATAAGCGCTAATAATACTAGTTATTATGAACAATAATTATAAAATCAACAATGATATGGATAGTAAGAACTGTCTATTGATTATAAAAAAAAAGAAAAAGGGAATTATAGTGATTGTGGAGAAAAAAATGATAACGATATTTATCATTAACGAAAATAATCAATAATTAAATAATATTAGCGGAAAATTTCAATCATAAAGATTGCATTATACTAATTAATTAAATTCTAATCATAATGAATGTAATTGTATTGATCAAATAAAATAATAAAATACTAGAAAAGATTTTAGTATATAAGTATATCGATTTGAATATTATTGTTAATTGATAAAATGCAACGAAAAAAAAAAAGATTTAGGGAAAAAATGCAAAACAAATATTAAATATGAAAACAGAAATTAGTCAATTTGAAAAAATACTGTGATGTATGATGTTTACCTAAAAGTAAACAAATACAAACAAGTATACGAAAATGTTTTGAGTAGGATTAGAAAATCGACGGTGAAGCTAAAAATCAATAATTATAAATATTTTACAACTTTACAAATATTTATAAATATTTTAACAAAGTTATAAATTCTTGTCTTGAATTGCTTATTTAATTTGAATCTAAAATTTTTCAATCCTACTCATTTAATTTTGATGTATTTTATTGTTTGTTTAGGTTGCAAAAATAATTGTGATACAATTAATGAAATTTAAAAATTAAAATCGAATTAAACAAATAATACAGATAAATATAAATGGATGATTTTTATTTAAGAATGTAAATTAAACTAATAAGATAAAAAAAAAACAAAAAGATTAGGATAAAAACAATTAACTTATATTTTTCATTCTAATCTATTACAAAGATTTATTTACACTTATTTCATCATTTTATTTTGTCCTAATTTTTTAATTTTATTAGCTTAATTCATTACTCATTTACACATTATAGAAATTAATAAGCAAATGAATAGAAAATAATATTTTAATAAAATTTTATGCGAATATAAATTAACTAATGCTTTTTTTTTAAAAAAAATAATACAAATGGATGAATATATTGATTAATTTGATTTAAATTTTTACGCCTTACTCATTTATTTATGCCTATTTTATTATTTCTTATATATTTCACTTCAATTTTTTTATCTTACTAATTCATCTTACTGTTCACTGACAATTTTTTTTTTTTTCTGCAAAAATTCGTGAACAAAAAATAAAATAAATCGAAAATAACATCAATTTTTAATCTTACTAGTCATCTTACACGTTCATTTATCAAATTTTATTTCACTACAAAAATTAGTAAAGAAAAAAAATAAATTAATAAATAATTGAAAAAATAATATTAATTTTTTAATTTTTTAAATTAATTTTTTAATACTAATTTTATAATTCATTTACATTTTATTTTATTGTAAAAATTATTAAACACAAAGTTGATAAAGAAATAAATTCAGAAAAATTGAAATTTTTGTAAAAATATTATTCAGAATCGAAATTAATAATATATTTTCTAAAAATAATACAAAATGAAATGAATTTGTATTGAGATGTCTTTGTTGACAGAAATATGCAAATTAGTGACATATGGAAGTTTCAATTTGCATATTTTTAGCATAATTTACTCATTCCTACTACTAACACTACTATCATTAACTAGAAATATAAAAATGGAAGTATTGGTGACAAGGAAATGTGACATCTGTTTTACTGTATCATTTTAGATTATTCTTGGTGACAATTTTCAAAATGAATCATAAACTTTTGAATTTTTCTTTTATTAATTTACAAATTCTTACAACCCATAATTTAACTATGATCTTTTGTTAAGAAGAAATTTTTATGGATTTTGATTTGAGGATAATATAAATGAAAATCTGCAAGAATTCAATGTAATCCGATTTATTTATCGAATAATATGAATAAAATTTTATGCCAATTTATACTTCTATAGGGAAATTTTTAATTATTTTTCGTATTCTTGGTGAGTTTGAAATGAAAAAAATATTCGATGAATTTTTGTAATTTCTTATGAATTCTACACAAAAATTTGATGAAATTTTCATGTTTTTTATTGATTCTATACGAAAATACTTGACTGTTTCTTTTTTTTTTTTCATTTGATATGGATTTCTACGAACATATTCGATTAATTTTTTACTTTCTTCTGGATTTTCTATGAAAATATTCAGTCATTTTTTTTTTTTTTTGTGTTTTTAATGATTTTACATGGAAATATTCGATTGTTTATAGGCTTTTCATCCGTATTTACACGGAAATATTTAATCATTTTTCACGTTTCATAATGGATTCCAATGGATTTTTACGTTTCTTACAGATTCTACGGAAACTTATGGATTTGACGCAAAAAGATTTGACTAATTTTCACAATATTTTATGAGTTCAGAAATATACAAATATTCGGTCATTTTCCAAGTTTCTTGGGGATTTTTACAGAAACGTCAATTTTTCACGTTTTTTACGGATGAGAAACGTAAACGATTCTACACGGAAATATTCAGTTCATTTTCACAAACAAGGAAATATGAAAAGTTTTAACCAAAAAAGATTTATCACTGATCAAACAAATCATATCTTTTTTGTATTAAATAATTCGAAACATGTGTTTTCATTTATTTTCTTTTCTTTTGAATTACTTCCTTTTCCTAGGAATAAGTTAAAAACTTTGAAAAAAAATACTAAAAAAAAATTTATTTTAAAAACTTGAAAAAATCGAATTAAATTTATTTTTCACATTTAAATCACATTAATTCATGTTTAAAATTAAATTAATAGAATAATGGCAAAGGAATGTTTTCTTTTTTATATCGAAAACATGAAAAAGCTACAAAATGGAATAATAATTTTAAAAAATATAAAATTTAACGCAAAGAAAAAACAGAATAAACAAATTATCTTGATTTTTAAAAAGATTTAAGTTACTCAAAAAAAAAAGTAAAAAAAATGTAAAATTTAACACAAAGTGAAAGAAAGAATAAGTAAATTAATTTAGCTCCTAAAAAAAAAAGTTTAAATTAATTGAAATTTCAATATTCTCATCTACGATTACAAATCAATCGAGTATTTAATTTTTGGTACAAAATATAAATAATTCAGTGGGAAAAAAAAAGAAGATCCAAGAAATTGAAATAATCGAATAAAATAGTTTGTTCTAACAAAAGCAATTTTCGCTTTATAGCATTTCTTTTTCTCTCTCTCTTTCTCCCTCTTTCTCTCTCTCATCTCCCCCGCCCTTCCCCGGTATTCATCTCGTCTTCTCTCCTCCGCGTTTCCGTGATTTATGAAAACAATAATATGATGGGAAACAATTCGGCAGAACTATGGCTAATTTGTTTATGGTGCCGTTTCTGTTTACATGACAAAGAGAAAGTAAGAAATTAAAACAATTTGAATTCAATTATTTAATTAAATGATTTATCAATGACATAAAATTATAGGGTCATAGGTCGATGGTGAATATTGTTAAGAAAAAAAAAAAATTGTGCTTCTGTTTATGAAAGACAAAAAATAAGAGATTGAAACAATTTGAAATCGATTAATTAGTTATAGATATCGTTGAGGAAAAAACTTCGCTTTGCTGATGAAAGATAGAAAAATAAGAAATTGAAATATTTGAGTTTGATTATTTGATTATATAATTTATTACTACCACTAAATTACAAGCTTATAGGTTAGAATGAATATTATTGGAGAAAAAATTACGCTTTTGTTATGAATGACAGAAAAATAGGAAATTGAAATACTTGAATCGATTACTTAATTCCTATTTTCATTATTTTAGCATCAGAGATGGATATCGTCGAAAATAAAATTAGATTTTTGCCTTTTTTTTTTTTTTTTTTGAGATAAAAGTAATAAACTCAAACAACTGAATCTGATTATTTAATTACATAATTTGTCGCTGTCATTAAAATTTTGATGTTTGAAATCAGTTAGGTTATAATGGATATTACAGAAAAAAAAAAAGGAAAAAATCACACTTCTGAAAGATAAAAAATAAGAAATTGAGATATTTGAATTCGATTACTAGTTAGCGCTTTCTTTAAATCATATTATAGATAGCAATGATGAACCATTCATAACTGATTTCAAATTGGATTGGTTCTAATAACGATAAACTTGAAATGATGAAAATAATGGAAAAAAAGCAGCTGTTTCATTTCATCCACCAGAAATTTCAAATTTGAATTTTTAATGAATTATAAGTTTAATAATATTTTGCAAATTTATTTTAGTACAAAATATCGTCGTTTCAGTCATACTTGCAATTGATAAAAATAAAATTTTTTTATCAGTTCAAAAATTTATTTTATCGAAAATTAAAATGAGAAAAAAATTAAGGAGTTATTTTTGAAGTTTCATTTAAATTACACATCGGAGTGAAAAAAGTTCTTATCACCATAAGCAGCTTTTTTCTTAAAAAAAAAAAAAAAAAATGGTAAATCGATGAGTATAAGCAAGAAATTGAACAAATTAGAAATTTTAAATTTAAATTAAAAGTGATTGATGTCTACAAATAAAGAATTAAGAAATCGGAAATCGAATTCAAATTAAAATGCCAATCTTATTGAAAGCTAAAATTGTTATTCAAAACAATTATTATTATCATTTTTATCATTAATAATAAATTTGATGTGCTAAATTTTGAAGTTAAATAAAAATTATGCAAATTTCAGGTAAGGAAAGTATTAATAATGTCAAATTAATGTATTTTTTGATTAAATCAAAAATTTATGTTAAAAACGATTAATAACGATTAACAATAGGTTAATATAATTGATAGCGTTAACAATTTGTACTGCTTCATATTCTTTATAGAATATATGATGAGAATCTGAATTTCAAGTTTCTTTCTTATTTAGGAAAATAAAATTGAGTAATTTAAGTTAAATTGCGCGATTAAAAAATCAAAAAAAATTTGTTAAAAAAAACATTTTATGAGAAAGAACTGACCGAAGTAATTAATTACGCGTATATTCTCATATTTCCGTACAAATATATGGAAAACCTGAGAAAAATTCAATTTTGCTACTAATTTAATCGTTTTTTGCCCTTATACTGAATGTTTTTTTAAATATGTGAATTTATCGATTTAATAAACTTTTTGAAATATTAATTAGTTTTATTTTAAAAAAATATAAAAACGATCAAACCATAAGGGAAAAGTTAGAATGATTGCGAAATTAATAGAACATTTAATATTTCAAAAATAAAAAGCAAAAAATGCCAAATTTTAATCTCTCAAGACAGAATAAAATGAATAACAATAGTAAAATGCATAATAATTAGAACAGTAATAAATGAAAAATCTAAATAGTTCGTTTATTTGAAATAACTTGAGAAATTATTTGCTGAAATACAAAACAGTTTGCTAATTAATTAATTATATTAATTATATATGGATGATAAACAATTTTCAATTTCAAAAAATTTAAAAATACAAAAATTGAAAAATATTATGAAGGATTAATTTCTAAAAATTAGTCTTCTTTAATTTCTCGAACAATTTCTAATAATTATAATCTTTCAGCTTTTCGACTAAATTTTATGGATTTGATTATATTAGGGAAAATTCTAAAAACTACAAAATTTCTCAAAATTCCGAACAACATCTAAGAACTTTGTAATTTTTCGTATTTCAGGCAAATTTCATAGAGTTTATAACATTTCAAACAACTTCTAAGAACTTAATCTATCGATATTCTAAACAATTTCCAAAAAGTTCATGATTTCTCGAAAAACTTCTAAAAATTGCTATCTATTAGCATTCTGAACAACTTCTATGAGCTGGTGGTATTTCGAAAAACTTTCAAGAATTATAATCTTTCCAGAAAAGTACTTCGAAATAACTTCTAAAAACAAGATCTTTCAGCATTCCGAACAACTCCTAAAAACTTTAATTTTCCGGTATTCCGATATTTTTCAAATTTATCTAACAGGTAATTTCTATGAATTATAATCTGCCAATATTCTGGGCAACTTCTGCAAAGTTCATGACATCTTGGAAAATTTCTAAGAATTATAATCCATCAGCATTCCGGATAACTTCTATGGAACTTATAAGATTTCGGAAAACTAAGAATTATAAGCCAAATTTCTACAGAATTTACAGCATTTCGGAAAACTTCTAAGAAGTATAATCTTTCGGTTTCCCGGATAATATCTTAGAATTACAACGTGTAATATTCCGGATAATATAGCATCAGTAGCTGTAATAGGAAGTTGAAAGAGAAGAGGAAAGGAATTCGATTGATCTTGTTACAACTTTAAATTGAACATTTGTGTCTGATATGTGAGAAGATTTGGTGGAAATGCTAAGGAATGATTGATAAAAGTATATTCGAATTAATCTTTAATCTTTCCTTTCATCTTAAATGATATCTTTTCTTCTAACCTTTTTCTAAAATATATTTCATTTCATTTTTTTTTTTTTTTAAATCATAATTTATAGTTTATTTCCCTTTTTTCCTTTTTCCCTTAAAATATTTTTCATTTTTTTTTCAAACTTTCGTTTTTTTTTCTTTTTTTTTTTTTTTTTTGAGAAGCTATAACTTATACATTTTTTCCTTGAGAAATAATACCTTCCATTTTTTAAAATTTCATTTTCTTCTCTCAGCTTTTCTTTTTTTTCGAAAAACTATGTTCACTAAATTTTTTGGAAAAAATTCAAGTTGGAAAAATTCCAAGCTAAAAAAATTTTTTGCAAAAAAATTTACTAAAATTTCGAGTAAGAATTGCTATTGTTAGTTAAAGGATGATTACAAGGAAAAAAAAAAAAAAACGAAAATATTAATCGGTCGAAATTTCGTTTTTGTTTTTGTGAGATGAAATGAATATACATCGGTATTAATGCACAGTAATAAATAAAAATTGTGAAATAATTGATAAATGCAATTTATATTTTTTAGTGATAATATTTTAAGAAAATAAAAGTATATAAAAGTTAAAAAAAAAAGTAAAAAGTAAATGGTGGTAAAAGAATGATTTAAATATTCTTAAAATGAAAATTTTAAAATAGTAAGAATGAAATTTGATTTGAATTGGAATAATTTCATATTTTTTGTTAAATATTATTTTGTGCTAAGACAAATAAAATTATTTTTAATTTAATATTTCCAAAAATTTTCGAATTTTTAACAAAACAAAAAAAAGGGAAAAAACAACTGAAAAAAGCAATTTATGTGAAAACTTTTATAAAACTTTGCTACTATGGCAATAAAGACGATTATGGATTTTAAATAAAAGATTACTATACAATTTCCAATTTTCACTTCTTCAAATTGATTATATATGAAAATATCAAACTTTAAGACGAAAAAGTACTTCGATTAGTTGTTCATGGTTACCTTATTCTTTTTTTTTTTCACGCCATTTATTATTTTACACTTATTATTACCAATAAATTAGTTAAATTTGTAATTAATTACCAAAAATAGTTCGGAATAATAGCCATTCATTATTTATATATCACAGTTTTTTCCTAAAATATAAAGAAGAGAAAATAAAAATAGTGAATAAATTAAAAGTAATATTAATTGTAATTAACAGAATAGCAAAAAAAAAAAGAAAATATCTATGTAAATTTTATAATTATATTTAATATATAATATAATTGACACTTATATATAGACTTATATATTATATCATAATGAATCACCAATCTTTGCATGAAAAATTACGATCAGTTGATTATGGCATCTGACAACAAAACTTTTCCACAAGACAATTCAATGGATTTTATTCGGCTGAAAAATATGAATATATTGTTAGCAAAATGTAAAATAAAATTATCTATATAAATAAAAATGTAAATGTTCGTTGCGGTTTCTGACACAATATTTCAAGTTCTTCACCGATTGACTTGAAATTTTGATACAATGTTGCATTTGAATAGGCTCATGTTTCAATATATATATACTTGCTTTTTTTTTTGCCTGTCCATAAGGATGAAAATGTTTGCCGCCAAAACGCCGTAAACATTAACATGTTTCCCGCCAAAAGGCTCCGCTTAACAGATAAACAAAGTGAGGTCAACCAATCATTGATTCACTGCTAGATAATAGTCGAAATAATCCATATAAGTAAAAATGTAAATGTTCATTGTGGCTTTTGACGCAATGCTTTAAGTTTTTCACCGACTGATTTTAAATTTTCAAACGGCGTTGCATTCGAATAGATTTTGTTTTTATATTGATATACCTCCTTTTTTTTTTTTATCTCTCACACTTATGTCAGGTAAAAGTAAGTGAGCAGACATTTTTATTTACATAGACTAGATGGATGGCCTTGCTGAGAGTAAATAAAATTCTCCGTTCACAGAACATGATCGGGTACAGCTAGTTGGAGAAAAATTTTTGCATATATGTAGGATAAATAAACCCAATGAATGGGTCAAATATTAATTAATTGAATTGATGCAGTTTAATAATTGATAATTTATCAAGATAATTAAATGAAATTTAAAAATTTATAAGACCAAATTTATGCTTTATTTTTAGCTTATTCCTATATTTATGCATTTATTTTGTATGTAACCGAAATATTTGGTCGACATTATCACCATTTATGCAAATGATAAAAATGGTAACTTTTAGAAATTTTGTAGGCTATTTGTATATGAATTAGCTCATACTTTTTTTTGGAAAAGAAAGAAGAAGCACTTTGCGCCAATTTTCATTCTTTCTTAAATTATCAAAAAATATCTATTTTTTTCTGCTTTCTCTTTCCAAAAAAGAAAGACTAAATCTATTTTTAAGAAAATTTAACATTCATCATTGACAAAATAAGACAAATAAGGGGAAAAAGCAAGACGGAGAGAAGGAAAAAAACCACTAATCAATTTTGTCTAAATATATCACTTGGCCGCAATTTGCCTTTATTTTACAAATTTATCAATCAAATTTGAGCATAGATATTTGATGTTTGATATTTGGGATAAGTAAAGAGAAAAGAAAAAAAATCAAACAAAAAAAAATTTAAACATTAGAATTTTGAATCATTTTGATCCATTTTTTTTTTAATCTTAATGTAAAGTGTAAGGAAGTTTTTTGTATCTTTTTTTTTTTTTTTCACTTTCAATCAAAAAGAAGTACTGGAAGTAAGTAGATTTCTTGTTCTCGAATTTTTAAGATTTTGTTATCTCCGAAATTTTGCCTCGATAATCGAAAATAACTGAGTTTTATTTTACAAAAATTTTATCACCGAATAAATTTGACAATTCCTAATTAATATTAGAAAAAAAATTAATAATAATTTCAAATCGAACTCAACTCGCAAGAAAAGAATTCAATTTTTGTTACCTTTATCTACTTCTTCTATATAACACACGAGAGAAAAAGAGTGTAAGGGAGAAATTTGAAATTAATATTAGTTAAAAATTATCAAATTTTGGTGCAATAAAACTTTGAAAATGAAATTCGGCTATTGTAGATTTGTGATTTTTCGTTCTTTCTTCTTGTTTGACATGAAATATCAATTAATCTAAAACGCATTCATCAAATTTAGGAATAAGTTTGTCAATAAGCTTTTTGTTAAGTATAAAAAGATATCATAGTTGACAAAAAGATGGCAAAGAAAAGTTTAATAACATAAATTGCTTGTCATTAGTATCACTATTAGAATGTTATGACACATAAAACTTTTGTTTACTTCATAGGTCTAATTCTTGGTTGATTCTAAAAAAAAAAAAAGAAAGAAAGAAAGAAAAAATCTTAAAATGAAGTAAACAGAATTAATAATTTAAATAATTGGCAATGAATGATTGAAATATATGACAGTGGAAAGTGAAAAATAGAATTAGTAATTTAAATAGCCGAATAGTTTGAAAAATATATATGTATATGTTGAGATTGATATACTTTCTTTAAATTGATTTAATTAATTTAAAATTTGAAAAAAAAACCACTATTTAGCAAAAAGATTAAAAATATGCTAATCGATGAGTGATAAATGAGAATATATATGACAAGGTAAAAGATTAAAGTTAAAGTAAAATGTTGAAATTATGAAATCCATCAAATGAATGAATTTGATCAAGTAATTAACAAAGAAATAAATATTATTTACATGAAAAATTTAGAATGGATAAAAATTTTTAAAATGGATGCAACTGTTGCAATATTAATTATTTAAAAACTAATAATAACATTAATTGGGTCACATTTAATTTCTCGAGTATTTATCAAATTCAGAAAAAAATTAAATATGTAATCTTCTACTGAGAATAAAAAATTAAGAAAACATTTTGATTTCTCTCTGTTACTTTAATAAATTGAAATGTAAAAAATCGAAATTAGAATTTGTCGCAATTTTTTATTTACTAAAAAAATCGAATAAAACTAATTACATGGGTTAATTAATTCAAAAATTTATGATATTATCATCAACAAAGATTCAAAAATCCAAAAAAAAAAATTTATTTTAAAAACAAAATATTACATGAAAGTGGAATAAGAAAGAAAGGGATATTGTAATGATAATATATTAAAATAACACATAATTTTTTTAGGTTTTAAAGAAATTTTAATTTTTTAAAATATAATAAAAA
Source organism: Onchocerca volvulus (assembly GCA_000499405.2). NCBI lineage: Eukaryota > Metazoa > Nematoda > Chromadorea > Rhabditida > Onchocercidae > Onchocerca > Onchocerca volvulus. The sequence continues at coordinate 14,052,519 of HG738137.1, read as the reverse complement.
AATTTGAATTGCAAATATGTTTACCATTCCATATAAAATGCAATAAAAATTTGTTAATACAGCTGCATGTAACCTGTCATTCCAATATGGATTTGCATGATATTTACAATTGATAAAATTTTATTCCAAAGAATTTTGCATTTCAAGAATTAAAAATTACATTTTATTAAACAAAGATAGCCTTCGATTAATTTATTTTAAATTTATTATTTTTTCACTTATTTAAATCTAATTTCTGCAATACTAGCTCAAAAAAAATATAAATTTAGTAATTGAATTATTTGTTAAAAATGCATACATTTTTTCGTTTATTTAATTTTACTTTCTTCAATATTTCTTAAAGCAGAGTTAATTTTTACTTATTGATTTAATTGTAATATATCAACATACTATTTTTGTTGGCGACTAAATATATTGAACAAAAATCTATTTTCAAAAATATTTTATCAATAATTGATGAAATATTTCCTGAGCATATATATATAATTTTAAAGTAAGGATGGAATTTTTCTTGCTATTATTAAGATCCGTTATTATTATCATTGTAATTATTATCATTACTAGTATTATCGTTATTATTAGACCAAAATATTTTACAGTGAAAATATGAATAATCTTCGATGATATCATTAATACTATTATCAATAATCTTTCATAATATCATTAGTATTTGTTATTACCATTATTATTCTTGTTGTCATTAATTAATATTATTATTGTCACTATAAAAAAATTATTAATATTATTATCAATACCATCCTTATTTTTATTTTCTATTAAAACTATTATCAGATTTTATCATTAAATTAACAAAATTTGGTAATCAATTATCAGTAATATTATCAATATTGAAATATAAACAATCTTTGATGGCAGCATTATAATTGATGCTATTTTCAAAAATTATATCATAATATTAACTTATTAAATCCTGAAATATTTGCTTCAAATTATTCCTAAATTATTTTTTATAGTAATAAATGCTGAAACGATTCTCTCATGCTGCTTTTTATCGTCGAGAAATTAATAAATTAATTAGTTTCACTGTTTAAAATTTAAAAAAAAAAATTTAAAAATTGAGAGAAAAAATTAACCAAAATTTCGTCGCTTAAATCGTCGAAGAGTTGAAAAAGATTGCTTAAAATTCAAGATCGGAACACTATCGGTGCGTAAATATTCTAACATCGATTTTCCGATTGAATTTTCCGTATATGTTGGATAACTTCGAACAGCAATACGTGTACCCAATTTTCGTTGATCTTTAGAAAAGTAATTATTTATTTCAATTAGCGTATTTTTAATTTGAAATAAGTTAATTAATTACTCAAAATAATTAATTTGTGTTGCCAAAATTAAACGAACCATTTTTAGCATAAGCGAAATACTGGGATGTTGGCATAATTGTTGTATCAGCTTGACAATGCTTCGAGAATGATCGAAATCCGTCATCTAATCGAAATCGACGCAAATGTTTGCCGATAACTTCTCTTGACTGAAAAAGCAATCAATAATTTAAAGTGCAAATTGAATTCTTAATTGAAAAAAAAAACAAAAAAAATTATTCCAAATGAAAATGTTTGTCTTTAAAATAGAATAATTAAATAATCAAAATAATTGCTCATTTCAATCTTTATATAGAAACATAAAAATAAAAATAATAATATTAGAAATTAAAAAACATAAAAACCAATAATTTCAGATCTAAACAATGGAATTAATTTCTAAAAAATAAATGAATGTCACCATTTTAAAAATAATAAGATAAAATTTAGTCTAATTGTAATCGATTAAATAATTGTATAGATAATATCTAATTTAATTCGAAATATATGGATCAAAAAATATGTCAAAAATATAATGCATTAATTATAAACCAATTTTGTCTCGTTTTAATCAAAAATTTTTTTATAATACCATCATCATATTTTAATATTTACTTTTATTTTCATTTTTTGATTTCGCTACAAAAATCTATTTGTTGGATAGAAATTAATTATAGAATAAGATTATAATATGAAATTGAAAACAATTAATTTTATAATAAGATGATAATCTGAAATTGAAACAGATAATAATATCTGAACTGTTGCAGCAACAATTCGTTGTAAAAAAATAATATCTTTCTTTCCTAAAATTCCAATTATATAAAATTTTTACTTTTTAATTTAAAACGATGAAATTTAAGAGAAAGCAAAAATGAAGTATTGAATATAATCATTATTCAGAATTAAGAAAAAGTAATTTTAAAACAGTACTCATCTAATTAACTTTATAAATTTTAAACGTTGAGACAAAAAAAAATTTCGCCTCATCATTATTTAAAAAACAGATGGAAAAAAATTCGATCCCTTATTTTTTTGCTTTTCAAATTAAAGTTTTCAAGTGTAAAGTTTTTACCGACAATGATTAATAGTGATACAAATGAATTTTTTGCTCTATAACAATAAATAAAACGAAGCTACAAAAATTTAAATTTTCAAAAAAAAAATAAAGAATTTAAACATCTATTCGAAAGAAACAAAAAAAAGAAAAAAAATTAGAAAGTTTGAAAAATTTAAAAACAAATGAAACCTTACCCGCTCATTACGATGGGATATTCTGGATTTTTCATCGAATCGTGAAATGCAATAACCTGATATTTCTGATGAAAAAATCGATAATGGACTATTGTGAGGCATATTAATTTGGTAATAATATTCTCTGAAATAATTAAAAAATTATCAATTTTCCATCAGAAAAAAAAAATGAAATAAACGCATTGATTGATTAGTTTATGAAGAAAAGAATAAAGTTTAAAATGATTTTAATTTTTTCCTTTTTTGATATTTGAATTATCAAAAATAGAAAAAAAAAAAAAGGAAAAAAGTCCACAAATGTTAATTTCTTAACATTATCATGCATATAAAAACCTTTTCCTTCTAATTGTGACCTAAATTTTAAAATCATTGCAAACGATTGTGACAAAATCATTTTATTGGTATTATTAACGACCGTGACATTATTATTATTGATATTTAGTGTTCAAAAGATTTTGAAAGAATTTTTATTTGTAATTCTGAATTTCCAAAATTTTATAATAAATTTAAATTTTGAGCAATAAATAAACTATCCATTCTGAAATCTGAAATAAATAAAAGCAAATTGAATAATTCTTTTCTCTTATTTTCTTCTAACCTTTTTTTGTAGATTGAAAAGAGAACAAAAAAGGAAAAAGTAAAATTTCGTTCATTTTTTATTTTTTTTCAGCTAGGAAAAAATTAGTTGTTTTTTAATTTAAGTAATTTAAATCATATAAATTTTTTTTTTGTTTTATTACAAATTTTTACTCAAAAAATATTATGGAAATTTTATGCGGAATATATTTTGAATTTTGTTTATTCAAGTAAAAATTTTGTTGGTTGATTTTTTTTTTTTGAGCTAAAAAAGTTTATTTTTAATCGGAAAATATTTTGAATTAATTCTACTAATAAAGATAAAAATGTATGATAAAAGCAAAAAGGGTGATAAATTAGATGCAAAAAAAAAGTTTATTTGAATTTTCCTCTTTTCTTTTTTTTGGCTTCATCAAATTCCTTAATTTAAGCTTTCAGATTCAAGCAAATCATCGCACTTCAGCATTCACTTATCATTTCTACAAATTGCATATTTTGCTGAATATCTTGATTTCAAAATCTCATTTCAAATATATCAAATTGGTGATAAGTACTGAAATGAAAATTAAAAAAAAAATTTTAATTAAAAAAAAATTTCAATTCCAAGCATCTTATCACAAAAAAAAAAAAAAAAATAACTAAATAAATAAATAGTAGAGAGGAAAATAGCGACAAATATTTGTTTTCTTTTTTTGTTTTTATTTTTTTCATTTTTGATTAATGCATATCGCATTAGGAGAGAATAGCATTGGAAGAACATCGAGAAAAGCCCGGAGGGCATTTTTCGAAAAATCAGAAAAATAAAACTTCGAAATAACTTCGAAGAAGCTTGCAAATGAATGACGTGAGCAAAAAAATTTTAACCTTGAGAAAATAAATTCCTGGCTTTTTTCTCTTTTCAGCAAAAATTCAGAAATTATAATAAAGTTTCACAAATACTTTCGAGATGTGCTTTCGAGATTCTCGAGGAGCATTATATAAACTTACTTTTCAAATCTTTGTCATATGATGCGAATCCTTTAACACTGATAATAATAATAATAATAATGATAATAATGATAGTAATTATTATCATTAATACAACGAAGAACAATGATAACGCTTACAACTTTAATAAGTCAATGTTAATCAGTTGACAAAAAGTAATGACAATGCTGGCAATTTTTGATAAGTTTGAAATAATTACGAAAGATATGAAAGAAATTGGCTGCTGATGTTTTTAAATAATATTAACAATAAAATATAGCAAATAATAAATGATGATAAAAACGATGATTACAATGATAAGTACTAATGATAATTCTATGAGTACATCAAAAATTAAACAAATAGCGGTGAAATCTTTGATGTTTATGAAAAATTATGCTTCAAACAATTGCACTAAAATCATTTTGTGAACAAAACTGGAAAATGAAAAGTTAGCAAAATTTTTTTTGTTCTTAGTGTACAACAAAAATTTGCAAATAAAAAGACTTGTATTGAAACAGGAAATGAATTATTTCGAATTCGATAATTAATTAAATAAAACATGAAAGTTTTTGCTATTAAATCTTTTCCATGCAAATGCATTCGAATCATAAAAATTTTGTTTCATAATTTTATTTATTAGAAAGATACAAGAAAATCCTAAAAGTTAAAAGTTCATAAAAAATCAATAAAATTTATAAATATTTCTTTATCATCGTTATTATTATTATTAATACTTGCCTGAAGATATGAAATTATAAAACTTTTTATAAAATAATTATTAACCAACTTGGTGAAGAGAAAATTACTGGAAGATAATAATGGAAAAGTTATCATTTTTATTTGATCGTTTATTGATTTTTAGAACTTTTCAAATTGGTAATTAATCTCGCAAAAATAATGTGTGATAACTTCGAGTATGGAATATTGTAAATGGCATAATACTTTAATCTTTTAATTAATTAAAATTAATGTATTGTTCGAATCTTACAAGAAAAAAGAAAAAATGTGAAGAAAAAAAAAAGAGAAGTCTGACAATTTACATCATATCCATTGCTAAAGATAAAATGTAAATTTTTGTAAATTTTTTCAAGAAAAAAATTTTTTTTTGAATTTAAAACGTGATTTTGGTAAAAAAAAATAATTTATTAAATTTGTATTTCATTGAAGACTGATTATTTTTGCTTCCCGGATTTAACATATTTGTTTTTTTATTTATTTTTCCCAACATTATAATTAACATAATCATTTATAACACAATTAATTTTTGACGCAATCTTATTTTTTCAATTTCAAATGAATGTTATCGTTTTATTATCCATTTTATCACAAAATTAACACATCCAACTGCAAATGAAATAATCAATTTACGTAAGCAAAACAAGTTCTCGATATAAAGAAATGTGTAAATTCTCACGCGAACAAAACAAATAAACAAGTAAACAAAATAAATAAAATGATATATTTCTATAATTTCTTGTGCGTAGAAAGCGGATAATTAAGCAAAAAAAAAAAAAAAAACATAAACTCAATTATTTGTTTCTTAAAGGAATGTTGATTTTGCTTACATAAAATTATCAAAATAGTATTTTGAACAATTTTTTGCTTTAGTAAAATTAAGAAATATTTAAGCAAACCAGCAAAATGATATATTATACTTATCAATGAATTGAAAAATTATGAATTGTTCAAAAAAATGAATAAATAAAAAAGGAAAAGTTGAATGAAAATTATGAAAATTATTAAAATAATGCAAAAAGTAAAGATGATTGAATATAATGACTGGAAAAATTACAATGATAAAGTGATAATGATGAATGATAATGATAATCGAAGATGATGATAATGATGCTATTAACCATTGCTAATACTGTTATCACTTTTTATCGCTATTCTTTACTTTTGATTATATCACTATCATTATTGTTCATTTATTTATTGTCATTTTTATTAACAGAAATAATTCTCCTTCTTTCGAGAAGTATTCAAATTCAAACTAATTAAACTAATTGAACCTAATTTCTTTCCCTACAATTGTGTTACAATGTTAGAAGAATGTTACAAATCGAAATGAATTCATTTGAAATTCGGATTTGACCAATATTTTCAATCAAATGGATTAATTCAGATATACAATTCAATTCACATATGATACGCATTTGATCAATCATATATATTTATATTTTGAGATATGTTTATACAAATACTCAATTTTTAACTTTTCGAAATATCCTTAATTAATTTAAAAAGTGAGTAACTCAAATTGATTGATCAACTAATCTTTACTATGTTTTGCATATGCTAATAAGATATTCAATATAAAATTTTATGTTCTTAAATATATTCATATAAATGCTAAATTTTAATAAAATTTCGATATAATTAACTAACTTCATGAGCGCTTAATTTAATCATTTAATCAACTGATGAAATAATTTTTACTTTTTTTTTTTTTTTTGGATATGTAAACGAAATAACAAACATAAAATTTATATTTTCTAATATATTCATACCAATATTCAATTTTAAATTATTTAAATATGTTTTAAAATATTCAAATATTAACAAAAAATTCAGCCTTTTAAAGGTAAAAAGAGAGTTTAAACAAAAGTGATTTTAATGGAATTTACTGAAATTATTAATTATATAGAAAGTCAACTATAAGCACACTTCAATTTATCGACTAATTAAGTAATTTATAATGCTTTTCATCTAAAAATATTTAGTGTAAAATTTATATCAACATTAAGTTAAAAAGTTACTTTAGTAATTGATTATTTTTAACTTAAATAGTTCAAATAGTAATTAATTCAGATTAGTTTTATCTCACTTAGGTTTTTTTTTCAGCTAATTTGACTCATTTAAATTACTACTTGCGTAATAAATTATTAAAATTGTTATAATTTGAAAAAAATTCAGCCTTTTAAAGGTAGGAAGAGAAAGAAAATAGAAGTAGTTTTAATTGAATTTATTAAAATTATTAATTACATATGCAAAATTAAATCACCAAATTTCATCTTAATTTTAGAAATTCAAATTAAAACTATAACAGTAATTCAAAATTACTTAATTTATGCAACATATCCGACAAATCCTTAATTATATTATAAAATGGATGAATGAGTAAAAAATTTGTATATTTTTGTGATGTGTTATATTTTATAAATTCTTTTTAACATTCTGGATAATTGGAAAAATTATTTAAATTATAAAAAATAATTATAGTATTAAATTAGAAAATATTATTGAAATTATTTTACTTTTTTTTTCTAAAGTTGGCATAAAATTTGATGAAATGAAAAATTGTCATAAATTTATGAAGAATTACATGAGAAAACGATAACTGATAAATGAAAATAAAATTGATTTATATATTTTTTTAACAAAAGAAAAGGAGAAATTATGGAAAAAAGGGATAAAAAAAATTTTTTTTTTTCATAAATATTTAACAGAAATTGAAAAATGAGTTATTCATGAAAGGAAAAATAAGTTTGTCCTAATATTATTCAATTCATCAGTCGATTCATCCATGGAATAAAAAGGTTAAGTTGAAAAAATCAATAATACTGATAAGAAAGTTTGAAAAAAAACTAATAAATTGAAATTGATAGAACTTATTTTATCGGAATTTTAAAAATGAAATAATCCGTTTTTATTAATTATTCAATTAATTTTGAATATATTTAATTTAACAGTTAAATTATTTCTACAGATCAATAAATTAAAATTATCGAAATAATCTCATTGGATATTTTGTGATAAGTCATTTTCTTACATGTTTTTTTTCTTTTTTTTTTTTTTTTTTTTTTTTTAAAGAGAAAAAGAAGATGCGAAAAAATTGCAGGTGAAAGCTTGAAAAAAATGGTAAAATAGCAATTTAAAATTGAAAATTGAAAAAAAAGAGCAAGCGTCGAATGGGAAGAGAATGGAAGGAATCGTGAAATACTGGGAAAATTAATTTCTCATGTATATTTTCGATGTAATATTGTAAACTGCATGTTTTGTTTTTTTTTTCTTTTTTTTTTCGACAAATTTTTGAATAAACATTTTGGGAATGGAATTTTTTAATAAATCCTTGATTTATTATTATCACAGTGGATTAATGATGAATCTCGAATTCTTTAACAGGAAAAACTTTTTCCGATACTTTTCGATTCTTTTCTTTTTCTTTTCAACCGACTTGTACTCCTCTTAATTCTTGTTCCCTTTTTTTTTTTTTTTCGAACTTTTCGAATTTTAAATCTAATATTAACCCAAAGAATTAATGAAATTTTGTTTACGAATCTCTCGAGCTTCTAATATTTCAGGAGGATTAATGAAATTTTATTTAAAAAAAAAAAAAAAAAAAACCAAAAATTCGCAAACTATCATTATCTCGAGGATTAATGCAATTTTTTCGGCCATATATCTCTTAGAACTCATCACTGATTATTTTTTTGATATGATTTTTTAGTTTTCTAAGAAAAGAAGCTAAAAAGAAAAATTATTTAACTGATTTACAATTAACGAGCGAAAAAAGAATTTCAATTCCTAATTATTGTAAATTTTTGAAATTGGTAAAAGAAAAAAAAATTGAATAAAATGAAATGAAATGAAAGATTAAAAAGAAAAAGTAATATGAAGGACAGATAGAGAGAAGAAAGCTAAAGAGAGGGCGACAGAGACGGATACAAAGAGTACTGTAATTAGATTTTAATATGAAAAATCAAAATTAATATATGCCAAATTTTTTAGAGGATATTTTGGTAATTGTACACATTACCTTGACAAAATGAACAGTAATTGAAGTTTGTATGTGTATGTATGTCTGAGTATGTATGTGTGTATGTGAAGTGTCTGTGTATATGCGTGTGCATGTATAGTATGTATGTATGTATTTGTATGTTTGTATGTGTATATATCTATATTTATCCGAGTATGTGTCATGTATATCATAGATTTGTATGTGTGTATGTGTTTGTATGTCTTTGTAGTTATGTGTGTGCGTATGTGAGTGTGTGTATGTCGCTGTGTTTTTGTGTATTTGCATGTATATATGTGACGTGTAATGTGTGTGTACGTGTGTGAGTGTGTGTACGTACGTGTATATGCACATACGTGTATATATGTACGTACGTATGTGTGTGTATGTGTTATATCTGTATGTTTATGTGCAATTGAATATGTGCGTGTATGTGTGTATGTGAGTGTATGCATGTGTGTGTTCCGGAAAGTTTTGATTTGAAAAAATTTTGATGAAATTTTTTTCAATCATCAATGATTTAATGAAATTTTAATGAAAAAAATTTTTAATTTAACTGGGAAACTTTAGGTGATTTAAAAATTTGGATGATTTATCACATCATCTTTCTAATATTTCATGGAAATAACTTTTTTTTTCCTTTTCCTTTTTTTTTTTTTGAGGTAAAGTAGACAAAAAAAAAAAAAGTTAAATATTTATCATTTTTTCTTACTCAGTAATAATCCATTGATATTAATGATTATTGAATTTTCAGCAATTAGTCCGGCAATGATCCTACGATTTTATCCTTCATTCTTGTCTGATCGGTATCATCCATGGTTGTTTGTTGATATGATTTTATTAAGTGATAAAAATAGATGAAAAGAAAGATGAAAAAAGGACGAGAGAGAAAGAGAGAAAGAGAGAAAGGGAAAGAGATAAATAAAATGATGAATTAAATTACTAATGATCACAGAATTTTTTAATTCAAATATCATTAACTAATTGGATATTTCAATATTTTTGCTCTTTTTTATTCCCTTTTTTTTGATAATTTTTAAATGTTTTAAAATTTTAAAATAAATGAGCATATGAATAAAATTAGGATTAAGTTTTCAAATTAGGATTAAATTTTCAGATTATCATCAAATTTTTTGATATTGGCAATATTTTGAAGTTAGATCAATCAATCAATCAACCAATCAATTCAATTTTTCCATGCGAAATTAGATATCATGCTGTGATATTGATTTTTTTTATCATGATGCATTTTTATGAGCTATCATAACGTGTTATTGAAAACTATTAAGTTATTTTAAAAAAATATCGTTGCGTGATATTGGCAGCTATTATGACGTGTTTTTGAAAGCTACCGTAACGAGATTTTAAAAGTTATCGTAACGTGCTTTTGAAAATTATCGTAACGTGCTACTGAAGCATTAACTATCAAAATACTGTAATATGATCATGTGTTCGTAATAAATAAATCATTTTTGTTTAACAGTTTTCATATTTATGACTTCATAATTCGAATAAAATTGAAAAATTGATTAATTTCAGGAGTTTCTAAACTTTCTGATAATCTTATCTTTTTCTTTAAAATATGTATTAAAATTGATCAAATGATATATTAGTGATACACTTCTGACAATTATCATAATAAATTATGCGGAATTCTTTTGGAAAATTTAAACTTCTATAAATTCGGTATAAATTTTTACTGAAATTTTACTACTAGAAAACAAAATTCATTTTCATTCAATAATTTCATTTTTTTTTTTTTTTTTCATTAGTATTTTAAATTTCAATGCATCGAAATGGAGAAATATACTTGATCCATATAATATCATTATTGTCATTATTCTGTTATTTTTTTATAAAACATAATTATGATTTTTTAAATGAAAAGATATCCAATCCGCATATACAGTTGCAATTTGCATACTATATCCTACCGTAATGCATGTCTGTTTTACAGTATTCTGGCACATATTCGGTTAAAATGATAACCTTAGATAATTTTGAAAAATTTTTGTGAGAAAAACAATTTTATTCAAGCGCTCTTGAATGATTCATCATCCGTTGTTATTTTTAAAAACTACTAATTAATTTTTTTCGAATCTTCTTTTTTAAGATGACTGAAAATGATCTAACCATTGTTTTAATATTAAATTAACCTGCAAAAGTGGCGATTTTAAAATATTAAATATTATCATGCATAAAATTGTGGATATTGGAAAATATCATGAATTAGAGACAAGATTTTAGAAATAATTAGTGATAAGGATCAAGATAAAAGCATGAATAATACGAATCATCAAGCTAGCTACCAGACTGTAACAATTCCCTCATAAAATTTTTATAATTTTCATTTGAAAAAATTAAAAATGTCACATTTATTTTATTTTGCTAAAAATTATTCAAAAATTCACATTCCCAACTTTACGTAAACAGTATATAGTATTATCATTTATTCATCAATAAAATAGAAAACGACAATAAATAGTTTCAAGAAATTTTTAATTCAAAAACAATTTTTCTTGAAATAAGATAAAAAGAAATTTTTTTTCTTCCGATCATAAGATATTAACAAATTAAGAAAGAAAGGAAATATACAAATTTCATTTTAATTGATACAATTCAATTGTAAATTGTGCAATCGATACTAAAACAACAAGTTTTACATTTGTAAGAGAGAAATAAAACGATAATATATTTCATAAAATAAAAGTTTTTCTAATAACAAAAAAAATTAATATTCAGTTTCGAAACTAACATTTATTATCATTATAAATTTATTAATTTATTCTTAAATGAATACGAACTAATTTGAATAAATCAAAAAATTTCATATGTTTTAAAAACTACCATTTGTATCTTTTTTCCTACCGATATATCTAAAGCTAATTTAAATTTATATTGCATTAAGAAAAGAATATTTTGAGAAAAGTTGCAACAAAACTTGTCATTCCTAAAATTTGAAATTTGAGATGGTTATCTTTTTTTAATGCAAAAATTTACGATTGATCTATTGATTCTAAATCAATACTTGCTTCATATAGTTTAGAATTATAAATTTTAAGTAATTTGAAGAATTATATGAAAACAGGATTATTCATAAAAGACTTAATGATTTGTAATAATAATGATATTAATTACGAGCATAATGATTTAATGAAATTCTTCAATAAAATGAAGTCATAAAACATTTCATTTTTGAAGTACAATGAAATTGCAAAAATATTCCTCAGTAAATTACTGAGAAATAACGGCAATTTTAATAATAAATCTTGGATGAAAATACAAAGAGAATTTAGTTGAATTTTTGGGTAAAAATTTGATAGACGATTGTTTGGAATTAAAAATTGCCATAGGTCGTTTGAAATACGACGCCGTATTTCATCATGATGATTACGACGACGTTCGAAATTCAGTCGACCTTCATTACAATTGTAATTATTACAGTCGTCGTCATTATCATTGCCATCATCACCATCATCATCATTATCACTATCTTTACCAACATCATTATCAAATGATTGTCACCATCAATGAAAAATATGATTAATACCACCTTCACTATTTGCATCATCATTTTCATCATTAATGATTCTACCATTATTATCATGATCGACAACATCATCGTTATCACCATCATTACCACCATCATTATCATATTCATCATTATCATTGACACGGAGAATTTTATGATGAAAATGACAATAATCATGTCATATTTATAATAATAGTAAAAATAATAATATGATCGATCAAATATTTTAAGAAATTACACTCTTGAATCCTAAGTAATCAAAAATGATAGATGTCGAGAAAATGGTTGACTAATATTTTTTATCAATCTTTTTCTCTCTTCGTCATTATCATATCATTATCAATAATAATGGTATAGCATTATCCATTACTATAATTACCAAAATTTAATTATCTTATTTGTATTTTTCACCATTTTCATGCATTTTTTTTCTTTTTTACCAATTTTCGAAAAATTTTTTCTACTCTTTAAATCGAGAAAATAAAATTGTGTAATAAAATCTCCAATTTAGTCTTAATAATAAAAATTATTTGGAAATTTCCGACCTTCATAGCCAAAAAAAAAATCATTTAGATGATCATGAACATTTTCAACTATTCAAAAAATAGTCAGAATTTTTGAAACATTTTATAACATTTGCTTCCTAATATTTGAAAATATAACTTCGCAAGAGAAAAGAAGTGGCGCTGATTGCGATAAATTCAATAAACTTTATAATTCATCTCAACATCACTTCCATATGATTATTAAAATGATAATTATATATGATAGATGAAATAGTTGAGTGAAAATAAAAAATGAATCATAAATTTCCGAAACTTTTTTTAACTTTTTGATAATATCTATTTTTACGATCAAAAAAAAAAAAAAAAGAAAAAGGAAAAGTGTTGCATAATGATAATGATCAAAATATAGTAATTAATTAGTTGGATAAGATTTCAAATGTTTCCTTTTAATTTACACGACATATTTACATATTAGACTTAAATAAACTTTTTTTTCGTATAATAATCACATAATTTAATTGTCATGAAACTTTATAATTTTTTCTTTTTTTGTCATGAAACTTAATTCAAAAACGATGTCTCAGTGATACTATACATTCACATCTAGTTAAGTTTAATATTTAATATATATTTTTCAAGTGTATGAGTTTGCATATTGGATGGATCAAAAAAAAAATTCACAAATACATTTTTTAAATTACAATTATTTATTTTTACAAACATATCTGAAAACACACTTATTCTGCGTCTTGTAAAAGTGTTCCATCTTAGTTTATTCCGTTTTTTTTTTCCTTTTTTTTCTTTTTTTTTGTGAACTTGTGAAGGTCAAATGAAGGTCAACTCATTCTAATCTCATAATTATCATAAATTACAACATTAAAAGAAACTAACTTTCATTATAAATATTATTATGATTGTCAAAATCATATTTTTATCGTCATTAATCATCATTATGATCATTTTCATACCATCACCGTCAATCATTATCACCATCATGAAAATTATAATGGAAAAAACGAAAGTTATAGTTATTTTTGATAATTGTAATAATAGTAAAAGTAAAAAATGACCCATCAATGTTGTAAAATAAAAGACTGAGGAACCAGATTTTATTAATCTTGAACTTATAAACTGGTTGATGTATGAAATGATTAATTAAAATATGAAAATTTATTTCTTCAATAATTTCTAACAATTTGTCACTTTTATGTTTAGAAATAGAGAGTAAAATTGTTGTCAAGATTACGTTTGAATTCATCTAGGTATTATTAATATAATATTTACGTTTTATAGTAAACAAAAAAGATAATTCTAATATAATTAATTAAAAATAATTAAGATAAATAATAAACAATAATGAAAAGTATGCTGAAAATTTATCAATCATCATGTGCAACTATACTATTTCTTTACATAAATCATTATCATCAGTGTTTCGTTTTCAATTTTTCGAAAAACAAAGAAAAGAAATAATGACATTTCCAATTAATCATAAATTTACTCATTTCCGGAAATACGCTTTCGGGAAGATCTCTATCAAAAGAATTTTGTAAGATATTAACGAGAAAAAAAAGAAATACTTTAGAATAATTGTAGTTTTATTATTAAATTTTTATGAAATAATACTGTGAAATAATTGAAGTTGAAGAATTGAAACATAAGTGAAGAAAAGAAAAAAAAAAAATGAAAAATGAGGCGATAAAGTGCAAAATATAAAAAATGAGAAATAAAAACGAAATAATTGAAACAAAAAAAAAAAAAAAAAGAGATTAAGGTTCCTTTTATTGACGTTATGCTTTTTTTCTTTTAGGTTTTTTGATATAATAGAAACATAAATTATAAATTTGATCAATAAAAATATCAAGTATCTTTTAGGCGTCATGCCTGTATTAGAAAAAATTTTAAGGCAACAGAATATTAATGGCACTCTAAAAACTTTCAAGTTTTTGATTTACTTGTAAAGCAATTTATGTAATTAATTTGCAGACATTACAAATAATTTAGAATATTAAAAGAGAAAAACAAAAGTAATAATAAAATATCATTCAAACATTTTATGCATGATATCACTCTCTAATATCCTACCAATGTTCACCACAAATTTTTGCTTTATCTCGAAATTATTTTTAAAAAAAAAATTTATTTTCAGGAAATATATTCGAATCTGTTTGTGAAAAATACATGCTTGATATAAAATTGAAAAAGGTATCGTTATATCAAGAACAAGACTAAAATGATCTTTTATTCAAATAGAATGAACCTTTAATATTAGGCCAAGGACAGATTTATTTTTTTCATTAAAATAAATAAATTTCGATTTTCCAATTGATTTGATGTTGTCTTAGAACCTTTGATTTATATGGTGAGTTCAGTTACTTTTTTTTTTTATATATTCTAGCACCGAAAATTCTAATTTAAGCAATAAATTGTTAAATTTGATATTTAAAAAGAAAAATAAAAAAAATTTTTGTGCTATTTTATTAAAATTAAAAATCTTTGCTAATATCTTAAATTATATTATTAAATAATAGGGTGTAATCAATAATAAATCAAAATATTAACAGTAACAAAGTATTGTTAAAATCAAAACACAGAAAAAAACATCAACAAAATAACTTCTAAGATCAAAACATAGAAAAATTGACTTACTGCATTCTTATCTGGTTTGAAAATACAGTTGAATGAGTCAAAGTGATGTTGGGGAATGAATGAAATATTTGAATGAATCAAAGTGATAAAAGTGGAATGGATGAATCAATTTGGGGTAATACTCAAATTTTGCAAAAAAAGTGTGTTAATGGGATACAAATGCAGAGTATTTATTTTGGTTGATATCCATTCGAAGTCATTATTGATACTATAAAACTACTTAACAAAAAAGAATTCCCCATTTTATGGTTTATAAAATAGATAAAAAGAAAGGAGCAGAGTTATATTAGACACTAATTATTTTTTTTTGGATGCAAATTTGAGATATATTACAAAATTACTTGCTACCATATAATTTCACTCCCATTATTACATTCGTAAAAATATATAACAAATAAAAAGTAAAATGCAATAAGTCAATTTTGGGTAATATTATAAAAACAATTTTGAATTCATTTGAGATAATCGCGTAGTTATCGAAATATATAATAGCACAAATCCCATAATTTTTTATTTTAAATCCAGTTGCAAAAGATTATAAAATCTTTCGGACAGAAAAAAAATTCAAGAAATTTTCAATATTACCATACAAAACCACGTTTATTTCGAAATTTAGATAATAAATTGCAAATCATATAAAAACTTCAAATTTTCAAAAAATTTTTTAATTTATTTGTCAAATAAAATAATTATTAAACTGAAAATTCCAAATGTCAAATTGGTAAAAGTTATTAATTAGAAAGATGGCATTAAAACGTAATAGAACTGAATTGAAAAATTTATTGCCAAATAAATTAAACATTTACAAACTTTTTCTCTTTTTCCTTTTCTATTCCTTCGAATTTGAATTTTTGAAAGATCTTCAAAATTTAAAAACTTATAATTCATTTTGCAAGCAATTAGAATAGTAATTGATTAAATTAAACATTCCAAGCATAAAATTGAAAAAATTTGAAAATTAGAATACTTACAATAAAATACAACGAACTGAATTGAAAAATTCATCATAATAAGTTGAATTATCGAAAGATTTTCAAAACTTAAAAAACAATAATTCATTCGCAATCGACTAGAAAAAGGCGAATTAAATAAAAATTTCTGAAATTAAGATTGAAGAAAAGTTATAATTCAAAAAACTGCAGTAGAATGCAATAGAATTGAATTGAAACTTTCTCATAAAAATATTAAATATCTACAAATTCTTCTTCTCTTCATTTTTCTACACCTTCTCTCTTATCTTCAACAATCAATGTCAATCATTAACTTTTTAAAATATTGATTAGTTTCCAGCAATATTACGACGTGATAAGATGCTTTATATGATTTATCCATTAACTTTACGAAAATAATAAAAAAAATATTTGAACATGAATTTTATGTCATTTCATTCCATCTTCTACTTTGGTCTTTTCTTTTTTTTGACACATTCATCAGCAGAATCCTTTTTTTGGCTTCTTATCTTCAGAATTTTTAGTTTTCGGCTGTTTGGATTTTTAGAATCTCATTGTTTTAAAATTTCTCTTTTTTGATCATTCAATCTTCAGAATCTGCTTTTTTTTTTGCCGGTTGGATTTTTTTTTTTTTTTTTAACTATTTCCCTTTTCAAATGTCATTTAATGTTATTCTGTGAAAATATCAATGTGTAAATTACAAACTAACACTAAAACCTTATTATGGAACAGGTAGAAATGTAAGAAAAGACTTTGCAAAAAAAAAGATTGAAGAAGATAAAAGAGATTAAGTAGTCATAACTTAAAATGAAATTTAGTTAGTTTTAGCAAAACATGAAAACCACTTATTAATTTTCCCTTTTTTACTTATTCAATTATTTAAATAAAGTTTTAATTTGGTTCACATATACTGCTCAATGCAAAAGTTCCAAGAACAATATATTATTAAATAATAAAATAATGTAATTGGAATAATTCTCAACAATTTTAAAAACTTTTTGTTTCAATAATATAAATAGTATTTTTTAAGTAAAATAGCTTAACCGAAAGAAGAAAATTGACAATTTAAATGATTTTCTTGCATTTTTTTAGCTTACATTTTTTCTTCAATAAAATTTCAAATGGATCCAATATTTCGGATTGCCAATCATTCGTTAATCTATTTATATTTGATGCTCATATCAACGAATGAATAATTTATTTAATTGGCCATGAAATGATGTAAACAAAATAAACAGCAAAATCAGACACACTAGTTGTTCCTAATTGGCAATTGAGTAAAATTTTATCCATTTTAAGGCAAAAACTATAGGTATTAATTGTTTCAATATTCTTTCATTTCTCATTTTCAATTCCAATTTTAATCCAAATTTTTTAATTGCTGTAATAATGTTCAAATTAAATTATTTTATTTACACGTACTTTCCAATCTATCTTTTTACGATAAGCAATAATGTATGCACGAAATTGTTTTATTATATTCAAATATTGGTTTGTTGAAACAGAAAAAAGTATTCAAATAGGGAGAGAAGAAATTTTGGAAGAAATTATTCATTTTCAATATCAGAAAAGTCTTCTCTAACCTTATTATTCGTAATAATTAATTCATTTTCATTGAATGAGAAAAAGCGAAGTGATGAAATATGATAAAGTGAAAAAGTGTCGAAAATAAGATAAGAAAAAGCAATTTGAAAAAAAAAAAAAAGTAAGATGCAAGATAATTACAGGAAAAACGTGGAAGCACTGGAAATTATTGTACAAAAAAATTAAAAAATAAAAAAAAGATGATTACAAAAAAAAAAAAAAAAAAAAAAAAAAAACGTGAAAATGGTGGAAATATTGCTAAATAATTACGAAAAAAATGTGAGAACGATGGAAAGTATTACTATATGATTATGAAAAAAACGTGAAAATGTTGGAAGATGTTGCTGAATGAGTACAAAAAAACCTGTTGCTTGGTAATAAAAAAACTGAAAATGCTGAATTATTGAATGATTTTGAAAGAGACGATTGACCTTAAAAACGAATTTTTCATATATAACGTTTATTCTATTGACGCTGCAATGGATTAATTAAATTTTTTGCCGAAACAAATTTCAGTTGATTTTTATTAAGAAATTTAGGTAAGTAACAGTTTGCATAATATTTTATCAAATATCGTTATCTTACCGTTGCATTTATCTGTCAGTTAACACACCAAATATAATTTGATATCCTTAGATCGAATTTTAAAGAATTACTTAAATAATTCCAAAAAAGAAAAGAGTTGAATTAAAAGTAACGAAACTTTCGCATAAAATTTATATAAAAAACAAAATATTTGGTTAAGAATTATTTTCAAACGTCCGCTAAACATTCTTATTTTGCATAAATGAATTTTTTAGATAAAACTGTGAAATTTTTCTTAATTTAATCAACATTTAATCAATAAATAATTTTTGATATTAATTATTCACATCATTTTTCTATTCAAAATAAATTATTCTATTCTTCGAAAATGATAAGAGAGAAGCCATAGTTTTAATGTTATGAAATAAGAAACTATAAACATTAAAAATGTAACATGAAAACTAAAATTCAAAGAAAAATTCCATCCAAAAAAAAACTAACAAATAATATTGAAGGAGAAAAAAAGAACTTCGAAGAAATATATCTCAAAAAATAAAATTTTTTTAATTTTTCTTTTCCTTTTTCATTCTCGAAGAGTAAAATAATTTAATTCTTCATCCGAAAAAAATCCCAAAAAATGATATTGAAAAGGGAAGAAAGCTTAGAAAAAAATATATCTCGAAGAAAAAGCTGAAATTAAAAAAGTGCATCGAATTTTTTCCATTGAAAATGAGAAAATGTAATGAAAGGAATAATTTCCTTTTTTTTTCATATTTATTTGTAGAAACTTCCAATCAATAATATTGTAAAGCAAAGTTAATTCACATTTCTTTCTTTTTTATTGATAGTTTAAAGTATCAATAAAATATTGAACGAACGCACTCAGAATCGTTACATTGAATTTTTCAAATATTTAAGAAACTTGAAGGAAAAAAATAAGCAAATTTCTTTTATTTATGTAATTTTATTAAACATATATTAATAAAAAAGGCTAAAAAAATACACTGTCGTTAAAAAAATTGCAGTTTTCCATTTTCATCAAAAATCATTCAATTCATCCATTTTCATTAGTTTTAAGCTTTAGTTTTATTAATTAAAACTGTTACACGCAAAAATACTTGTCACACATACGCTAAAACACTTCGTATTTTTCTTCCTTTTTTTGTTATCCCAAAAGAAATATTCATTACCTGCATTCTTATTTTGTACTTCCTAATTTTTCAATTTCTAAACTTTTTAAAATTGTGAATACAATTTGCAGTTTATGAATATAAATGAGTGCTAATCAGTCAATGCAGAAAAAGGAAAGTGATTAATTTTTTTAAAACTATATTTTAGAGTTTCAAAAAAAAAAAAAAAAGTACAGAAAATTTTTCAAAGCAAATAAAAAAAAGATGAAGTTGCAAAATCATTTAAAGTAAATAGAACATCAGCGCGTTTCAAATAAAAATATGCGAATAAGTAATATAAATGGCTTAACATTTTTTTTTTTTTTGAAAGGGAGAATTAAGGAAAAAAAAATTTTACTTTCACAAGGTCATTGAAAAAGGAAACAGTAATGATTTGCAAACCATCTTATAAATGCCAGCTAATTTAAAAAATAAAAAAGTGTTGAAAGGATAATTTGATAACTAAATTTTAATTGGTCTTTCTTTTTTTAATTTTTTGTATTTTTTAACTCTTTCTTTCTTTGCTTTATCGAAAAATCATATTTAAGAAATTTACAAATATATATTTTGATTCGATGCTGAAAAGATATCAAGTGAAAATTGAATGAAAAATGAATGAAATAATACGAAAAAATTTATTTGCAATATGAACCATTATTAATATCGGAAGAAAATTCAAATTGAACGATAATTGAATTTAACGATAATAAGATCGGAAGGAAATCCAAAAAATGCTACAAAAAAAAAGAAAAAAGTGACTTGTTTCTAAAAATGCGAAAATGTTATCGCGAAAATCTTCGCCGTAAGAGTATTGCTAAGAACAGTTGGAAAAAAAATTAAATTAAATTAAATTTTTTGAATTAAATTGAGTTCAATTTAATTCACTCCAATTCCGCTCAAAAAAAAATTCGCTCTATTTTCAGAAAAATACATTTTATTCTCTTCCCTTCCTATTTGATTCGTTTTGCGGCTTTTCTATGTCAACTATTTTCACTTTTCTTTTTTTTGAAGAAATTTCAAGGTTTTTTGACACTGTTTTAAGAACTATTAATTAATAACTCAAATTTGTTTATTTACTTTCACATTTCCTGACTGAATAAACGATCGCAATTTTTATTAGAATAAAATTCTATCTTGGCTCTTTTTTTAAAAATTTTTTAGAATTTTTTTTTCAATTTTTGAATTTATAAATCACGATATTTTACCATTTTCTGTTTATTTATGCAATTATTCTTTTCTCTTCCTTTTTTATAAATTCCATTTGAAACAATCATAAAAACGCTTGCAAAATATTAATATTAATTAATTATAACATTAAAATTTAAAAAAAAGGGTGAGAAAAATTGTGTAAAATCCACAAACTAAAAAATTATCGTGTGAAATTAAATAAGACAATAATATTACACATGCGACATTCCATACAAAATTTTCGCATTAGAAATTCGAAATTTGCTTCCATCTCATTGTAATAAAAAAAAAAAAAGAAGAACGAAAAGAATTAATTCTTTTCATATGGGAAAATTTTATATGGGAAAAAAAAATGCAAAAAGAAAAAAAAAACTTGAGCATAATATTAATAGCATTAAGTTGTATTATTAGTTTTTTAAATCTTATTTTTTTTTTAATCTCTTCTATGTTCTTCCATCACTTTTAATTTCATTTAAATCTTTTTTTTCGTCTCATATTTCTGTGTTTTCATGTTTGAATTTGATAACGCAATGATAATATAATGATTGTAGTCGATGACTAACAACTGACATTGACAAATAATCATTGTACTTAGCACTATAATAATTGTCATGATAACCTAGTCATCATATTTGATAGAACAATAGTTGCACTTGACAAATAAATAATTATTGATATCTGAACCTCATAAGTGGAAAGTTTGAAACTTTGATCCAACTTTCGGTTCATTCCACATTACTAAGTTTACTTATCAAAAATGTCCCACTTGGAGTACACATTCAATGTCTATGCTTCATTCAAGCAAACGATACGTCATAATTATTGAAACTTTGAAAATTGAAGACATTTTGTCTCACAGTTCTTCCAGTCAAGTGATTTACCGAATATAACAGCTCTATTACGCACTCCAACTATTTTGTGGGAAACTTCAAAGGGAACTTGAGCTACTAGATTGTTGGATGACAAAAATCAAGTATCGTAGTATTTTCAAATTTTATACAATATTCATTGCAAGTATTCATCCTCAAAATTCAAGCCGTTTGTTATTTTATTCTTCGATTTGACTGACAAATTTAAAATCGCTGCATTGTACCATGCTTTTTTAAACTAATTTTATTGATTGGAAAATAATTTTAAATTATTGTCATGCCACTATAAAAATCCTCAACAATATAATTTCTTCCAAACAATATGCATAAAATATGTAAATTAAATTAATTATTATTAGAAAATTGCAACAGATTTTAAGGAAATTTTTTTGCTTTAAACTTTTCAAAAATTTTTCAAATCATACCAATTACATTGATTATAATTATTTAAATACTGCCCGTAAAATTTAATTGAGAATAGCTTTTTGTTTAAATTTCAAAAAATTTTATTTCAACGAAGTCAAAAATTAAATAAAATGGCTCGGGTGACAAGATTTTACAAGAAGATTTTACACATCACGTTGACAGAATGAACATTAAAAATCGAAATCCTGTCCTCAGCAATCAAAATCCATTCCTGAATGCATTCGATGGAAAATATCGTTAGGATACTTTAAAAAAATGTATTTGTATTTGGTTTGTGTGAGTAAATCTATACGTATAAAAAGTGATTTCAATGAATTGTTTATTTCATTTGGCTTTTAAACAAAATGCATTGCTTAAACATGCGCCAAAGACATTGTGCCAAAATTATTGAAAAATTCTTCCAAATACAATCCGCTATTTTCGAAAAAATGTGTTAAAGACATTTTGAATTTCGGCCAAAATTTACTATCAAACATAGAACACAATTCGATATCATTATGCTGGAAACCGACGATCGCATAAATGGAACCACGCTTAAATGTGTCCTCCGAAGAGAGTGTTGATATTATTCCATTAGTGAATGAAGAAAGTGTCACCAATTTTACATCATTGAATATTTCTCTGCAAAATGATTAATCAAAAAAATAGTGACAAATTGCTGCTAATGGATGAGATAGTAAAAGACATCAATGATTCGTTCTGTAGAAAATACCCTGAAATATACAAAATTAGAACACAGTCCAAATAACGCTTTTTCTTCCGCTATAAAATGTGAAAAATTGCAAAATGAATTAATTAGTTTTTTTTTTTGTTTTTTTGATGCGACAGATGCTAATAGTAAATTGAATCAACTACCTAAACAAATCTTCGCCATTTTCTGGTTCTTTGCTATCGGCCATCACCAGATGAAATGCAATTTTCTGGTGATTATCCATTTTGGAGATTGTTTCAGCCTGCAATACTCAGTGATGATAACAATTAAAGATTCCCAATTATTTCACGTAAAACTTAAACTAGCTTGAACAGCAAAAA